>JAKDEW010000440.1:0-230000 GCA_021963965.1 Artemisiospiza belli
GGAAATTTAGTGACTCTAAGAAAATGGCCTGGGTTTATAACAGGTGCAGTGCAAAGGACCAAAAGGTGCCAAAACTAAGCTCACAGATGTTGCAAAAGCAGGGGAAAAAGTCAAGGAGGAAGACACAACTTAGGGGGCAAGATATGAGGGTCATGGCATGAACAATAATAATATTAAAAAAAAAAATGAAAAAATCTTTCTCAAAGTCAAAGCCATCAAAATGCAGGCAGGCCATACGCCACCAAGGGCAGGCACATGCAGCAAAGCTTGCCAAAATTGATCCCCACTGAAGGCCAAAACAGAAAAGAAGGACCTACAAACACGCTGGAAAGGAGTCATCATCAAAGGAATTGCAAATTGAGGAGAAAAAATGAAAATTTGGGAAATTTAATGACTCTAAGAAAATGGCCTGGGGTTTGATCATGTGGAGTGCAAAGGACCAAAATATGCCAAAACTAAGCTCACAAATGTTGCAAAAACACAGGAAAAAGTCAAGGAGGAAGACACAACATAGGGGGCAAGATATGAGGGACATGGCATGAACAATTAAAACAAAAAAAAAAAAAAAAAGAAAAAAATTTTTCCCAAAGTCAAAGCCATCAAAAGGCATGGCCTGCCATCAAGTGCAGGGACATGCACCAAAGATTCCTCTATTGGTCCCCATTGAAATCGCAAGATTCCTTTTCCCTTCCCGAAAGGAAATGAAATTTCCTTTCGGGAAGGGAAAAGGAATCTTGCGAATCCCAAAAGAAAGGCTTACAAACACTCTGGAAAGGAGATAGGTTCAAATGAAATGCAATTGAAAAAAGCAGAAAATCTGGAATTTTACTCTCTTCAAAAAATAGGCTGTGAGGAAATCAGCTGCATTGCAAAGGACCAAAAGGTGCCAAAAATAAGCTCACAGATGTTGCAAAAGCAGGGGAAAAAGTCAAGGAGAAAGACACAACTTAGGGGGCAAGATATGAGGGACATGGCATGAATAATTAAAATATTAAAAAAAAAAAAAAAAGAAAAAATCTTTCCCAAAGTCAAAGCCATCAAAATGCAGGCAGGCCATACGCCACCAAGGGCAGGCACATGCAGCAAATCTTAACAAAATTGATCCCCACTGAAGGCCAAAACAGAAAAGAAGGACCTACAAACACGCTGGAATGGAGTCAACATCAAAGGAATTGCAATTGGAGGAGAAAAAAAGAAAATTTGGGAAATTTAGTGACTCTTAGAAAGTGGCCTGGGGTTTTTTCAGGTGCAGTGCAAAGGACCAAAAAGTGCCAAAACTAAGCGCACAGATGTTGCAAAAGCAGGGGAGAAAGTCAAGGAGGAAGACACAACTTAGGGGGCATGATATGAGGGACATGGCATGAATACTTAAAATAATTAAAAAAAAAAAAAAAGAAAAAAATATTTCCCAAAGCCAAAGCCATCAAAATGCAGGCAGGCCATACGCCAGCAAGGGCAGGCACATGCAGCAAAGCTTGCCAAAATTGATCCCCACTGAAGGCCAAAACAGAAAAGAAGGACCTACAAACACGCTGGAAAGGAGTCAGCATCAAAGGAATTGCAATTGGAGGAGAAAAAAAGAAAATTTGGGAAATTTAGTGACTCTAAGAAAATGGCCTGGGTTTATATCAGGTGCCGTGCAGAGGACCAAAAGATGCCAAAACTAAGCTCACAGATGTTGCAAAAGCAGGGGAAAAAGTCAAGGAGGAAGACACAACTTAGGGGGCAAGATATGAGGGACATGGCATGAATACTTAAAGCAAAAAAGAAAAAAAAAGAAAAAATATTTCCCAAAGTCAAAGCCATCAAAATGCAGGCAGGCCATACGCCAGCAACTGCAGGCACATGCAGCAAAGCTTGCCAAAACTGATCCCCACTGAAGGCCAAAACAGAAAAGAAGGATCTACAAACACGCTGGAAAAGAGTCAACATCAAAGGAATTGCAATTGGAGGAGAAAAAAAGAAAATTTGGGAAATTTAGTGACTCTTAGAAAGTGGCCTGGGGTTTTATCATGTGCAGTGCAAAGGACCAAAAGATGCCAAAACTAAGCTCACAGATGTTGCAAAAGCAGGGGAAAAAGTCAAGGAGAAAGACACAACTTAGGGGGCAAGATATGAGGGACATGGCATGAACACTTCAGAAAACAACCAAATAAAGAAAAAAATCTTTCCCAAAGACAAAGCCATCAAAAGGCATGGCCTGCCATCAAGTGCAGGGACATGCACCAAAGATTCCTCTATTGGTCCCCATTGAAATCGCAAGATTCCTTATCCCTTCCGGAAAGGAAATTCCATTTCCTTTCGGGAAGGGAAAAGGAATCTTGCGAATCCCAACAGAAAGGCTTACAAACACTCTGGAAAGAAGATAGGTTCAAATGAAATGCAATTGAAAAAAGCAGAAAATCTGGAATTTTAGTCTCTTCAAAAAAAAAACTGTGAGGAAATCAGCTGCATTGCAAAGGACCAAAAGGTGCCAAAACTAAGCTCACAGATGTTGCAAAAGCAGGGGAAAAAGTCAAGGAGGAAGACACAACTTAGGGGGCAAGATATGAGGGACATGGCATGAATAATTAAAATATTAAATAAAAAAAGAAAAAAAAATCATTCCCAAAGTCAAAGCCATCAAAATGCAGGCAGGCCAATAGCCAGCAAGGGCAGGCACATGCAGCAAATTTTTTCCAAAATTGATCCCCACTGAAGGCCAAAACAGAAAAGAAAGACTTACAAACACGCTGGAATGGAGACAGCATCAAAGGAATTGCAATTGGATGAGAAAAAAAGAAAATTTGGGAAATTTAGTGACTCTAAGAAAATGGCCTGGGTTTATATCAGGTGCAGTGCAAAGGACCAAAAGGTGCCAAAACTAAGCTCACAGATGTTGCAAAAGCAGGGGAAAAAGTCAAGGAGGAAGACACAACTTAGGGGGCAAGATATGAGGGACATGGCATGAATACTTAAAATAGTAAAAAAAAAAAAAAGAAAATATCTTTCCCAAAGTGAAAGCCATCAAAATGCAGGCAGGCCATACGCCAGAAACTGCAGGACCATGCAGCAAAGCTTGCCAAAATTGATCCCCACTGAAGGCCAAAACAGAAAAGAAGGACCTACAAACACGATGGATTGGAGACACCACCAAAGAATTGCAATTGGAGGAGAAAAAAAGAAAATTTGGGAAATTTAATGAATCTTAGAAAGTGGCCTGGTGTTTGATCAGGTGCAGTGCAAAGGACCAAAAGATGCCAAAACTAAGCTCACAGATGTTGCAAAAGCAGGGAAAAAAGTCAAGGAGGAAGACACAACTTAGGGGGCAAGATATGAGGGACATGGCATGAATACTTAAAACTAAAAAGAAAAAAAAAAGAAAAAATCTTTCCCAAAGTCAAAGCCATCAAAATGCAGGCAGGCCATACGCCACCAAGGGCAGGCACATGCAGCAAAGCTTGCCAAAATTGATCCCCACTGAAGGCCAAAACAGAAAAGAAGGACTTACAAACATGCTGGAATGGAGACAGCATCAAAGGAATTGCAATTGGAGGAGAAAAAAAGAAAATTTGGGAAATTTAATGACTCTTAGAAAGTGGCCTGGGGTTTTATCAGGTGCAGTGCAAAGGACCAAAAGATGCCAAAACTAAGCTCACAGATGTTGCAAAAGCAGGGGAAAAAGTCAAGGAGGAAGACACAACTTAGGGGGCAAGATATGAGGGACATGGCATGAACACTTCAGAAAACAACCAAAAAAAGAAAAAAATCTTTCCCAAAGTCAAAGCCATCAAAAGGCATGGCCTGCCATCAAGTGCAGGGACATGCACCAAAGATTCCTCTATTGGTCCCCATTGAAATCGCAAGATTCCTTTTCCTTTCCCGAAAAGAAAATTTCATTTCCTTTCGGGAAGGGAAAAGGATTCTTGCGGATCCCAAAAGAAAGGCTTACAAACACTCTGGAAAGGAGATAGGTTCAAATGAAATGCAATTGAAAAAAGCAGAAAATTGGGAATTTTAGTCTCTTCAAAAAAAAAGCTGCGAGGAAATCAGCTGCATTGCAAAGGACCAAAAGGTGCCAAAACTAAGCTCAGAGATGTTGCAAAAGCAGGGAAAAAAGTCAAGGAGGAAGACACAACTTAGGGGGCAAGATATGAGGGACATGGCATGAATACTTAAAATAAAAATAAAAAAAAAGGAAAGATCTTTCCCAAAGTCAAAGCCATCAAAATGCAGGCAGGCCATACGCCAGCAAGGGCAGGCACATGCAGCAAAGCCTGCCAAAATTGATCCCCACTGAAGGCCAAAACAGAAAAGAAAGACTTACAAACACGCTGGAATGGAGACAACATCAAAGGAATTGCAATTGGATGAGAAAGAAAGAAAATTTTGGAAATTTAGTGACTCTAAGAAAATGGCCTGGGTTTATATCAGGTGCAGTGCAAAGGACCAAAAGGTGCCAAAACCTAAGCTCACAGATGTTGCAAAAGCAGGGGAAAAAGTCAAGGAGGAAGACACAACTTAGGGGGCAAGATATGAGGGACATGGCATGAATACTTAAGATAATAAAAAAAAAAAAGGAAAAATCTTTCCCAAAGTGAAAGCCATCAAAATGCAGGCAGGCCATACGCCACCAAGGGCAGGCACATGCAGCAAAGCCTGCCAAAATTGATCCCCACTGAAGGCCAAAACAGAAAAGAAGGACCTACAAACACGATGGATTGGAGACACCATCAAAGGAATTGCAATTGGAGGAGAAAAAAAGAAAATTTGGGAAATTTAATGAATCTTAGAAAGTGGCCTGGGGTTTGATCAGGTGCAGTGCAAAGGACCAAAAGATGCCAAAACTAAGCTCACAGATGTTGCAAAAGCAGGGGAAAAAGTCAAGGAGGAAGACACAACTTAGGGGGCAAGATATGAGGGACATGGCATGAATACTTAAAACTAAAAGAAAAAAAAAAGATAAAATATTTCCCAAAGTCAAAGCCATCAAAATGCAGGCAGGCCATACGCCACCAAGGGCAGGCACATGCAGCAAAGCCTGCCAAAATTGATCCCCACTGAAGGCCAAAACAGAAAAGAAGGACTTACAAACATGCTGGAATGGAGACAGCATCAAAGGAATTGCAATTGGAGGAGAAAAAAAGAAAATTTGGGAAATTTAATGACTCTTAGAAAGTGGCCTGGGGTTTTATCAGGTGCAGTGCAAAGGACCAAAAGATGCCAAAACTAAGCTCACAGATGTTGCAAAAGCAGGGGAAAAAGTCAAGGAGGAAGACACAACTTAGGGGGCAAGATATGAGGGACATGGCATGAACACTTCAGAAAACAACCAAAAAAAGAAAAAAATCTTTCCCAAAGTCAAAGCCATCAAAAGGCATGGCCTGCCATCAAGTGCAGGGACATGCACCAAAGATTCCTCTATTGGTCCCCATTGAAATCGCAAGATTCCTTTTCCCTTCCCGAAAGGAAATTTCATTTCCTTTCGGGAAGGGAAAAGGATTCTTGCGAATCCCAAAAGAAAGGCTTACAAACACTCTGGAAAGGAGAGAGGTTCAAATGAAATGCAATTGAAAAAAGCAGAAAATCTGGAATTTTAGTCTCTTCAAAAAATAGGCTGTGAGGAAATCAGCTGCATTGCAAAGGGACGAAAAGGTGCCAAAACTAAGCTCAGAGATGTTGCAAAAGCAGGGAAAAAAGTCAAGGAGGAAGACACAACTTAGGGGGCAAGATATGAGGGACATGGCATGAATACTTAAGATAATAAAAAAAAAAAAAGGAAAAATCTTTCCCAAAGTGAAAGCCATCAAAATGCAGGCAGGCCATACGCACCAAGGGCAGGCACATACAGCAAAGCCTGCCAAAATTGATCCCCACTGAAGGCCAAAACAGAAAAGAAGGACCTACAAACACGATGGAATGGGAGACACCATCAAAGGAATTGCAATTGGAGGAGAAAAAAAGAAAATTTGGGAAATTTAATGAATCTTAGAAAGTGGCCTGGTGTTTGATCAGGTGCAGTGCAAAGGACCAAAAGATGCCAAAACTAAGCTCACAGGATGTTGCAAAGCAGGGGAAAAAGTCAAGGAGGAAGACACAACTTAGGGGGCAAGATATGAGGGGACATGGCATGAATACTTAAAATAATAAAAAAAAAAAAAAGAAAAAATCTTTCCCAAAGTCAAAGCCATCAAAATGCAGGCAGGCCATACGCCAGCAAGGGCAGGCACATGCAGCAAAGTTTGCCAAAATTGATCCCCACTGAAGGCCAAAACAGAAAATAAAGACTTAAAAACACGGTGGAATGGAGACAACATCAAAGGAATTGCAATTGGAGGAGAAAAAAAAGAAAATTTGGGAAATTTAGTGACTCTAAGAAAATGGCCTGGGTTTATATCAGGTTGCAGCGCAAAGGACCAAAAGGTGCCAAAACTAAGCTCACAGATGTTGCAAAAGCAGGGGAAAAAGTCAAGGAGGAAGACACAACTTAGGGGGCAAGATATGAGGGACATGGCATGAATACTTAAAACTAAAAAGAAAAAAAAAAGAAAAAATCTTTCCCAAAGTCAAAGCCATCAAAATGCAGGCAGGCCATACGCCACCAGGGGCAGGCACATGCAGCAAAGCTTGCCAAAATTGATCCCCACTGAAGGCCCAAAACAGAAAAGAAGGACTTACAAACATGCTGGAATGGAGACAGCATCAAAGGAATTGCAATTGGAGGAGAAAAAAAGAAAATTTGGGAAATTTAATGACTCTTAGAAAGTGGGCCTGGGGTTTTATCAGGTGCAGTGCAAAGGACCAAAAGATGCCAAAACTAAGCTCACAGATGTTGCAAAAGCAGGGGAAAAAGTCAAGGAGGAAGACACAACTTAGGGGGCAAGATATGAGGGACATGGCATGAACACTTCAGAAAACAACCAAAAAAAGAAAAAAATCTTTCCCAAAGTCAAAGCCATCAAAAGGCATGGCCTGCCATCAAGTGCAGGGACATGCACCAAAGATTCCTCTATTGGTCCCCATTGAAATCGCAAGATTCCTTTTCCCTTCCCGAAAGGAAATTTCATTTCCTTTCGGGAAGGGAAAAGGATTCTTGCGGATCCCAAAAGAAAGGCTTACAAACACTCTGGAAAGGAGATAGGTTCAAATGAAATGCAATTGAAAAAAGCAGAAAATTGGAATTTTAGTCTCTTCAAAAAAAAAGCTGCGAGGAAATCAGCTGCATTGCAAAGGACCAAAAGGTGCCAAAACTAAGCTCAGAGATGTTGCAAAAGCAGGGAAAAAAGTCAAGGAGGAAGACACAACTTAGGGGGCAAGATATGAGGGACATGGCATGAATACTTAAAATAATAATAAAAAAAAAGGAAAGATCTTTCCCAAAGTCAAAGCCATCAAAATGCAGGCAGGCCATACGCCAGCAAGGGCAGGCACATGCAGCAAAGTTGCCAAAATTGATCCCCACTGAAGGCCAAAACAGAAAAGAAAGACTTACAAACACGCTGGAATGGAGACAACATCAAAGGAATTGCAATTGGATGAGAAAAAAAGAAAATTTGGGAATTTAGTGACTCTAAGAAAATGGCCTGGGTTTATATCAGGTGCAGTGCAAAGGACCAAAAAGGTGCCAAAACTAAGCTCACAGATTTTGCAAAAGCAGGGGAAAAAGTCAAGGAGGAAGACACAACTTAGGGGGCAAGATATGAGGGACATGGCATGAATACTTAAAATAGTAAAAAAAAAAAAAGAAAATATCTTTCCCAAAGTGAAAGCCATCAAAATGCAGGCAGGCCATACGCCAGCAACTGCAGGACCATGCAGCAAAGCTTGCCAAAATTGATCCCCACTGAAGGCCAAAACAGAAAAGAAGGACCTACAAACACGATGGATTGGAGAGGACCATCAAAGGAATTGCAATTGGAGGAGAAAAAAGAAAATTTGGGAAATTTAATGAATCTTAGAAAGTGGCCTGGGGTTTATCAGGTGCAGTGCAAAGGACCAAAGGATGCCAAAACTAAGCTCACAGATGTTGCAAAAGCAGGGGAAAAAGTCAAGGAGGAAGACACAACTTAGGGGGCAAGATATGAGGGACATGGCATGAATACTTAAAACTAAAAGAAAAAAAAAAGATAAAATCTTTCCCAAAGTCAAAGCCATCAAAATGCAGGCA
The DNA here is from genome assembly GCA_021963965.1 of Artemisiospiza belli. Classification (NCBI taxonomy): domain Eukaryota; kingdom Metazoa; phylum Chordata; class Aves; order Passeriformes; family Passerellidae; genus Artemisiospiza; species Artemisiospiza belli. The sequence goes on from JAKDEW010000440.1 coordinate 8,147, forward strand.
GGCCCATACGCCACCAAGGGCAGGCACATGCAGCAAAGCTTGCCAAAATTGATCCCCACTGAAGGTCAAAACAGAAAAGAAGGACTTACACACATGCTGGAATGGAGACAGCATCAAAGGAATTGCAATTGGAGGAGAAAAAAAGAAAATTTGGGAAATTTAATGACTCTTAGAAAGTGGCCTGGGGTTTTATCAGGTGCAGTGCAAAGGACCAAAAGATGCCAAAACTAAGCTCACAGATGTTGCAAAAGCAGGGGAAAAAGTCAAGGAGGAAGACACAACTTAGGGGGCAAGATATGAGGGACATGGCATGAACACTTCAGAAAACAACCAAAAAAAGAAAAAAATCTTTCCCAAAGTCAAAGCCATCAAAAGGCATGGCCTGCCATCAAGTGCAGGGACATGCACCAAAGATTCCTCTATTGGTCCCCATTGAAATCGCAAGATTCCTTTTCCCTTCCCGAAAGGAAATGAAATTTCCTTTCGGGAAGGGAAAAGGAATCTTGCGAATCCCAAAAGAAAGGCTTACAAACACTCTGGAAAGGAGATAGGTTCAAATGAAATGCAATTTAAAAAAGCAGAAAATCTGGAATTTTACTCTCTTCAAAAAATAGGCTGTGAGGAAATCAGCTGCATTGCAAAGGACCAAAAGGTGCCAAAACTAAGCTCACAGATGTTGCAAAAGCAGGGGAAAAAGTCAAGGAGGAAGACACAACTTAGGGGGCAAGATATGAGGGACATGGCATGAATACTTAAAATATTAAAAAAAAAAAAAAAGAAAATATCTTTCCCAAAGTGAAAGCCATCAAAATGCAGGCAGGCCATACGCCAGCAACTGCAGGACCATGCAGCAAAGCTTGCCAAAATTGATCCCCACTGAAGGCCAAAACAGAAAAGAAGGACCTACAAACACGATGGATTGGAGACACCATCAAAGGAATTGCAATTGGAGGAGAAAAAAAGAAAATTTGGGAAATTTAATGAATCTTAGAAAGTGGCCTGGTGTTTGATCAGGTGCAGTGCAAAGGACCAAAAGATGCCAAAACTAAGCTCACAGATGTTGCAAAAGCAGGGGAAAAAGTCAAGGAGGAAGACACAACTTAGGGGGCTAGATATGAGGGACATGGCATGAATACTTAAAATAATAAAAAAAAAAAAAGAAAAAATCTTTCCCAAAGTCAAAGCCATCAAAATGCAGGCAGGCCATACGCCACCAAGGGCAGGCACATGCAACAAAGTTTGCCAAAATTGATGCCCACTGAAGGCCAAAACAGAAAATAAAGACTTAAAAACACGCTGGAATGGAGACAACATCAAAGGAATTGCAATTGGAGGAGAAAAAAAAGAAAATTTGGGAAATTTAGTGACTCTAAGAAAATGGCCTGGGTTTATATCAGGTGCAGCGCAAAGGACCAAAAGGTGCCAAAACTAAGCTCACAGATGTTGCAAAAGCAGGGGAAAAAGTCAAGGAGGAAGACACAACTTAGGGGGCAAGATATGAGGGACATGGCATGAATACTTAAAACTAAAAAGAAAAAAAAAAGAAAAAATCTTTCCCAAAGTCAAAGCCATCAAAATGCAGGCAGGCCATACGCCACCAAGGGCAGGCACGTGCAGCAAAGCTTGCCAAAATTGATCCCCACTGAAGGCCAAAAAAGAAAAGAAGGACTTACAAACATGCTGGAATGGAGACAGCATCAAAGGAATTGCAATTGGAGGAGAAAAAAAGAAAATTTGGGAAATTTAATGACTCTTAGAAAGTGGCCTGGGGTTTTATCAGGTGCAGTGCAAAGGACCAAAAGATGCCAAAACTAAGCTCAAAGATGTTGCAAAAGCAGGGGAAAAAGTCAAGGAGGAAGACACAACTTAGGGGGCAAGATATGAGCGACATGGCATGAACACTTCAGAAAACAACCAAAAAAAGAAAAAAATCTTTCCCAAAGTCAAAGCCATCAAAAGGCATGGCCTGCCATCAAGTGCAGGGACATGCACCAAAGATTCCTCTATTGGTCCCCATTGAAATCGCAAGATTCCTTTTCCCTTCCCGAAAGGAAATTTCATTTCCTTTCGGGAAGGGAAAAGGATTCTTGCGGATCCCAAAAGAAAGGCTTACAAACACTCTGGAAAGGAGATAGGTTCAAATGAAATGCAATTGAAAAAAGCAGAAAATTGGGAATTTTAGTCTCTTCAAAAAAAAAGCTGCGAGGAAATCAGCTGCATTGCAAAGGACCAAAAGGTGCCAAAACTAAGCTCAGAGATGTTGCAAAAGCAGGGAAAAAAGTCAAGGAGGAAGACACAACTTAGGGGGCAAGATATGAGGGACATGGCATGAATACTTAAAATAATAATAAAAAAAAAGGAAAGATCTTTCCCAAAGTCAAAGCCATCAAAATGCAGGCAGGCCATGCGCCAGCAAGGGCAGGCACATGCAGCAAAGCCTGCCAAAATTGATCCCTACTGAAGGCCAAAACAGAAAAGAAAGTCTTACAAACACGCTGGAATGGAGACAACATCCAAAGAATTGCAATTGGATGAGAAAAAAAGAAAATTTTGGAAATTTAGTGACTCTAAGAAAATGGCCTGGGTTTATATCAGGTGCAGTGCAAAGGACCAAAAGGTGCCAAAACTAAGCTCACAGATGTTGCAAAAGCAGGGGAAAAAGTCAAGGAGGAAGACACAACTTAGGGGGCAAGATATGAGGGACCTGGCATGAATACTTAAGATAATAAAAAAAAAAAAGGAAAAATCTTTCCCAAAGTGAAAGCCATCAAAATGCAGGCAGGCCATACGCCACCAAGGGCAGGCACATGCAGCAAAGCCTGCCAAAATTGATCCCCACTGAAGGCCAAAACAGAAAAGAAGGACCTACAAACACGATGGATTGGAGACACCATCAAAGGAATTGCAATTGGAGGAGAAAAGAAGAAAATTTGGGAAATTTAATGACTCTAAGAAAATGGCCTGGGTTTATATCAGGTGCAGTGCAAAGGACCAAAAGGTGCCAAAACTAAGCTCACAGATGTTGCAAAAGCAGGGCAAAAAGTCAAGGAGGAAGACACAACTTAGGGGGCAAGATATGAGGGACATGGCATGAATACTTAAAACAAAAAAAAAAAAAAAAAAAAAAAAAAATTTTCCCAAAGTCAAAGCCATCAAAAGGCATGGCCTGCCATGAAGTGCAGGGACATGCACCAAAGATTCCTCTATTGGTCCCCATTGAAATCGCAAGATTCCTTTTCCCTTCCCGAAAGGAAACGAAATTTCCTTTCGGGAAGGGAAAAGGAATCTTGCGGATCCCAAAAGAAAGGCTTACGGACACTCTGGAAAGGAGATAGGTTCAAATGAAATGCAATTGAAAAAAGCAGAAAATTGGGAAATTTTAGTCTCTTCAAAAAATAGGCTGTGAGGAAATCAGCTGCATTGCAAAGGAACAAAAGGTGCCAAAACTAAGCTCAGAGATGTTGCAAAAGCATGGAAAAAAGTCAAGGAGGAAGACACAACTTAGGGGGCAAGATATGAGGGACATGGCATGAATACTTAAAACAAAAAAAAAAAAAAAGGAAAAATCCTTCCCAAAGTCAAAGCCATCAAAATGCAGGCAGGCCATACGCCAGCAAGTGCAGGCACATGCAGCAAAGTTTGCCAAAATTGATCCCCACTGAAGGCCAAAACAGAAAAGAAAGTCTTACAAACACGCTGGAATGGAGACAACATCAAAAGGAATTTCAATTGGAGGAGAAAAAATGAAAATTTGGGAAATTTAGTGTCTCTAAGTAAATGGCCTGGGTTTGTATCAGGTACAGTGCAAAAGACCAAAAGGTGCCAAAACTAAGCTCACAGATGTTGCAAAAGCAGGGGAAAAAGTCAAGGAGGAAGACACAACTTAGGGGGCAAGATATGAGGGACATGGCATGAACACTTCAGAAAACAACCAAAAAAGGAAAAAAAATCTTTCCCAAGTCAAAGCCATCAAAAGGCATGGCCTGCCATCAAGTGCAGGGACATGCACCAAAGATTCCTCTATTGGTCCCCATTGAAATCGCAAGATTCCTTTTCCCTTCCAGAAAGGAAATGAAATTTCCTTTCGGGAAGGGAAAAGGAATCTTGCGAATCCCAAAAGAAAGGCTTACAAACACTCTGGAGAGGAGAGAAGTTCAAATGAAATGCAATTGAAAAAAGCAGAAAATCTGGAATTTTAGTCTCTTCAAAAAATAGGCTGTGAGGAAATCAGCTGCATTGCAAAGGATGAAAAGGTGCCAAAACTAAGCTCAGAGATGTTGCAAAAGCAGGGAAAAAAGTCAAGGAGGAAGACACAACTTAGGGGGCAAGATATGAGGGACATGGCATGAATACTTAAGATAATAAAAAAAAAAAAGGAAAAATCTTTCCCAAAGTGAAAGCCATCAAAATGCAGGCAGGCCATACGCCACCAAGGGGAGGCACATGCAACAAAGTTTGCCAAAATTGATCCCCACTGAAGGCCAAAACAGAAAATAAAGACTTGAAAACACGGTGGAATGGAGACAACATCAAAGGAATTGCAATTGGAGGAGAAAAAAAAGAAAATTTGGGAAATTTAGTGACTCTAAGAAAATGGCCTGGGTTTATATCAGGTGCAGCGCAAAGGACCAAAAGGTGCCAAAACTAAGCTCACAGATGTTGCAAAAGCAGGGGAAAAAGTCAAGGAGGAAGACACAACTTAGGGGGCAAGATATGAGGGACATGGCATGAATACTTAAAACTAAAAAGAAAAAAAAAAGAAAAAATCTTTCCCAAAGTCAAAGCCATCAAAATGCAGGCAGGCCATACGCCACCAAGGGCAGGCACATGCAGCAAAGCTTGCCAAAATTGATCCCCACTGAAGGCCAAAACAGAAAAGAAGGACTTACAAACATGCTGGAATGGAGACAGCATCAAAGGAATTGCAATTGGAGGAGAAAAAAAGAAAATTTGGGAAATTTAATGACTCTTAGAAAGTGGCCTGCGGTTTTATCAGGTGCAGTGCAAAGGACCAAAAGATGCCAAAACTAAGCTCACAGATGTTGCAAAAGCAGGGGAAAAAGTCAAGGAGGAAGACACAACTTAGGGGGCAAGATATGAGGGACATGGCATGAACACTTCAGAAAACAACCAAAAAAAGAAAAAAATCTTTCCCAAAGTCAAAGCCATCAAAAGGCATGGCCTGCCATCAAGTGCAGGGACATGCACCAAAGATTCCTCTATTGGTCCCCATTGAAATCGCAAGATTCCTTTTCCCTTCCCGAAAGGAAACGAAATTTCCTTTCGGGAAGGGAAAAGGATTCTTGCGGATCCCAAAAGAAAGGCTTACAAACACTCTGGAAAGGAGATAGGTTCAAATGAAATGCAATTGAAAAAAGCAGAAAATTGGGAATTTTAGTCTCTTCAAAAAATAGGCTGCGAGGAAATCAGCTGCATTGCAAAGGACCAAAAAGTGCCGAAACTAAGCTCAGAGATGTTGCAAAAGCAGGGAAAAAAGTCAAGGAGGAAGACACAACTTAGGGGGCAAGATATGAGGGACATGGCATGAATACTTAAAATAATAATAAAAAAAAAGGAAAGATCTTTCCCAAAGTCAAAGCCATCAAAATGCAGGCAGGCCAATAGCCAGCAAGGGCAGGCACATGCAGCAAAGTTTGCCAAAATTGATCCCCACTGAAGGCCAAAACAGAAAAGAAAGACTTACAAACACGCTGGAATGGAGACAACATCAAAGGAATTGCAATTGGATGAGAAAAAAAGAAAATTTGGGAAATTTAGTGACTCTAAGAAAATGGCCTGGGTTTATATCAGGTGCAGTGCAAAGGACCAAAAGATGCCAAAACTAAGCTCACAGATTTTGCAAAAGCAGGGGAAAAAGTCAAGGAGGAAGACACAACTTAGGGGGCAAGATATGAGGGACATGGCATGAATACTTAAAATAGTAAAAAAAAAAAAAAGAAAATATCTTTCCCAAAGTGAAAGCCATCAAAATGCAGGCAGGCCAATAGCCAGCAACTGCAGGACCATGCAGCAAAGCTTTCCAAAATTGATCCCCACTGAAGGTCAAAACAGAAAAGAAGGACCTACAAACACGATGGATTGGAGACACCATCAAAGGAATTGCAATTGGAGGAGAAAAAAAGAAAATTTGGGAAATTTAATGAATCTTAGAAAGTGGCCTGGTGTTTGATCAGGTGCAGTGCAAAGGACCAAAAGATGCCAAAACTAAGCTCACAGATGTTGCAAAAGCAGGGGAAAAAGTCAAGGAGGAAGACACAACTTAGGGGGCAAGATATGAGGGACATGGCATGAACACTTCAGAAAACAACCAAAAAAAGAAAAAAATCTTTCCCAAAGTCAAAGCCATCAAAAGGCATGGCCTGCCATCAAGTGCAGGGACATGCACCAAAGATTCCTCTATTGGTCCCCATTGAAATCGCAAGATTCCTTTTCCCTTCCCGAAAGGAAATTTCATTTCCTTTCGGGAAGGGAAAAGGATTCTTGCGAATCCCAAAAGAAAGGCTTACAAACACTCTGGAAAGGAGAGAGGTTCAAATGAAATGCAATTGAAAAAAGCAGAATATCTGGAATTTTAGTCTCTTCAAAAAATAGGCTGTGAGGAAATCAGCTGCATTGCAAAGGACGAAAAGGTGCCAAAACTAAGCTCAGAGATGTTGCAAAAGCAGGGGAAAAAGTCAAGGAGGAAGACACAACTTAGGGGGCAAGATATGAGGGACATGGCATGAATACTTAAGATAATAAAAAAAAAAAAGGAAAAATCTTTCCCAAAGTGAAAGCCATCAAAATGCAGGCAGGCCATACGCCACCAAGGGCAGGCACATGCAGCAAAGCCTGCCAAAATTGATCCCCACAGAAGGCCAAAACAGAAAAGAAGGACCTACAAACACGATGGAATGGAGACACCATCAAAGGAATTGCAATTGGAGGAGAAAAAAAGAAAATTTGGGAAATTTAATGACTCTTAGAAAGTGGCCTGGTGTTTGATCAGGTGCAGTGCAAAGGACCAAAAGATGCCAAAACTAAGCTCACAGATGTTGCAAAAGCAGGGAAAAAAGTCTAGGAGGAAGACACAACTTAGGGGGCAAGATATGAGGGACATGGCATGAATACTTAAAATAATTAAAAAAAAAAAAAGAAAAAATCTTTCCCAAAGTCAAAGCCATCAAAATGCAGGCAGGCCATACACCACCAAGGGCAGGCACATGCAACAAAGTTTGCCAAAACTGATCCCCACTGAAGGCCAAAACAGAAAATAAAGACTTAAAAACACGGTGGAATGGAGACAACATCAAAGGAATTGCAATTGGTGGAGAAAAAAAAGAAAATTTGGGAAATTTAGTGACTCTAAGAAAATGGCCTTGGTTTATATCAGGTGCAGTGCAAAGGACCAAAAGGTGCCAAAACTAAGCTCACAGATGTTGCAAAAGCAGGGCAAAAAGTCAAGGAGGAAGACACAACTTAGGGGGCAAAATATGAGGGACATGGCATGAATACTTAAAACAAAAAAAAAAAAAAAAAAAAAAAAAATTTTCCCAAAGTCAAAGCCATCAAAAGGCATGGCCTGCCATCAAGTGCAGGGACATGCACCAAAGATTCCTCTATTGGTCCCCATTGAAATCGCAAGATTCCTTTTCCCTTCCCGAAAGGAAACGAAATTTCCTTTCGGGAAGGGAAAAGGAATCTTGCGGATCCCAAAAGAAAGGCTTACGGACACTCTGGAAAGGAGATAGGTTCAAATGAAATGCAATTGAAAAAAGCAGAAAATTGGGAATTTTAGTCTCTTCAAAAAATAGGCTGTGAGGAAATCAGCTGCATTGCAAAGGAACAAAAGGTGCCAAAACTAAGCTCAGAGATGTTGCAAAAGCATGGAAAAAAGTCAAGGAGGAAGACACAACTTAGGGGGCAAGATATGAGGGACATGGCATGAATACTTAAAACAAAAAAAAAAAAAAGGAAAAATCCTTCCCAAAGTCAAAGCCATCAAAATGCAGGCAGGCCATACGCCAGCAAGTGCAGGCACATGCAGCAAAGTTTGCCAAAATTGATCCCCACTGAAGGCCAAAACAGAAAAGAAAGTCTTACAAACACGCTGGAATGGAGACAACATCAAAAGGAATTTCAATTGGAGGAGAAAAAATGAAAATTTGGGAAATTTAGTGTCTCTAAGTAAATGGCCTGGGTTTGTATCAGGTACAGTGCAAAAGACCAAAAGGTGCCAAAACTAAGCTCACAGATGTTGCAAAAGCAGGGGAAAAAGTCAAGGAGGAAGACACAACTTAGGGGGCAAGATATGAGGGACATGGCATGAACACTTCAGAAAACAACCAAAAAAGGAAAAAAATCTTTCCCAAAGTCAAAGCCATCAAAAGGCATGGCCTGCCATCAAGTGCAGGGACATGCACCAAAGATTCCTCTATTGGTCCCCATTGAAATCGCAAGATTCCTTTTCCCTTCCAGAAAGGAAATGAAATTTCCTTTCGGGAAGGGAAAAGGAATCTTGCGAATCCCAAAAGAAAGGCTTACAAACACTCTGGAGAGGAGAGAAGTTCAAATGAAATGCAATTGAAAAAAGCAGAAAATCTGGAATTTTAGTCTCTTCAAAAAATAGGCTGTGAGGAAATCAGCTGCATTGCAAAGGATGAAAAGGTGCCAAAACTAAGCTCAGAGATGTTGCAAAAGCAGGGAAAAAAGTCAAGGAGGAAGACACAACTTAGGGGGCAAGATATGAGGGACATGGCATGAATACTTAAGATAATAAAAAAAAAAAAGGAAAAATCTTTCCCAAAGTGAAAGCCATCAAAATGCAGGCAGGCCATACGCCACCAAGGGGAGGCACATGCAACAAAGTTTGCCAAAATTGATCCCCACTGAAGGCCAAAACAGAAAATAAAGACTTGAAAACACGGTGGAATGGAGACAACATCAAAGGAATTGCAATTGGAGGAGAAAAAAAAGAAAATTTGGGAAATTTAGTGACTCTAAGAAAATGGCCTGGGTTTATATCAGGTGCAGCGCAAAGGACCAAAAGGTGCCAAAACTAAGCTCACAGATGTTGCAAAAGCAGGGGAAAAAGTCAAGGAGGAAGACACAACTTAGGGGGCAAGATATGAGGGACATGGCATGAATACTTAAAACTAAAAAGAAAAAAAAAAGAAAAAATCTTTCCCAAAGTCAAAGCCATCAAAATGCAGGCAGGCCATACGCCACCAAGGGCAGGCACATGCAGCAAAGCTTGCCAAAATTGATCCCCACTGAAGGCCAAAACAGAAAAGAAGGACTTACAAACATGCTGGAATGGAGACAGCATCAAAGGAATTGCAATTGGAGGAGAAAAAAAGAAAATTTGGGAAATTTAATGACTCTTAGAAAGTGGCCTGGGGTTTTATCAGGTGCAGTGCAAAGGACCAAAAGATGCCAAAACTAAGCTCACAGATGTTGCAAAAGCAGGGGAAAAAGTCAAGGAGGAAGACACAATTTAGGGGGCAAGATATGAGGGACATGGCATGAACACTTCAGAAAACAACCAAAAAAAGAAAAAAATCTTTCCCAAAGTCAAAGCCATCAAAAGGCATGGCCTGCCATCAAGTGCAGGGACATGCACCAAAGATTCCTCTATTGGTCCCCATTGAAATCGCAAGATTCCTTTTCCCTTCCCGAAAGGAAACGAAATTTCCTTTCGGGAAGGGAAAAGGAATCTTGCGGATCCCAAAAGAAAGGCTTACAAACACTCTGGAAAGGAGATAGGTTCAAATGAAATGCAATTGAAAAAAGCAGAAAATTGGGAATTTTAGTCTCTTCAAAAAATAGGCTGTGAGGAAATCAGCTGCATTGCAAAGGAACAAAAGGTGCCAAAACTAAGCTCAGAGATGTTGCAAAAGCATGGAAAAAAGTCAAGGAGGAAGACACAACTTAGGGGGCAAGATATGAGGGACATGGCATGAATACTTAAAACAAAAAAAAAAAAAAGGAAAAATCCTTCCCAAAGTCAAAGCCATCAAAATGCAGGCAGGCCATACGCCAGCAAGTGCAGGCACATGCAGCAAAGTTTGCCAAAATTGATCCCCACTGAAGGCCAAAACAGAAAAGAAAGTCTTACAAACACGCTGGAATGGAGACAACATCAAAAGGAATTTCAATTGGAGGAGAAAAAATGAAAATTTGGGAAATTTAGTGTCTCTAAGTAAATGGCCTGGGTTTGTATCAGGTACAGTGCAAAAGACCAAAAGGTGCCAAAACTAAGCTCACAGATGTTGCAAAAGCAGGGGAAAAAGTCAAGGAGGAAGACACAACTTAGGGGGCAAGATATGAGGGACATGGCATGAACACTTCAGAAAACAACCAAAAAAGGAAAAAAATCTTTCCCAAAGTCAAAGCCATCAAAAGGCATGGCCTGCCATCAAGTGCAGGGACATGCACCAAAGATTCCTCTATTGGTCCCCATTGAAATCGCAAGATTCCTTTTCCCTTCCAGAAAGGAAATGAAATTTCCTTTCGGGAAGGGAAAAGGAATCTTGCGAATCCCAAAAGAAAGGCTTACAAACACTCTGGAGAGGAGAGAAGTTCAAATGAAATGCAATTGAAAAAAGCAGAAAATCTGGAATTTTAGTCTCTTCAAAAAATAGGCTGTGAGGAAATCAGCTGCATTGCAAAGGATGAAAAGGTGCCAAAACTAAGCTCAGAGATGTTGCAAAAGCAGGGAAAAAAGTCAAGGAGGAAGACACAACTTAGGGGGCAAGATATGAGGGACATGGCATGAATACTTAAGATAATAAAAAAAAAAAAGGAAAAATCTTTCCCAAAGTGAAAGCCATCAAAATGCAGGCAGGCCATACGCCACCAAGGGGAGGCACATGCAACAAAGTTTGCCAAAATTGATCCCCACTGAAGGCCAAAACAGAAAATAAAGACTTGAAAACACGGTGGAATGGAGACAACATCAAAGGAATTGCAATTGGAGGAGAAAAAAAAGAAAATTTGGGAAATTTAGTGACTCTAAGAAAATGGCCTGGGTTTATATCAGGTGCAGCGCAAAGGACCAAAAGGTGCCAAAACTAAGCTCACAGATGTTGCAAAAGCAGGGGAAAAAGTCAAGGAGGAAGACACAACTTAGGGGGCAAGATATGAGGGACATGGCATGAATACTTAAAACTAAAAAGAAAAAAAAAAGAAAAAATCTTTCCCAAAGTCAAAGCCATCAAAATGCAGGCAGGCCATACGCCACCAAGGGCAGGCACATGCAGCAAAGCTTGCCAAAATTGATCCCCACTGAAGGCCAAAACAGAAAAGAAGGACTTACAAACATGCTGGAATGGAGACAGCATCAAAGGAATTGCAATTGGAGGAGAAAAAAAGAAAATTTGGGAAATTTAATGACTCTTAGAAAGTGGCCTGGGGTTTTATCAGGTGCAGTGCAAAGGACCAAAAGATGCCAAAACTAAGCTCACAGATGTTGCAAAAGCAGGGGAAAAAGTCAAGGAGGAAGACACAATTTAGGGGGCAAGATATGAGGGACATGGCATGAACACTTCAGAAAACAACCAAAAAAAGAAAAAAATCTTTCCCAAAGTCAAAGCCATCAAAAGGCATGGCCTGCCATCAAGTGCAGGGACATGCACCAAAGATTCCTCTATTGGTCCCCATTGAAATCGCAAGATTCCTTTTCCCTTCCAGAAAGGAAATTTCATTTCCTTTCGGGAAGGGAAAAGGATTCTTGCGGATCCCAAAAGAAAGGCTTACAAACACTCTGGAAAGGAGATAGGTTCAAATGAAATGCAATTGAAAAAAGCAGAAAATTGGGAATTTTAGTCTCTTCAAAAAATAGGCTGCGAGGAAATCAGCTGCATTGCAAAGGACCAAAAGGTGCCAAAACTAAGCTCAGAGATGTTGCAAAAGCAGGGAAAAAAGTCAAGGAGGAAGACACAACTTAGGGGGCAAGATATGAGGGACATGGCATGAATACTTAAGATAATAAAAAAAAAAAAGGAAAACTCTTTCCCAAAGTGAAAGCCATCAAAATGCAGGCAGGCCATACGCCAGCAAGGGCAGGCACTTGCAGCAAAGCCTGCCAAAATTGATCCCCACTGAAGGCCAAAACAGAAAAGAAGGACCTACAAACACGATGGAATGGAGACACCATCAAAGGAATTGCAATTGGAGGAGAAAAAAAGAAAATTTGGGAAATTTAATGAATCTTAGAAAGTGGCCTGGTGTTTGATCAGGGGCAGTGCAAAGGACCAAAAGATGCCAAAACTAAGCTCACAGATGTTGCAAAAGCAGGGAAAAAAGTCTAGGAGGAAGACACAACTTAGGGGGCAAGATATGAGGGACATGGCATGAATACTTAAAATAATAAAAAAAAAAAAAGATAAAATCTTTCCCAAAGTCAAAGCCATCAAAATGCAGGCAAGCCATACGCCACCAAGGGCAGGCACATGCAACAAAGTTTGCCAAAATTGATCCCCACTGAAGGCCAAAACAGAAAATAAAGACTTAAAAACACGCTGGAATGGAGACAACATCAAAGGAAATGCAATTGGAGGAGAAAAAAAAGAAAATTTGGGAAATTTAGTGACTCTAAGAAAATGGCCTGGGTTTATATCAGGTGCAGCGCAAAGGACCAAAAGGTGCCAAAACTAAGCTCACAGATGTTGCAAAAGCAGGGGAAAAAGTCAAGGAGGAAGACACAACTTAGGGGGCAAGATATGAGGGACATGGCATGAATACTTAAAACTAAAAAGAAAAAAAAAAGAAAAAATCTTTCCCAAAGTCAAAGCCATCAAAATGCAGGCAGGCCATACGCCACCAAGGGCAGGCACATGCAGCAAAGCTTGCCAAAATTGATCCCCACTGAAGGCCAAAACAGAAAAGAAGGACTTACAAACATGCTGGAATGGAGACAGCATCAAAGGAATTGCAATTGGAGGAGAAAAAAAGAAAATTTGGGAAATTTAATGACTCTTAGAAAGTGGCCTGGGGTTTTATCAGGTGCAGTGCAAAGGACCAAAAGATGCCAAAACTAAGCTCACAGATGTTGCAAAAGCAGGGGAAAAAGTCAAGGAGGAAGACACAACTTAGGGGGCAAGATATGAGGGACATGGCATGAACACTTCAGAAAACAACCAAAAAAAGAAAAAAATCTTTCCCAAAGTCAAAGCCATCAAAAGGCATGGCCTGCCATCAAGTGCAGGGACATGCACCAAAGATTCCTCTATTGGTCCCCATTGAAATCGCAAGATTCCTTTTCCCTTCCCGAAAAGAAAATTTCATTTCCTTTCGGGAAGGGAAAAGGATTCTTGCGGATCCCAAAAGAAAGGCTTACAAACACTCTGGAAAGGAGAGAGGTTCAAATGAAATGCAATTGAAAAAAGCAGAAAATCTGGAATTTTAGTCTCTTCAAAAAATAGGCTGTGAGGAAATCAGCTGCATTGCAAAGGACGAATAGGTGCCAAAACTAAGCTCAGAGATGTTGCAAAAGCAGGGAAAAAAGTCAAGGAGGAAGACACAACTTAGGGGGCAAGATATGAGGGACATGGCATGAATACTTAAGATAATAAAAAAAAAAAAGGAAAAATCTTTCCCAAAGTGAAAGCCATCAAAATGCAGGCAGGCCATACGCCACCAAGGGCAGGCACATGCAGCAAAGCCTGCCAAAATTGATCCCCACTGAAGGCCAAAACAGAAAAGAAGGACCTACAAACCTGATGGAATGGAGGCACCATCAAAGGAATTGCAATTGGAGGAGAAAAAAAGAAAATTTGGGAAATTTAATGAATCTTAGAAAGTGGCCTGGTGTTTGATCAGGTGTAGTGCAAAGGACCAAAAGATGCCAAAACTAAGCTCACAGATGTTGCAAAAGCAGGGAAAAAAGTCAAGGAGGAAGACACAACTTAGGGGGCAAGATATGAGGGACATGGCATGAATACTTAAAACAAAAAAAAAAAAAAAAAAAAAAAAAAAAAAAATTTTCCCAAAGTCAAAGCCATCAAAAGGCATGGCCTGCCATCAAGTGCAGGGACATGCACCAAAGATTCCTCTATTGGTCCCCATTGAAATCGCAAGATTCCTTTTCCCTTCCCGAAAGGAAATGAAATTTCCTTTCGGGAAGGGAAAAGGATTCTTGCGGATCCCAAAAGAAAGGCTTACAGACACTCTGGAAAGGAGATAGGTTCAAATGAAATGCAATTGAAAAAAGCAGAAAATTGGGAATTTTAGTCTCTTCAAAAAATAGGCTGTGAGGAAATCAGCTGCATTGCAAAGGAACAAAAGGTGCCAAAACTAAGCTCAGAGATGTTGCAAAAGCAAGGAAAAAAGTCAAGGAGGAAGACACAACTTAGGGGGCAAGATATGAGGGACATGGCATGAATACTTAAAACAAAAAAAAAAAAAAAGGAAAAATCCTTCCCAAAGTCAAAGCCATCAAAATGCAGGCAGGCCATACGCCAGCAAGTGCAGGCACATGCAGCAAAGTTTGCCAAAATTGATCCCCACTGAAGGCCAAAACAGAAAACAAAGTCTTACAAACACGCTGGAATGGAGACAACATCAAAGGAATTGCAATTGGAGGAGAAAAAATGAAAATTTAGGAAATTTAGTGTCTCTAAGTACATGGCCTGGGTTTGTATCAGGTACAGTGCAAAGGACCAAAAGGTGCCAAAACTAAGCTCACAGATGTTGCAAAAGCAGGGGAAAAAGTCAAGGAGGAAGACACAACTTAGGGGGCAAGATATGAGGGACATGGCATGAACACTTCAGAAAACAACCAAAAAAGGAAAAAAATCTTTCCCAAAGTCAAAGCCATCAAAAGGCATGGCCTGCCATCAAGTGCAGGGACATGCACCAAAGATTCCTCTATTGGTCCCCATTGAAATCGCAAGATTCCTTTTCCCTTCCAGAAAGGAAATGAAATTTCCTTTCGGGAAGGGAAAAGGAATCTTGCGAATCCCAAAAGAAAGGCTTACAAACACTCTGGAGAGGAGAGAAGTTCAAATGAAATGCAATTGAAAAAAGCAGAAAATCTGGAATTTTAGTCTCTTCAAAAAATAGGCTGTGAGGAAATCAGCTGCATTGCAAAGGATGAAAAGGTGCCAAAACTAAGCTCAGAGATGTTGCAAAAGCAGGGAAAAAAGTCAAGGAGGAAGACACAACTTAGGGGGCAAGATATGAGGGACATGGCATGAATACTTAAGATAATAAAAAAAAAAAAGGAAAAATCTTTCCCAAAGTGAAAGCCATCAAAATGCAGGCAGGCCATACGCCACCAAGGGGAGGCACATGCAACAAAGTTTGCCAAAATTGATCCCCACTGAAGGCCAAAACAGAAAATAAAGACTTGAAAACACGGTGGAATGGAGACAACATCAAAGGAATTGCAATTGGAGGAGAAAAAAAAGAAAATTTGGGAAATTTAGTGACTCTAAGAAAATGGCCTGGGTTTATATCAGGTGCAGCGCAAAGGACCAAAAGGTGCCAAAACTAAGCTCACAGATGTTGCAAAAGCAGGGGAAAAAGTCAAGGAGGAAGACACAACTTAGGGGGCAAGATATGAGGGACATGGCATGAATACTTAAAACTAAAAAGAAAAAAAAAAGAAAAAATCTTTCCCAAAGTCAAAGCCATCAAAATGCAGGCAGGCCATACGCCACCAAGGGCAGGCACATGCAGCAAAGCTTGCCAAAATTGATCCCCACTGAAGGCCAAAACAGAAAAGAAGGACTTACAAACATGCTGGAATGGAGACAGCATCAAAGGAATTGCAATTGGAGGAGAAAAAAAGAAAATTTGGGAAATTTAATGACTCTTAGAAAGTGGCCTGGGGTTTTATCAGGTGCAGTGCAAAGGACCAAAAGATGCCAAAACTAAGCTCACAGATGTTGCAAAAGCAGGGGAAAAAGTCAAGGAGGAAGACACAATTTAGGGGGCAAGATATGAGGGACATGGCATGAACACTTCAGAAAACAACCAAAAAAAGAAAAAAATCTTTCCCAAAGTCAAAGCCATCAAAAGGCATGGCCTGCCATCAAGTGCAGGGACATGCACCAAAGATTCCTCTATTGGTCCCCATTGAAATCGCAAGATTCCTTTTCCCTTCCAGAAAGGAAATTTCATTTCCTTTCGGGAAGGGAAAAGGATTCTTGCGGATCCCAAAAGAAAGGCTTACAAACACTCTGGAAAGGAGATAGGTTCAAATGAAATGCAATTGAAAAAAGCAGAAAATTGGGAATTTTAGTCTCTTCAAAAAATAGGCTGCGAGGAAATCAGCTGCATTGCAAAGGACCAAAAGGTGCCAAAACTAAGCTCAGAGATGTTGCAAAAGCAGGGAAAAAAGTCAAGGAGGAAGACACAACTTAGGGGGCAAGATATGAGGGACATGGCATGAATACTTAAGATAATAAAAAAAAAAAAGGAAAACTCTTTCCCAAAGTGAAAGCCATCAAAATGCAGGCAGGCCATACGCCAGCAAGGGCAGGCACTTGCAGCAAAGCCTGCCAAAATTGATCCCCACTGAAGGCCAAAACAGAAAAGAAGGACCTACAAACACGATGGAATGGAGACACCATCAAAGGAATTGCAATTGGAGGAGAAAAAAAGAAAATTTGGGAAATTTAATGAATCTTAGAAAGTGGCCTGGTGTTTGATCAGGGGCAGTGCAAAGGACCAAAAGATGCCAAAACTAAGCTCACAGATGTTGCAAAAGCAGGGAAAAAAGTCTAGGAGGAAGACACAACTTAGGGGGCAAGATATGAGGGACATGGCATGAATACTTAAAATAATAAAAAAAAAAAAAGATAAAATCTTTCCCAAAGTCAAAGCCATCAAAATGCAGGCAAGCCATACGCCACCAAGGGCAGGCACATGCAACAAAGTTTGCCAAAATTGATCCCCACTGAAGGCCAAAACAGAAAATAAAGACTTAAAAACACGCTGGAATGGAGACAACATCAAAGGAAATGCAATTGGAGGAGAAAAAAAAGAAAATTTGGGAAATTTAGTGACTCTAAGAAAATGGCCTGGGTTTATATCAGGTGCAGCGCAAAGGACCAAAAGGTGCCAAAACTAAGCTCACAGATGTTGCAAAAGCAGGGGAAAAAGTCAAGGAGGAAGACACAACTTAGGGGGCAAGATATGAGGGACATGGCATGAATACTTAAAACTAAAAAGAAAAAAAAAAGAAAAAATCTTTCCCAAAGTCAAAGCCATCAAAATGCAGGCAGGCCATACGCCACCAAGGGCAGGCACATGCAGCAAAGCTTGCCAAAATTGATCCCCACTGAAGGCCAAAACAGAAAAGAAGGACTTACAAACATGCTGGAATGGAGACAGCATCAAAGGAATTGCAATTGGAGGAGAAAAAAAGAAAATTTGGGAAATTTAATGACTCTTAGAAAGTGGCCTGGGGTTTTATCAGGTGCAGTGCAAAGGACCAAAAGATGCCAAAACTAAGCTCACAGATGTTGCAAAAGCAGGGGAAAAAGTCAAGGAGGAAGACACAACTTAGGGGGCAAGATATGAGGGACATGGCATGAACACTTCAGAAAACAACCAAAAAAAGAAAAAAATCTTTCCCAAAGTCAAAGCCATCAAAAGGCATGGCCTGCCATCAAGTGCAGGGACATGCACCAAAGATTCCTCTATTGGTCCCCATTGAAATCGCAAGATTCCTTTTCCCTTCCCGAAAAGAAAATTTCATTTCCTTTCGGGAAGGGAAAAGGATTCTTGCGGATCCCAAAAGAAAGGCTTACAAACACTCTGGAAAGGAGAGAGGTTCAAATGAAATGCAATTGAAAAAAGCAGAAAATCTGGAATTTTAGTCTCTTCAAAAAATAGGCTGTGAGGAAATCAGCTGCATTGCAAAGGACGAATAGGTGCCAAAACTAAGCTCAGAGATGTTGCAAAAGCAGGGAAAAAAGTCAAGGAGGAAGACACAACTTAGGGGGCAAGATATGAGGGACATGGCATGAATACTTAAGATAATAAAAAAAAAAAAGGAAAAATCTTTCCCAAAGTGAAAGCCATCAAAATGCAGGCAGGCCATACGCCACCAAGGGCAGGCACATGCAGCAAAGCCTGCCAAAATTGATCCCCACTGAAGGCCAAAACAGAAAAGAAGGACCTACAAACCTGATGGAATGGAGGCACCATCAAAGGAATTGCAATTGGAGGAGAAAAAAAGAAAATTTGGGAAATTTAATGAATCTTAGAAAGTGGCCTGGTGTTTGATCAGGTGTAGTGCAAAGGACCAAAAGATGCCAAAACTAAGCTCACAGATGTTGCAAAAGCAGGGAAAAAAGTCAAGGAGGAAGACACAACTTAGGGGGCAAGATATGAGGGACATGGCATGAATACTTAAAACAAAAAAAAAAAAAAAAAAAAAAAAAAAAAAAATTTTCCCAAAGTCAAAGCCATCAAAAGGCATGGCCTGCCATCAAGTGCAGGGACATGCACCAAAGATTCCTCTATTGGTCCCCATTGAAATCGCAAGATTCCTTTTCCCTTCCCGAAAGGAAATGAAATTTCCTTTCGGGAAGGGAAAAGGATTCTTGCGGATCCCAAAAGAAAGGCTTACAGACACTCTGGAAAGGAGATAGGTTCAAATGAAATGCAATTGAAAAAAGCAGAAAATTGGGAATTTTAGTCTCTTCAAAAAATAGGCTGTGAGGAAATCAGCTGCATTGCAAAGGAACAAAAGGTGCCAAAACTAAGCTCAGAGATGTTGCAAAAGCAAGGAAAAAAGTCAAGGAGGAAGACACAACTTAGGGGGCAAGATATGAGGGACATGGCATGAATACTTAAAACAAAAAAAAAAAAAAAAGGAAAAATCCTTCCCAAAGTCAAAGCCATCAAAATGCAGGCAGGCCATACGCCAGCAAGTGCAGGCACATGCAGCAAAGTTTGCCAAAATTGATCCCCACTGAAGGCCAAAACAGAAAACAAAGTCTTACAAACACGCTGGAATGGAGACAACATCAAAGGAATTGCAATTGGAGGAGAAAAAATGAAAATTTAGGAAATTTAGTGTCTCTAAGTACATGGCCTGGGTTTGTATCAGGTACAGTGCAAAGGACCAAAAGGTGCCAAAACTAAGCTCACAGATGTTGCAAAAGCAGGGGAAAAAGTCAAGGAGGAAGACACAACTTAGGGGGCAAGATATGAGGGACATGGCATGAACACTTCAGAAAACAACCAAAAAAGGAAAAAAATCTTTCCCAAAGTCAAAGCCATCAAAAGGCATGGCCTGCCATCAAGTGCAGGGACATGCACCAAAGATTCCTCTATTGGTCCCCATTGAAATCGCAAGATTCCTTTTCCCTTCCAGAAAGGAAATGAAATTTCCTTTCGGGAAGGGAAAAGGAATCTTGCGAATCCCAAAAGAAAGGCTTACAAACACTCTGGAGAGGAGAGAGGTTCAAATGAAATGCAATTGAAAAAAGCAGAAAATCTGGAATTTTAGTCTCTTCAAAAAATAGGCTGTGAGGAAATCAGCTGCATTGCAAAGGACGAAAAGGTGCCAAAACTAAGCTCAGAGATGTTGCAAAAGCAGGGAAAAAAGTCAAGGAGGAAGACACAACTTAGGGGGCAAGATATGAGGGACATGGCATGAATACTTAAGATAATAAAAAAAAAAAAGGAAAAATCTTTCCCAAAGTGAAAGCCATCAAAATGCAGGCAGGCCATATGCCACCAAGGGCAGGCACATGCAGCAAAGCCTGCCAAAATTGATCCCCACTGAAGGCCAAAACAGAAAAGAAGGACCTACAAACACGATGGAATGGAGACACCATCAAAGGAATTGCAATTGGAGGAGAAAAAAAGAAAATTTGGGAAATTTAATGAATCTTAGAAAGTGGCCTGGTGTTTGATCAGGTGTAGTGCAAAGGACCAAAAGATGCCAAAACTAAGCTCACAGATGTTGCAAAAGCAGGGAAAAAAGTCAAGGAGGAAGACACAACTTAGGGGGCAAGATATGAGGGACATGGCATGAATACTTAAAACAAAAAAAAAAAAAAAAAAAAAAAAAAATTTTCCCAAAGTCAAAGCCATCAAAAGGCATGGCCTGCCATCAAGTGCAGGGACATGCACCAAAGATTCCTCTATTGGTCCCCATTGAAATCGCAAGATTCCTTTTCCCTTCCCGAAAGGAAACGAAATTTCCTTTCGGGAAGGGAAAAGGATTCTTGCGGATCCCAAAAGAAAGGCTTACAGACACTCTGGAAAGGAGATAGGTTCAAATGAAATGCAATTGAAAAAAGCAGAAAATTGGGAATTTTAGTCTCTTCAAAAAATAGGCTGTGAGGAAATCAGCTGCATTGCAAAGGAACAAAAGGTGCCAAAACTAAGCTCAGAGATTTTGCAAAAGCAAGGAAAAAAGTCAAGGAGGAAGACACAACTTAGGGGGCAAGATATGAGGGACATGGCATGAATACTTAAAACAAAAAAAAACAAAAAGGAAAAATCCTTCCCAAAGTCAAAGCCATCAAAATGCAGGCAGGCCATACGCCAGCAAGTGCAGGCACATGCAGCAAAGTTTGCCAAAATTGATCCCCACTGAAGGCCAAAACAGAAAAGAAAGTCTTACAAACACGCTGGAATGGAGACAACATCAAAGGAATTGCAATTGGAGGAGAAAAAATGAAAATTTGGGAAATTTAGTGTCTCTAAGTAAATGGCCTGGGTTTGTATCAGGTACAGTGCAAAGGACCAAAAGATGCCAAAACTAAGCTCACAGATGTTGCAAAAGCAGGGGAAAAAGTCAAGGAGGAAGACACAACTTAGGGGGCAAGATATGAGCGACATGGCATGAACACTTCAGAAAACAACCAAAAAAGGAAAAAAATCTTTCCCAAAGTCAAAGCCATCAAAAGGCATGGCCTGCCATCAAGTGCAGGGACATGCACCAAAGATTCCTCTATTGGTCCCCATTGAAATCGCAAGATTCCTTTTCCCTTCCAGAAAGGAAATGAAATTTCCTTTCGGGAAGGGAAAAGGAATCTTGCGAATCCCAAAAGAAAGGCTTACAAACACTCTGGAGAGGAGAGAGGTTCAAATGAAATGCAATTGAAAAAAGCAGAAAATCGGGGATTTTAGTCTCTTCAAAAAATAGGCTGTGAGGAAATCAGCTGCATTGCAAAGGAACTAAAGGTGCCAAAACTAAGCTCAGAGATGTTGCAAAAGCAGGGAAAAAAGTCAAGGAGGAAGACACAACTTAGGGGGCAAGATATGAGGGACATGGCATGAATACTTAAGATAATAAAAAAAAAAAAGGAAAAATCTTTCCCAAAGTGAAAGCCATCAAAATGCAGGCAGGCCATACGCCACCAAGGGCAGGCACATGCAACAAAGTTTGCCAAAATTGATCCCCACTGAAGGCCAAAACAGAAAATAAAGACTTAAAAACACGGTGGAATGGAGACAACATCAAAGGAATAGCAATTGGAGAAGAAAAAAAAGAAAATTTGGGAAATTTAGTGACTCTAAGAAAATGGCCTGGGTTTATATCAGGTGCAGCGCAAAGGACCAAAAGGTGCCAAAACTAAGCTCACAGATGTTGCAAAAGCAGGGGAAAAAGTCAAGGAGGAAGACACAACTTAGGGGGCAAGATATGAGGGACATGGCATGAATACTTAAAACTAAAAAGAAAAATAAAAGAAAAAATCTTTCCCAAAGTCAAAGCCATCAAAAGGCATGGCCTGCCATCAAGTGCAGGGACATGCACCAAAGATTCCTCTATTGGTCCCCATTGAAATCGCAACATACCTTTTCCCTTCCAGAAAGGAAATGAAATTTCCTTTCGGGAAGGGAAAAGGAATCTTGCGAATCCCAAAAGAAAGGCTTACAAACACTCTGGAGAGGAGAGAGGTTCAAATGAAATGCAATTGAAAAAAGCAGAAAATTGGGAATTTTAGTCTCTTCAATAAATAGGCTGTGAGGAAATCAGCTGCATTGCAAAGGAACTAAAGGTGCCAAAACTAAGCTCAGAGATGTTGCAAAAGCAGGGAAAAAAGTCAAGGAGGAAGACACAACTTAGGGGGCAAGATATGAGGGACATGGCATGAATACTTAAGATAATAAAAAAAAAAAAGGAAAAATCTTTCCCAAAGTGAAAGCCATCAAAATGCAGGCAGGCCATACGCCACCAAGGGCAGGCACATGCAACAAAGTTTGCCAAAATTGATCCCCACTGAAGGCCAAAACAGAAAATAAAGACTTAAAAACACGGTGGAATGGAGACAACATCAAAGGAATAGCAATTGGAGGAGAAAAAAAAGAAAATTTGGGAAATTTAGTGACTCTAAGAAAATGGCCTGGGTTTATATCAGGTGCAGCGCAAAGGAACAAAAGGTGCCAAAACTAAGCTCACAGATGTTGCAAAAGCAGGGGAAAAAGTCAAGGAGGAAGACACAACTTAGGGGGCAAGATATGAGGGACATGGCATGAATACTTAAAACTAAAAAGAAAAATAAAAGAAAAAATCTTTCCCAAAGTCAAAGCCATCAAAAGGCATGGCCTGCCATCAAGTGCAGGGACATGCACCAAAGATTCCTCTATTGGTCCCCATTGAAATCGCAACATACCTTTTCCCTTCCAGAAAGGAAATGAAATTTCCTTTCGGGAAGGGAAAAGGAATCTTGCGAATCCCAAAAGAAAGGCTTACAAACACTCTGGAAAGGAGATAGGTTCAAATGAAATGCAATTGGAAAAAGCAGAAAATTGGGAATTTTAGTCTCTTCAATAAATAGGCTATGAGGAAATCAGCTGCATTGCAAAGGACGAAAAGGTGCCAAAACTAAGCTCACAGATGTTGCAAAAGCAGGGAAAAAAGTCAAGGAGGAAGACACAACTTAGGGGGCAAGATATGAGGGACATGGCATGAATACTTAAAAGAAAAAAAAAAAAAAAGGAAAAATCCTTCCCAAAGTCAAAGCCATCAAAATGCAGGCAGGCCATACACCAGCAAGTCCAGGCACATGCAGCAAAGCTAGCCAAAATTGATCCCCACTGAAGGCCAAAACAGAAAAGAAGGACCTACAAACACGCTGGAATGGAGACAACATCAAAGGAATTCAATTTCTACGAGAAAAAAAGAAAATTCGGGTAAGTCAGTGATTCGAAGAAAATGGCCTGGGTTTATATCAGGTGCACTGCAAAGTACCAAAAGGTGCCAAAACTAAGCTCACAGATGTTGCAAAAGCAGGGGAAAAAGTCAAGGAGGAAGACACAACTTAGGGGGCAAGATATGAGGGACATGGCATGAATACTTTAAACTAAAAAGAAAAAAAATAGAAAATAACTTTACCAAAGTGAAAGCCATCAAAATGCAGGCAGGCCATACGCCACCAAGGGCAGGCACATGCAGCAAAGCTTGCCAAAATTGATCCCCACTGAAGGCCAAAACAGAAAAGAAGGACCTACAAACACGATGGAATGGAGACACCATCAAAGGAATTTCAATTGGAGGAGAAAAAAAAAAATTTGGGAAATTTAATGACTCTTAGAAAGTGGCCTGGTGTTCTATCAGGTGCAGTGTAAAGGACCAAAAGATGCCAAAACTAAGCTCACAGATGTTGCAAAAGCAGGGGAAAAAGTCAAGGAGGAAGACACAACTTAGGGGGCAAAATATGAGTGACACGGCATGAACACTTCAGAAAACAACCAAAAAAAGAAAAAAATCTTTCCCAAAGTCAAAGCCATCAAAAGGCATGGCCTGCCATGAAGTGCAGGGACAGGCACCCAAGATTCCTCTATTGGTCCCCGTTGAAATCGCAAGATTCCTTTTCCCTTCCCGAAAGGAAATTTCATTTCCTTTCAGGAAGGGAAAAGGAATCTTGCGGATCCCAAAAGAAAGGCTTACAAACACTCTGGAAAGGAGATAGGTTCAAATGAAATGCAATTGGAAAAAGCAGAAAGTTGGGAATTTTAGTCTCTTCAATAAATAGGCTATGAGGAAATCAGCTGCATTGCAAAGGACCAAAAGGTGCCAAAACTAAGCTCACAGATGTTGCAAAAGCAGGGAAAAAAGTCAAGGAGGAAGACACAACTTAGGGGGCAAGATATGAGGGACATGGAATAAGTATTTAAAATATTAAAAAAAAAAAAAAGAAAAAATCTATCAAAAAGTAAAAGCCATCAAAATGCAGGCAGGCCATATGCCACCAAGGGCAGGCACATGCAGCAAAGCTTGCCAAAATTGATCCCCACTGAAGGCCAAAACAGAAAAGAAGGACTTACAAACATGCTGGAATGGAGACACCATCAAAGGAATTGCAATTGGAGGAGAAAAAAAGAAAATTTGGGAAATTTAATGACTCTTAGAAAGTGGCCTGGGGTTTTATCAGGTGCAGTGCAAAGGACCAAAAGATGCCAAAACTAAGCTCACAGATGTTGCAAAAGCAGGGCAAAAAGTCAAGGAGGAAGACACAACTTAGGGGGCAAGATATGAGGGACATGGCATGAATAATTTAAACAAAAAAAAAAAAAAAAAGAAAAAATCTTTCCCAAAGTCAAAGCCATCAAAATGCAGGCAGGCCATAACCCAGCAAGGGCAGGCACATGCAGCAAAGCTTGCCAAAATTGATCCCCACTGAAGGCCAAAACACAAAAGAAGGACGTACAAACATGGTGGAATGGAGACAACATCAAAGGAATTCAATTTCTATGAGAAAAAAAGAAATTTTGGGTAAGTAAGTGATTCTAAGAAAATGGCCTGGGTTTATATCAGGCGCAGTGAAAAGGACCAAAAGATGCCAAAACTAAGCTCACAGATGTTGCAAAAGCAGGGATAAAAGTGAAGGAGGAAGACACAACTTAGGGGGCAAGATATGAGGGACATGGCATGAACACTTCAGAAAAAAACCAAAAAAAGAAAAAAATCTTTCCCAAAGTAAAAGCCATCAAAATGCAGGCAGGCCATACGCCACCAAGGGCAGGCACATGCAGCAGAGCTTGCCAACATTGATCCCCACTGAAGGCCAAAACAGAAAAGAAGGACTTACAAACACGCTGGAATGGAGACAACATCAAAGGAATTGCAATTGGAGGAGAAAAAAAGAAAATTTGGGAAATTTAATGACTCTAAGAAAATGGCCTGGGTTTATATCAGGTGCAGTGCAAAGGACCAAAAGATGCCAAAACTAAGCTCACAGATGTTGCAAAAGCAGGGGAAAAAGTCAAGGAGGAAGACACAACTTAGGTGGCAAGATATGAGGGCATGGCATGGACACTTCAGAAATCAACCAAAAAATGAAAAAAATCTTTCCCCAAGTCAATGCCACCAAAAGGCATGGCATGCCATCAAGGGCAGGGAAATGCACCAATGATTCTTCGATTCGTCCCCATTGAAATCACAAGATTTCTTTTCCCTTCCCGAAAGGAAATGAAATTTCTTATCGGGGAGGGAAAAGGAATCTTTTGAATCCCAAAAGAAAGGCTTGCAAACACTCTGGAAAGGAGATAAGTTCAAATGAAATGCAATTGAAAAAAGCAGAACATCTGGAATTTAGTGTCTTCAAAAAATAGGCTGTGAGGAAATCAGCTGCATTGCAAAGGACCAAAACATGCAAAAAATAGGCTCACAGATGTTGCAAAAGCAGGGGAAAAAGTCAAGGAGGAAGACACAACTTAGGGGGCAAGATATGAGGGACATGGCATGGACACTTCACAAAACAATGAAAAAAAGAAATTTTTCCAAAGTCAAAGCCATCAAAATGCAGGCAGGCCATACACCAGCAAGTCCAGGCACATGCAGCAAAGCTTGCCAAAATTCATCCCCACTAAAGGCCCAAACAGAAAAGAAGGACCTACAAACACACTGGAACGGAGACTCCATCAAGGGAATTGCAATTGGAGGAGAAAAAAAGAAAATTTGGGAAATCTAGTTACTCGAAGGAAATGGCCCGGGATTATATGAGGTGCAGTGCGAAGGACCAAAAAATGCAAAAATTAAGCTAAGAGATGTTGCAAAATCAGGGGAAATGGTCAAGGAGGAAGACACAACTTACGGGGCAAGATATGAGGGACATGGCATGAACAGTTAAACAGAAAAAAAAAAACAAGAAAAAATCTTTCCCAAAGTCAAAGCCATCAAAATGCAGGCAGGCTATACGCCAGCAAGTGCAGACACATGCAGCAAAGCTTGCCAAAATTGATCCCCACTGAAGGCCAAAACCGAAAAGAAGGACCTACAAGGGCGGGGCTCCATGTGTGAGTGGCAGGGCTTCAGGCAGTGAGGGGCGGTGCTCTATGTGTGACGGAAGCGGCTCCATGTGTGTGGGGCAGGGCTCCAGCCAGTGATGGGCGGGGCTCCATGTGGGATGGGCAGGGCTCCATGAGTGAGGGAAGGGGTTCCATGCGTGAGGGGCGGGGTTCCGGGCTGTGAGGGGTGGGGATCCAGTCAGTGAGGGGTGGGGCTCTAGGCAGTGATTGCCGAGGCTCCATGTGTTAGGGTTAGGGCTGCAGCCAGAGAGGGGCAGGGCTCCATGTGTGAGGGAAAAGGCTCCATGTGTGTGGGGCAGGGCTCCAGCCAGTGATGGGCGGGGCTCCATGTGGGATGGGCAGGGCTCCATGCAGTGAGGGATAGGGCTCCATATTTGAGGGGCGGGGCTTCAAATATGAAGGGCAAGGCCCCATGAGTGAAGGCCGGGGTTCCAGGCTTTCAGGGGTGGGGATCCAGTCAGTGAGGGGCGGGGCTCAGGGCAGTGATGGCCGGGGCTCTTTGTGTTAGTGGCAGGGCTCCAGCCAGAGAGGGGCAAGGCTCCATGTGTGAGGGAAAGGGCTCCATGTTTGTGGGGCAGGGCTCCAGCCAGTGATGGGCGGGGATCCATGAGGGATGGGCAGGGCTCCATGCAGTCAGGGGCAAGGCTCCATATTTGAGGGGCGGGGCTCCAATTATGAAGGGCAAGGCCCCATGAGTGAGGCGTGGGGTTCCAGGCTTTCAGGGGTGGGGATCCAGTCAGTGCGGGGCGGGGCACTAGGCAGTCATGGCTGGGGCTCCCTGTGTGAGGGGCAGGGCTTCAGGCAGTGAGGGGCGGTGGATGGAGACAGCATCGGAAATATTGCATTAGGAAAAGTAAAAATGTAAATTTGGTAAATTTAGTGACTGTAAGAAAATGGCCCGGGATTATGTCAGGTGCAGCGCGAAGGACTAAATGATGCCAAAACAAAGCTCACAGATATTTCAAAAGCAGCGGAAAAAGTCAAGGAGGAAAACACAACTTAGGGGGCAAGATATGAGGGACATGGCATGAATATTTAAAACAAGAAAAAAGAAAAACAAGAAAAAATCGTTCCCAAAGTCAAAGCCTTCAAAATGCAGGCAGGCCATACGCCAGCATGTGCAGGCACATGCAGCAAAGCTTGCCAAATCTGATCCCCACTGAAGGCCAAAACAGAAAATAAGGGCCTACAAACAGGCTGGAGCGGAGACACCATCAAAGGAATTGTAATTGGAGGAGAAAAAAAGAAAATTTGGGAAATTTAGTGACTGTAAGAAAATGGCCCGGGATAATATCAGGTGCAGTGCGAAGGACCAAAAGATGCAAAAACTAAGCTCACAGATGTTTCAAAAGCAGGGGAAAAAGTCAAGGAGGAAGACACAACTTAGGTGGCAAGATATGAGGACATGGCATGGACACTTCAGAAATCAACCAAAAAATGAAAAAAATCTTTCCCCAAGTCAAAGCCACCAAAAGGCATGGCATGCCATCAAGGGCAGGGAAATGCACCAATGATTCTTCGATTCGTCCCCATTGAAACACAAGATTTCTTTTCCCTTCCCGAAAGGAAATGAAATTTCCTTTCGGGAAGGGAAAAGGAATCTTGTGAATCCCAAAAGAAAGGCTTGCAAACACTCTGGAAAGGAGATAGGTTCAAATGAGTAATTTTAATGTCTTCAAAAAATAGGCTGTGAGGAAATCAGCTGCATTGCAAAGGACCAAAAGATGCAAAAAATAGGCTCACAAATGTTGCAAAAGCAGGGGAAAAAGTCAAGGAGGAAGACACAACTTAGGGGGCAAGATATGAGGGACATGGCATGGACACTTCACAAAACAACGAAAAGAAAAAATTTTTCCAAGGTCAAAGCCATCAAAATGCAGGCAGGCCATACACCAGCAAGTCCAGGCACATGCAGTAAAGCTTGCCAAAATTCATCCCCACTGAAAGCCCAAACAGAAAAGAAGGACCTACAAACACACTGGAACGGAGACTCCATCAAAGGAATTGCAATTGGAGGAGAAAAAAAGGAAATTTGGGAAATCTAGTTACTCTAAGGAAATGGCCCGGGATTATATGAGGTGCAGTGCGAAGGACCAAAAGATGCAAAAATTAAGCTAAGAGATGTTGCAAAATCAGGGGAAATAGTCAAGGAGGAAGACACAACTTACGGGTCAAGATATGAGGGACATGGCATGAACAGTTAAAAAAAAAAAAAAAAAACAAGAAAAAATCTTTCCCAAAGTCAAAGCCATCAACATGCAGGCAGGCCATACGCAAGCAAGTGCAGACACATGCAGCAAAGCTTGCCAAAATTGATCCCCACTGAAGGCCAAAACCAAAAAGAAGGACCTACAAACGCGGGGCTCCATGTGTGAGGGGCAGGGCTTCAGGCAGTGAGGGGCGGTGCTCTATGTGTGACGGAAGCGGCTCCATGTGTGTGGGGCAGGGCTCCAGCCAGTGATGGGCGGGGCTCCATGTGGGATGGGCAGGGCTCCATGAGTGAGGGAAGGGGTTCCATGCGTGAGGGGCGGGGTTCTGGGCTGTGAGGTGTGGGGATCCAGTCAGTGAGGGGTGGGGCTCTAGGCAGTGATTGCCGAGGCTCCATGTGTTAGGGTTAGGGCTGCAGCCAGAGAGGGGCAGGGCTCCATGTGTGAGGGAAAAGGCTCCATGTGTGTGGGGCAGGGCTCCAGCCAGTGATGGGCGCGGCTCCATGTGGGATGGGCAGGGCTCCATGCAGTGAGGGATAGGGCTCCATATTTGAGGGGCGGGGCTTCAAATATGAAGGGCAAGGCCCCATGAGTGAAGGCCGGGGTTCCAGGCTTTCAGGGGTGGGGATCCAGTCAGTGAGGGGCGGGGCTCAGGGCAGTGATGGCCGGGGCTCTTTGTGTTAGTGGCAGGGCTCCAGCCAGAGA
Organism: Artemisiospiza belli; assembly: GCA_021963965.1. Classification (NCBI taxonomy): domain Eukaryota; kingdom Metazoa; phylum Chordata; class Aves; order Passeriformes; family Passerellidae; genus Artemisiospiza; species Artemisiospiza belli. Next base: position 37,285 of record JAKDEW010000440.1, read on the forward strand.
GGGGCAAGGCTCCATGTGTGAGGGAAAGGGCTCCATGTTTGTGGGGCAGGGCTCCAGCCAGTGATGGGCGGGGATCCATGAGGGATGGGCAGGGCTCCATGCAGTCAGGGGCAAGGCTCCATATTTGAGGGGCGGGGCTCCAATTATGAAGGGCAAGGCCCCATGAGTGAGGCGTGGGGTTCCAGGCTTTCAGGGGTGGGGATCCAGTCAGTGCGGGGCGGGGCACTAGGCAGTCATGGCTGGGGCTCCCTGTGTGAGGGGCAGGGCTTCAGGCAGTGAGGGGCACTGGATGGAGACAGCATCGGAAATATTGCATTAGGAAAAGTAAAAATGTAAATTTGGTAAATTTAGTGACTGTAAGAAAATGGCCCGGGATTATGTCAGGTGCAGTGCGAAGGACTAAATGATGCCAAAACAAAGCTCACAGATATTTCAAAAGCAGCGGAAAAAGTCAAGGAGGAAAACACAACTTAGGGGGCAAGATATGAGGGACATGGCATGAATATTTAAAACAAGAAAAAAGAAAAACAAGAAAAAATCGTTCCCAAAGTCAAAGCCTTCAAAATGCAGGAAAGCCATACGCCAGCAAGTGCAGGCACAGGCAGCAAAGCTTGCCAAATCTGATCCCCACTGAAGGCCAAAACAGAAAATAAGGGCCTACAAACAGGCTGGAGCGGAGACACAATCAAAGGAATTGTAATTGGAGGAGAAAAAAAGAAAATTTGGGAAATTTAGTGACTGTAAGAAAATGGCCCGGGATAATATCAGGTGCAGTGCGAAGGACCAAAAGATGCAAAAACTAAGCTCACAGATGTTTCAAAAGCAGGGGAAAAAGTCAAGGAGGAAGACACAACTTAGTTGGCAAGATATGAGGACATGGCATGGACACTTCAGAAATCAACCAAAAAATGAAAAAAATCTTTCCCCAAGTCAAAGCCACCAAAAGGCATGGCATGCCATCAAGGGCAGGGAAATGCACCAATGATTCTTCGATTCGTCCCCATTGAAACACAAGATTTCTTTTCCCTTCCCGAAAGGAAATGAAATTTCCTTTCGGGAAGGGAAAAGGAATCTTGTGAATCCCAAAAGAAAGGCTTGCAAACACTCTGGAAAGGAGATAGGTTCAAATGAGTAATTTTAATGTCTTCAAAAAATAGGCTGTGAGGAAATCAGCTGCATTGCAAAGGACCAAAAGATGCAAAAAATAGGCTCACAAATGTTGCAAAAGCAGGGGAAAAAGTCAAGGAGGAAGACACAACTTAGGGGGCAAGATATGAGGGACATGGCATGGACACTTCACAAAACAACGAAAAGAAAAAATTTTTCCAAGGTCAAAGCCATCAAAATGCAGGCAGGCCATACACCAGCAAGTCCAGGCACATGCAGTAAAGCTTGCCAAAATTCATCCCCACTGAAAGCCCAAACAGAAAAGAAGGACCTACAAACACACTGGAACGGAGACTCCATCAAAGGAATTGCAATTGGAGGAGAAAAAAAGGAAATTTGGGAAATCTAGTTACTCTAAGGAAATGGCCCGGGATTATATGAGGTGCAGTGCGAAGGACCAAAAGATGCAAAAATTAAGCTAAGAGATGTTGCAAAATCAGGGGAAATAGTCAAGGAGGAAGACACAACTTACGGGTCAAGATATGAGGGACATGGCATGAACAGTTAAAAAAAAAAAAAAAAACAAGAAAAAATCTTTCCCAAAGTCAAAGCCATCAACATGCAGGCAGGCCATACGCAAGCAAGTGCAGACACATGCAGCAAAGCTTGCCAAAATTGATCCCCACTGAAGGCCAAAACCAAAAAGAAGGACCTACAAACGCGGGGCTCCATGTGTGAGGGGCAGGGCTTCAGGCAGTGAGGGGCGGTGCTCTATGTGTGACGGAAGCGGCTCCATGTGTGTGGGGCAGGGCTCCAGCCAGTGATGGGCGGGGCTCCATGTGGGATGGGCAGGGCTCCATGAGTGAGGGAAGGGGTTCCATGCGTGAGGGGCGGGGTTCTGGGCTGTGAGGTGTGGGGATCCAGTCAGTGAGGGGTGGGGCTCTAGGCAGTGATTGCCGAGGCTCCATGTGTTAGGGTTAGGGCTGCAGCCAGAGAGGGGCAGGGCTCCATGTGTGAGGGAAAAGGCTCCATGTGTGTGGGGCAGGGCTCCAGCCAGTGATGGGCGCGGCTCCATGTGGGATGGGCAGGGCTCCATGCAGTGAGGGATAGGGCTCCATAGTTGAGGGGCGGGGCTTCAAATATGAAGGGCAAGGCCCCATGAGTGAAGGCCGGGGTTCCAGGCTTTCAGGGGTGGGGATCCAGTCAGTGAGGGGCGGGGCTCAGGGCAGTGATGGCCGGGGCTCTTTGTGTTAGTGGCAGGGCTCCAGCCAGAGAGGGGCAAGGCTCCATGTGTGAGGGAAAGGGCTCCATGTTTGTGGGGCAGGGCTCCAGCCAGTGATGGGCGGGGATCCATGAGGGATGGGCAGGGCTCCATGCAGTCAGGGGCAAGGCTCCATATTTGAGGGGCGGGGCTCCAATTATGAAGGGCAAGGCCCCATGAGTGAGGCGTGGGGTTCCAGGCTTTCAGGGGTGGGGATCCAGTCAGTGCGGGGCGGGGCACTAGGCAGTCATGGCTGGGGCTCCCTGTGTGAGGGGCAGGGCTTCAGGCAGTGAGGGGCACTGGATGGAGACAGCATCGGAAATATTGCATTAGGAAAAGTAAAAATGTAAATTTGGTAAATTTAGTGACTGTAAGAAAATGGCCCGGGATTATGTCAGGTGCAGTGCGAAGGACTAAATGATGCCAAAACAAAGCTCACAGATATTTCAAAAGCAGCGGAAAAAGTCAAGGAGGAAAACACAACTTAGGGGGCAAGATATGAGGGACATGGCATGAATATTTAAAACAAGAAAAAAGAAAAACAAGAAAAAATCGTTCCCAAAGTCAAAGCCTTCAAAATGCAGGAAAGCCATACGCCAGCAAGTGCAGGCACAGGCAGCAAAGCTTGCCAAATCTGATCCCCACTGAAGGCCAAAACAGAAAATAAGGGCCTACAAACAGGCTGGAGCGGAGACACAATCAAAGGAATTGTAATTGGAGGAGAAAAAAAGAAAATTTGGGAAATTTAGTGACTGTAAGAAAATGGCCCGGGATAATATCAGGTGCAGTGCGAAGGACCAAAAGATGCCAAAACTAAGCTCACAGATGTTGCAAAAGCAGGGGAAAAAGTCAAGGAGGAAGACACAACTTAGGTGGCAAGACATGAAGACATGGCATGGACACTTCAGAAATCAACCAAAAAATGAAAAAAATCTTTCCCCAAGTCAAAGCCACCAAAAGGCATGGCATGCCATCAAGGGCAGGGACATGCACCAAAGATTCCTCTATTGGTCCCCATTGAAATCGCAAGATTCCTTTTCCCTTCCCGAAAGGAAACGAAATTTCCTTTCGGGAAGGGAAAAGGATTCTTGCGGATCCCAAAAGAAAGGCTTACAGACACTCTGGAAAGGAGATAGGTTCAAATGAAATGCAATTGAAAAAAGCAGAAAATTGGGAATTTTAGTCTCTTCAAAAAATAGGCTGTGAGGAAATCAGCTGCATTGCAAAGGAACAAAAGGTGCCAAAACTAAGCTCAGAGATTTTGCAAAAGCAAGGAAAAAAGTCAAGGAGGAAGACACAACTTAGGGGGCAAGATATGAGGGACATGGCATGAATACTTAAAACAAAAAAAAACAAAAAGGAAAAATCCTTCCCAAAGTCAAAGCCATCAAAATGCAGGCAGGCCATACGCCAGCAAGTGCAGGCACATGCAGCAAAGTTTGCCAAAATTGATCCCCACTGAAGGCCAAAACAGAAAAGAAAGTCTTACAAACACGCTGGAATGGAGACAACATCAAAGGAATTGCAATTGGAGGAGAAAAAATGAAAATTTGGGAAATTTAGTGTCTCTAAGTAAATGGCCTGGGTTTGTATCAGGTACAGTGCAAAGGACCAAAAGATGCCAAAACTAAGCTCACAGATGTTGCAAAAGCAGGGGAAAAAGTCAAGGAGGAAGACACAACTTAGGGGGCAAGATATGAGCGACATGGCATGAACACTTCAGAAAACAACCAAAAAAGGAAAAAAATCTTTCCCAAAGTCAAAGCCATCAAAAGGCATGGCCTGCCATCAAGTGCAGGGACATGCACCAAAGATTCCTCTATTGGTCCCCATTGAAATCGCAAGATTCCTTTTCCCTTCCAGAAAGGAAATGAAATTTCCTTTCGGGAAGGGAAAAGGAATCTTGCGAATCCCAAAAGAAAGGCTTACAAACACTCTGGAGAGGAGAGAGGTTCAAATGAAATGCAATTGAAAAAAGCAGAAAATCGGGGATTTTAGTCTCTTCAAAAAATAGGCTGTGAGGAAATCAGCTGCATTGCAAAGGAACTAAAGGTGCCAAAACTAAGCTCAGAGATGTTGCAAAAGCAGGGAAAAAAGTCAAGGAGGAAGACACAACTTAGGGGGCAAGATATGAGGGACATGGCATGAATACTTAAGATAATAAAAAAAAAAAAGGAAAAATCTTTCCCAAAGTGAAAGCCATCAAAATGCAGGCAGGCCATACGCCACCAAGGGCAGGCACATGCAACAAAGTTTGCCAAAATTGATCCCCACTGAAGGCCAAAACAGAAAATAAAGACTTAAAAACACGGTGGAATGGAGACAACATCAAAGGAATAGCAATTGGAGAAGAAAAAAAAGAAAATTTGGGAAATTTAGTGACTCTAAGAAAATGGCCTGGGTTTATATCAGGTGCAGCGCAAAGGACCAAAAGGTGCCAAAACTAAGCTCACAGATGTTGCAAAAGCAGGGGAAAAAGTCAAGGAGGAAGACACAACTTAGGGGGCAAGATATGAGGGACGTGGCATGAATACTTAAAACTAAAAAGAAAAATAAAAGAAAAAATCTTTCCCAAAGTCAAAGCCATCAAAAGGCATGGCCTGCCATCAAGTGCAGGGACATGCACCAAAGATTCCTCTATTGGTCCCCATTGAAATCGCAACATACCTTTTCCCTTCCAGAAAGGAAATGAAATTTCCTTTCGGGAAGGGAAAAGGAATCTTGCGAATCCCAAAAGAAAGGCTTACAAACACTCTGGAGAGGAGAGAGGTTCAAATGAAATGCAATTGAAAAAAGCAGAAAATTGGGAATTTTAGTCTCTTCAATAAATAGGCTGTGAGGAAATCAGCTGCATTGCAAAGGAACTAAAGGTGCCAAAACTAAGCTCAGAGATGTTGCAAAAGCAGGGAAAAAAGTCAAGGAGGAAGACACAACTTAGGGGGCAAGATATGAGGGACATGGCATGAATACTTAAGATAATAAAAAAAAAAAAGGAAAAATCTTTCCCAAAGTGAAAGCCATCAAAATGCAGGCAGGCCATACGCCACCAAGGGCAGGCACATGCAACAAAGTTTGCCAAAATTGATCCCCACTGAAGGCCAAAACAGAAAATAAAGACTTAAAAACACGGTGGAATGGAGACAACATCAAAGGAATAGCAATTGGAGGAGAAAAAAAAGAAAATTTGGGAAATTTAGTGACTCTAAGAAAATGGCCTGGGTTTATATCAGGTGCAGCGCAAAGGAACAAAAGGTGCCAAAACTAAGCTCACAGATGTTGCAAAAGCAGGGGAAAAAGTCAAGGAGGAAGACACAACTTAGGGGGCAAGATATGAGGGACATGGCATGAATACTTAAAACTAAAAAGAAAAATAAAAGAAAAAATCTTTCCCAAAGTCAAAGCCATCAAAAGGCATGGCCTGCCATCAAGTGCAGGGACATGCACCAAAGATTCCTCTATTGGTCCCCATTGAAATCGCAACATACCTTTTCCCTTCCAGAAAGGAAATGAAATTTCCTTTCGGGAAGGGAAAAGGAATCTTGCGAATCCCAAAAGAAAGGCTTACAAACACTCTGGAAAGGAGATAGGTTCAAATTAAATGCAATTGGAAAAAGCAGAAAATTGGGAATTTTAGTCTCTTCAATAAATAGGCTATGAGGAAATCAGCTGCATTGCAAAGGACGAAAAGGTGCCAAAACTAAGCTCACAGATGTTGCAAAAGCAGGGAAAAAAGTCAAGGAGGAAGACACAACTTAGGGGGCAAGATATGAGGGACATGGCATGAATACTTAAAAGAAAAAAAAAAAAAAAAGGAAAAATCCTTCCCAAAGTCAAAGCCATCAAAATGCAGGCAGGCCATACACCAGCAAGTCCAGGCACATGCAGCAAAGCTAGCCAAAATTGATCCCCACTGAAGGCCAAAACAGAAAAGAAGGACCTACAAACACGCTGGAATGGAGACAACATCAAAGGAATTCAATTTCTACGAGAAAAAAAGAAAATTCGGGTAAGTCAGTGATTCGAAGAAAATGGCCTGGGTTTATATCAGGTGCACTGCAAAGTACCAAAAGGTGCCAAAACTAAGCTCACAGATGTTGCAAAAGCAGGGGAAAAAGTCAAGGAGGAAGACACAACTTAGGGGGCAAGATATGAGGGACATGGCATGAATACTTTAAACTAAAAAGAAAAAAAATAGAAAATAACTTTACCAAAGTGAAAGCCATCAAAATGCAGGCAGGCCATACGCCACCAAGGGCAGGCACATGCAGCAAAGCTTGCCAAAATTGATCCCCACTGAAGGCCAAAACAGAAAAGAAGGACCTACAAACACGATGGAATGGAGACACCATCAAAGGAATTTCAATTGGAGGAGAAAAAAAAAAATTTGGGAAATTTAATGACTCTTAGAAAGTGGCCTGGTGTTCTCTCAGGTGCAGTGTAAAGGACCAAAAGATGCCAAAACTAAGCTCACAGATGTTGCAAAAGCAGGGGAAAAAGTCAAGGAGGAAGACACAACTTAGGGGGCAAAATATGAGTGACACGGCATGAACACTTCAGAAAACAACCAAAAAAAGAAAAAAATCTTTCCCAAAGTCAAAGCCATCAAAAGGCATGGCCTGCCATGAAGTGCAGGGACAGGCACCCAAGATTCCTCTATTGGTCCCCGTTGAAATCGCAAGATTCCTTTTCCCTTCCCGAAAGGAAATTTCATTTCCTTTCAGGAAGGGAAAAGGAATCTTGCGGATCCCAAAAGAAAGGCTTACAAACACTCTGGAAAGGAGATAGGTTCAAATGAAATGCAATTGGAAAAAGCAGAAAGTTGGGAATTTTAGTCTCTTCAATAAATAGGCTATGAGGAAATCAGCTGCATTGCAAAGGACCAAAAGGTGCCAAAACTAAGCTCACAGATGTTGCAAAAGCAGGGAAAAAAGTCAAGGAGGAAGACACAACTTAGGGGGCAAGATATGAGGGACATGGAATAAATATTTAAAATATTAAAAAAAAAAAAAAGAAAAAATCTATCAAAAAGTAAAAGCCATCAAAATGCAGGCAGGCCATATGCCACCAAGGGCAGGCACATGCAGCAAAGCTTGCCAAAATTGATCCCCACTGAAGGCCAAAACAGAAAAGAAGGACTTACAAACATGCTGGAATGGAGACACCATCAAAGGAATTGCAATTGGAGGAGAAAAAAAGAAAATTTGGGAAATTTAATGACTCTTAGAAAGTGGCCTGGGGTTTTATCAGGTGCAGTGCAAAGGACCAAAAGATGCCAAAACTAAGCTCACAGATGTTGCAAAAGCAGGGCAAAAAGTCAAGGAGGAAGACACAACTTAGGGGGCAAGATATGAGGGACATGGCATGAATAATTTAAACAAAAAAAAAAAAAAAAGAAAAAATCTTTCCCAAAGTCAAAGCCATCAAAATGCAGGCAGGCCATAACCCAGCAAGGGCAGGCACATGCAGCAAAGCTTGCCAAAATTGATCCCCACTGAAGGCCAAAACACAAAAGAAGGACGTACAAACATGGTGGAATGGAGACAACATCAAAGGAATTCAATTTCTATGAGAAAAAAAGAAATTTTGGGTAAGTAAGTGATTCTAAGAAAATGGCCTGGGTTTATATCAGGCGCAGTGAAAAGGACCAAAAGATGCCAAAACTAAGCTCACAGATGTTGCAAAAGCAGGGATAAAAGTGAAGGAGGAAGACACAACTTAGGGGGCAAGATATGAGGGACATGGCATGAACACTTCAGAAAAAAACCAAAAAAAGAAAAAAATCTTTCCCAAAGTAAAAGCCATCAAAATGCAGGCAGGCCATACGCCACCAAGGGCAGGCACATGCAGCAGAGCTTGCCAACATTGATCCCCACTGAAGGCCAAAACTGAAAAGAAGGACTTACAAACACGCTGGAATGGAGACAACATCAAAGGAATTGCAATTGGAGGAGAAAAAAAGAAAATTTGGGAAATTTAATGACTCTAAGAAAATGGCCTGGGTTTATATCAGGTGCAGTGCAAAGGACCAAAAGATGCCAAAACTAAGCTCACAGATGTTGCAAAAGCAGGGGAAAAAGTCAAGGAGGAAGACACAACTTAGGTGGCAAGATATGAGGGCATGGCATGGACACTTCAGAAATCAACCAAAAAATGAAAAAAATCTTTCCCCAAGTCAATGCCACCAAAAGGCATGGCATGCCATCAAGGGCAGGGAAATGCACCAATGATTCTTCGATTCGTCCCCATTGAAATCACAAGATTTCTTTTCCCTTCCCGAAAGGAAATGAAATTTCTTATCGGGGAGGGAAAAGGAATCTTTTGAATCCCAAAAGAAAGGCTTGCAAACACTCTGGAAAGGAGATAAGTTCAAATGAAATGCAATTGAAAAAAGCAGAACATCTGGAATTTAGTGTCTTCAAAAAATAGGCTGTGAGGAAATCAGCTGCATTGCAAAGGACCAAAACATGCAAAAAATAGGCTCACAGATGTTGCAAAAGCAGGGGAAAAAGTCAAGGAGGAAGACACAACTTAGGGGGCAAGATATGAGGGACATGGCATGGACACTTCACAAAACAATGAAAAAAAGAAATTTTTCCAAAGTCAAAGCCATCAAAATGCAGGCAGGCCATACACCAGCAAGTCCAGGCACATGCAGCAAAGCTTGCCAAAATTCATCCCCACTAAAGGCCCAAACAGAAAAGAAGGACCTACAAACACACTGGAACGGAGACTCCATCAAGGGAATTGCAATTGGAGGAGAAAAAAAGAAAATTTGGGAAATCTAGTTACTCGAAGGAAATGGCCCGGGATTATATGAGGTGCAGTGCGAAGGACCAAAAAATGCAAAAATTAAGCTAAGAGATGTTGCAAAATCAGGGGAAATGGTCAAGGAGGAAGACACAACTTACGGGGCAAGATATGAGGGACATGGCATGAACAGTTAAACAGAAAAAAAAAAACAAGAAAAAATCTTTCCCAAAGTCAAAGCCATCAAAATGCAGGCAGGCTATACGCCAGCAAGTGCAGACACATGCAGCAAAGCTTGCCAAAATTGATCCCCACTGAAGGCCAAAACCGAAAAGAAGGACCTACAAGGGCGGGGCTCCATGTGTGAGGGGCAGGGCTTCAGGCAGTGAGGGGCGGTGCTCTATGTGTGACGGAAGCGGCTCCATGTGTGTGGGGCAGGGCTCCAGCCAGTGATGGGCGGGGCTCCATGTGGGATGGGCAGGGCTCCATGAGTGAGGGAAGGGGTTCCATGCGTGAGGGGCGGGGGTTCCGGGCTGTGAGGGGTGGGGATCCAGTCAGTGAGGGGTGGGGCTCTAGGCAGTGATTGCCGAGGCTCCATGTGTTAGGGTTAGGGCTGCAGCCAGAGAGGGGCAGGGCTCCATGTGTGAGGGAAAAGGCTCCATGTGTGTGGGGCAGGGCTCCAGCCAGTGATGGGCGGGGCTCCATGTGGGATGGGCAGGGCTCCATGCAGTGAGGGATAGGGCTCCATATTTGAGGGGCGGGGCTTCAAATATGAAGGGCAAGGCCCCATGAGTGAAGGCCGGGGTTCCAGGCTTTCAGGGGTGGGGATCCAGTCAGTGAGGGGCGGGGCTCAGGGCAGTGATGGCCGGGGCTCTTTGTGTTAGTGGCAGGGCTCCAGCCAGAGAGGGGCAAGGCTCCATGTGTGAGGGAAAGGGCTCCATGTTTGTGGGGCAGGGCTCCAGCCAGTGATGGGCGGGGATCCATGAGGGATGGGCAGGGCTCCATGCAGTCAGGGGCAAGGCTCCATATTTGAGGGGCGGGGCTCCAATTATGAAGGGCAAGGCCCCATGAGTGAGGCGTGGGGTTCCAGGCTTTCAGGGGTGGGGATCCAGTCAGTGCGGGGCGGGGCACTAGGCAGTCATGGCTGGGGCTCCCTGTGTGAGGGGCAGGGCTTCAGGCAGTGAGGGGCACTGGATGGAGACAGCATCGGAAATATTGCATTAGGAAAAGTAAAAATGTAAATTTGGTAAATTTAGTGACTGTAAGAAAATGGCCCGGGATTATGTCAGGTGCAGTGCGAAGGACTAAATGATGCCAAAACAAAGCTCACAGATATTTCAAAAGCAGCGGAAAAAGTCAAGGAGGAAAACACAACTTAGGGGGCAAGATATGAGGGACATGGCATGAATATTTAAAACAAGAAAAAAGAAAAACAAGAAAAAATCGTTCCCAAAGTCAAAGCCTTCAAAATGCAGGAAAGCCATACGCCAGCAAGTGCAGGCACAGGCAGCAAAGCTTGCCAAATCTGATCCCCACTGAAGGCCAAAACAGAAAATAAGGGCCTACAAACAGGCTGGAGCGGAGACACAATCAAAGGAATTGTAATTGGAGGAGAAAAAAAGAAAATTTGGGAAATTTAGTGACTGTAAGAAAATGGCCCGGGATAATATCAGGTGCAGTGCGAAGGACCAAAAGATGCAAAAACTAAGCTCACAGATGTTTCAAAAGCAGGGGAAAAAGTCAAGGAGGAAGACACAACTTAGGTGGCAAGATATGAGGACATGGCATGGACACTTCAGAAATCAACCAAAAAATGAAAAAAATCTTTCCCCAAGTCAAAGCCACCAAAAGGCATGGCATGCCATCAAGGGCAGGGAAATGCACCAATGATTCTTCGATTCGTCCCCATTGAAACACAAGATTTCTTTTCCCTTCCCGAAAGGAAATGAAATTTCCTTTCGGGAAGGGAAAAGGAATCTTGTGAATCCCAAAAGAAAGGCTTGCAAACACTCTGGAAAGGAGATAGGTTCAAATGAGTAATTTTAATGTCTTCAAAAAATAGGCTGTGAGGAAATCAGCTGCATTGCAAAGGACCAAAAGATGCAAAAAATAGGCTCACAAATGTTGCAAAAGCAGGGGAAAAAGTCAAGGAGGAAGACACAACTTAGGGGGCAAGATATGAGGGACATGGCATGGACACTTCACAAAACAACGAAAAGAAAAAATTTTTCCAAGGTCAAAGCCATCAAAATGCAGGCAGGCCATACACCAGCAAGTCCAGGCACATGCAGTAAAGCTTGCCAAAATTCATCCCCACTGAAAGCCCAAACAGAAAAGAAGGACCTACAAACACACTGGAACGGAGACTCCATCAAAGGAATTGCAATTGGAGGAGAAAAAAAGGAAATTTGGGAAATCTAGTTACTCTAAGGAAATGGCCCGGGATTATATGAGGTGCAGTGCGAAGGACCAAAAGATGCAAAAATTAAGCTAAGAGATGTTGCAAAATCAGGGGAAATAGTCAAGGAGGAAGACACAACTTACGGGTCAAGATATGAGGGACATGGCATGAACAGTTAAAAAAAAAAAAAAAAACAAGAAAAAATCTTTCCCAAAGTCAAAGCCATCAACATGCAGGCAGGCCATACGCAAGCAAGTGCAGACACATGCAGCAAAGCTTGCCAAAATTGATCCCCACTGAAGGCCAAAACCAAAAAGAAGAACCTACAAACGCGGGGCTCCATGTGTGAGGGGCAGGGCTTCAGGCAGTGAGGGGCGGTGCTCTATGTGTGACGGAAGCGGCTCCATGTGTGTGGGGCAGGGCTCCAGCCAGTGATGGGCGGGGCTCCATGTGGGATGGGCAGGGCTCCATGAGTGAGGGAAGGGGTTCCATGCGTGAGGGGCGGGGTTCTGGGCTGTGAGGTGTGGGGATCCAGTCAGTGAGGGGTGGGGCTCTAGGCAGTGATTGCCGAGGCTCCATGTGTTAGGGTTAGGGCTGCAGCCAGAGAGGGGCAGGGCTCCATGTGTGAGGGAAAAGGCTCCATGTGTGTGGGGCAGGGCTCCAGCCAGTGATGGGCGCGGCTCCATGTGGGATGGGCAGGGCTCCATGCAGTGAGGGATAGGGCTCCATAGTTGAGGGGCGGGGCTTCAAATATGAAGGGCAAGGCCCCATGAGTGAAGGCCGGGGTTCCAGGCTTTCAGGGGTGGGGATCCAGTCAGTGAGGGGCGGGGCTCAGGGCAGTGATGGCCGGGGCTCTTTGTGTTAGTGGCAGGGCTCCAGCCAGAGAGGGGCAAGGCTCCATGTGTGAGGGAAAGGGCTCCATGTTTGTGGGGCAGGGCTCCAGCCAGTGATGGGCGGGGATCCATGAGGGATGGGCAGGACTCCATGCAGTCAGGGGCAAGGCTCCATATTTGAGGGGCGGGGCTCCAATTATGAAGGGCAAGGCCCCATGAGTGAGGCGCGGGGTTCCAGGCTTTCAGGGGTGGGGATCCAGTCAGTGCGGGGCGGGGCAGTAGGCAGTCATGGCTGGGGCTCCCTGTGTGAGGGGCAGGGCTTCAGGCAGTGCGGGGTGGTGGATGGAGACAGCATCGGAAATATTGCATTAGGAAAAGTAAAAATGTAAATTTGGTAAATTTAGTGACTGTAAGAAAATGGCCCGGGATTATGTCAGGTGCAGCGCGAAGGACTAAATGATGCCAAAACAAAGCTCACAGACATTTCAAAAGCAGCGGAAAAAGTCAAGGAGGAAAACACAACTTAGGGGGCAAGATATGAGGGACATGGCATGAATATTTAAAACAAGAAAAAAGAAAAACAAGAAAAAATCTTTCCCAATTTCAAAGCCTTCAAAATGCAGGCAGGCCATACGCCAGCAAGTGCAGGCACATGCAGCAAAGCTTGCCAAAATTGATCCCCACTGAAGGCCAAAACTGAAAAGAAGGACTTACAAACAGGCTGGAGCGGAGACACCATCAAAGGAATTGTAATTGGAGGAGAAAAAAAGAAAATTTGGGAAATTTAGTGACTGTAAGAAAATGGCCCGGGATAATATCAGGTGCAGTGCGAAGGACCAAAAGATGCCAAAACTAAGCTCACAGATGTTGCAAAAGCAGGGGAAAAAGTCAAGGAGGAAGACACAACTTAGGTGGCAAGACATGAGGACATGGCATGGAGACTTCAGAAATCAACCAAAAAATGAAAAAAATCTTTCCCCAAGTCAATGCCACCAAAAGGCATGGCATGCCATCAAGGGCAGGGAAATGCACCAATGATTCTTCGATTCGTCCCCATTGAAATCACAAGATTTCTTTTCCCTTCCCGAAAGGAAATGAAATTTCTTTTCGGGAAGGGAAAAGGAATCTTGTGAATCCCAAAAGAAAGGCTTGCAAACACTCTGGAAAGGAGATAAGTTCAAATGAAATGCAATTGAAAAAAGCAGAAAATCAGTAATTTTAATGTCTTCAAAAAATAGGCTGTGAGGAAATCAGCTGCATTGCAAAGGACCAAAAGATGCAAAAAATAGGCTCACAGATGTTGCAAAAGCAGGGGAAAAAGTCAAGGAGGAAGACACAACTTAGGGGGCAAGATATGAGGGACATGGCATGGACACTTCACAAAACAACGAAAAAAAAAATAATTTTCCAAAGTCAAAGCCATCAAAATGCAGGCAGGCCATACACCAGCAAGTCCAGGCACATGCAGCAAAGCTTGCCAACATTGATCCCCACTGAAGGCCAAAACAGAAAAGAAGGACCTACAAACACACTGGAACGGAGACTCCATCAAAGGAATTGCAATTGGAGGAGAAAAAAAGGAAATTTGGGAAATCTAGTTACTCTAAGAAAATGGCCCGGGATTATATGAGGTGCAGTGCGAAGGACCAAAAGATGCAAAAATTAAGCTAAGAGATGTTGCAAAATCAGGGGAAATGGTCAAGGAGGAAGACACAACTTACGGGGCAAGATATGAGGGACATGGCATGAACAGTTAAACAAAAAAAAAAAACCAAGAAAAAATCTTTCCCAAAGTCAAAGCCATCAACATGCAGGCAGGCCATACGCAAGCAAGTGCAGACACATGCAGCAAAGCTTGCCAAAATTGATCCCCACTGAAGGCCAAAACCGAAAAAAAGGACCTACAAACGCGGGGCTCCATGTGTGCTGGGCAGTGCTTCAGGCAGTGAGGGGCGGTGCTCTATGTGTGACGGAAGCGGCTCCATGTGTGTGGGGCAGGGCTCCAGCCAGTGATGGGCGGGGCTCCATGTGGGATGGGCAGGGCTCCATGAGTGAGGGAAGGGGTTCCATGCGTGAGGGGCGGGGTTCCGGGCTGTGAGGGGTGGGGATCCAGTCAGTGAGGGGTGGGGCTCTAGGCAGTGATTGCCGAGGCTCCATGTGTTAGGGTTAGGGCTGCAGCCAGAGAGGGGCAGGGCTCCATGTGTGAGGGAAAAGGCTCCATGTGTGTGGGGCAGGGCTCCAGCCAGTGATGGGCGGGGATCCATGAGGGATGGGCAGGGCTCCATGCAGTGAGGGATAGGGCTCCATGTTTGAGGGGCGGGGCTTCAAATATGAAGGGCAAGGCCCGATGAGTGAAGGCCAGGGTTCCAGGCTTTCAGGGGTGGGGATCCAGTCAGTGAGGGGCGGGGCTCAGGGCAGTGATGGCCGGGGCTCTTTGTGTTAGTGGCAGGGCTCCAGCCAGAGAGGGGCAAGGCTCCATGTGTGAGGGAAAGGGCTCCATGTTTGTGGGGCAGGGCTCCAGCCAGTGATGGGCGGGGATCCATGAGGGATGGGCAGGACTCCATGCAGTCAGGGGCAAGGCTCCATATTTGAGGGGCGGTGCTCCAATTATGAAGGGCAAGGCCCCATGAGTGAGGCGCGGGGTTCCAGGCTTTCAGGGGTGGGGATCCAGTCAGTGCGGGGCGGGGCAGTAGGCAGTCATGGCTGGGGCTCCCTGTGTGAGGGGCAGGGCTTCAGGCAGTGAGGGGTGGTGGATGGAGACAGCATCGGAAATATTGCATTAGGAAAAGTAAAAATGTAAATTTGGTAAATTTAGTGACTGTAAGAAAATGGCCCGGGATTATGTCAGGTGCAGCGCGAAGGACTAAATGATGCCAAAACAAAGCTCACAGACATTTCAAAAGCAGCGGAAAAAGTCAAGGAGGAAAACACAACTTAGGGGGCAAGATATGAGGGACATGGCATGAATATTTAAAACAAGAAAAAAGAAAAACAAGAAAAAATCGTTCCCAAAGTCAAAGCCTTCAAAATGCAGGCAGGCCATACGCCAGCAAGTGCAGGCACATGCAGCAAAGCTTGCCAAAATTGATCCCCACTGAAGGCCAAAACTGAAAAGAAGGACTTACAAACAGGCTGGAGCGGAGACACCATCAAAGGAATTGTAATTGGAGGAGAAAAAAAGAAAATTTGGGAAATTTAGTGACTGTAAGAAAATGGCCCGGGATAATATCAGGTGCAGTGCGAAGGACCAAAAGATGCCAAAACTAAGCTCACAGATGTTGCAAAAGCAGGGGAAAAAGTCAAGGAGGAAGACACAACTTAGGTGGCAAGACATGAGGACATGGCATGGAGACTTCAGAAATCAACCAAAAAATGAAAAAAATCTTTCCCCAAGTCAATGCCACCAAAAGGCATGGCATGCCATCAAGGGCAGGGAAATGCACCAATGATTCTTCGATTCGTCCCCATTGAAATCACAAGATTTCTTTTCCCTTCCCGAAAGGAAATGAAATTTCTTTTCGGGAAGGGAAAAGGAATCTTGTGAATCCCAAAAGAAAGGCTTGCAAACACTCTGGAAAGGAGATAAGTTCAAATGAAATGCAATTGAAAAAAGCAGAAAATCAGTAATTTTAATGTCTTCAAAAAATAGGCTGTGAGGAAATCAGCTGCATTGCAAAGGACCAAAAGATGCAAAAAATAGGCTCACAGATATTGCAAAAGCAGGGGAAAAAGTCAAGGAGGAAGACACAACTTAGGGGGCAAGATATGAGGGACATGGCATGGACACTTCAAAAAACAACGAAAAAAAAAAATAATTTTCCAAAGTCAAAGCCATCAAAATGCAGGCAGGCCATATATCAGCAAGTCCAGGCACATGCAGCAAAGCTTGCCAAAATTCATCCCCACTGAAGGCCCAAACAGAAAAGAAGGACCTACAAACACACTGGAATGGAGACTCCATCAAAGAAATTGCAATTGGAGGAGAAAAAAAGGAAATTTGGGAAATCTAGTTACTCTAAGGAAATGGCCCGGGATTATATGAGGTGCAGTGCGAAGGACCAAAAGATGCAAAAATTAAGCTAAGAGATGTTGCAAAATCAGGGGAAATGGTCAAGGAGGAAGACACAACTTACGGGGCAAGATATGAGGGACATGGCATGAACAGTTAAACAAAAAAAAAAAAACAAGAAAAAATCTTTCCCAAAGTCAAAGCCATCAAAATGCAGGCAGGCCATACGCCAGCAAGTGCAGGCACATGCAGCAAAGCTTGCCAAATCTGATCCCCACTGAAGGCCAAAACAGAAAATAAGGGCCTACAAACAGGCTGGAGCGGAGACACCATCAAAGGAATTGTAATTGGAGGAGAAAAAAAGAAAATTTGGGAAATTTAGTGACTGTAAGAAAATGGCCCGGGATAATATCAGGTGCAGTGCGAAGGACCAAAAGATGCAAAAACTAAGCTCACAAATGTTGCAAAAGCAGGGGAAAAAGTCAAGGAGGAAGACACAACTTAGGTGGCAAGATATGAGGACATGGCATGGACACTTCAGAAATCAACCAAAAAATGAAAAAAATCTTTCCCCAAGTCAAAGCCACCAAAAGGCATGGCATGCCATCAAGGGCAGGGAAATGCACCAATGATTCTTCGATTCGTCCCCATTGAAACACAAGATTTCTTTTCCCTTCCCGAAAGGAAATGAAATTTCCTTTCGGGAAGGGAAAAGGAATCTTGTGAATCCCAAAAGAAAGGCTTGCAAACACTCTGGAAAGGAGATAGGTTCAAATGAGTAATTTTAATGTCTTCAAAAAATAGGCTGTGAGGAAATCAGCTGCATTGCAAAGGACCAAAAGATGCAAAAAATAGGCTCACAAATGTTGCAAAAGCAGGGGAAAAAGTCAAGGAGGAAGACACAACTTAGGGGGCAAGATATGAGGGACATGGCATGGACACTTCACAAAACAACGAAAAGAAAAAATTTTTCCAAGGTCAAAGCCATCAAAATGCAGGCAGGCCATACACCAGCAAGTCCAGGCACATGCAGTAAAGCTTGCCAAAATTCATCCCCACTGAAAGCCCAAACAGAAAAGAAGGACCTACAAACACACTGGAACGGAGACTCCATCAAAGGAATTGCAATTGGAGGAGAAAAAAAGGAAATTTGGGAAATCTAGTTACTCTAAGGAAATGGCCCGGGATTATATGAGGTGCAGTGCGAAGGACCAAAAGATGCAAAAATTAAGCTAAGAGATGTTGCAAAATCAGGGGAAATAGTCAAGGAGGAAGACACAACTTACGGGTCAAGATATGAGGGACATGGCATGAACAGTTAAAAAAAAAGAAAAAAACAAGAAAAAATCTTTCCCAAAGTCAAAGCCATCAACATGCAGGCAGGCCATACGCAAGCAAGTGCAGACACATGCAGCAAAGCTTGCCAAAATTGATCCCCACTGAAGGCCAAAACCAAAAAGAAGGACCTACAAACGCGGGGCTCCATGTGTGAGGGGCAGGGCTTCAGGCAGTGAGGGGCGGTGCTCTATGTGTGACGGAAGCGGCTCCATGTGTGTGGGGCAGGGCTCCAGCCAGTGATGGGCGGGGCTCCATGTGGGATGGGCAGGGCTCCATGAGTGAGGGAAGGGGTTCCATGCGTGAGGGGCGGGGTTCTGGGCTGTGAGGTGTGGGGATCCAGTCAGTGAGGGGTGGGGCTCTAGGCAGTGATTGCCGAGGCTCCATGTGTTAGGGTTAGGGCTGCAGCCAGAGAGGGGCAGGGCTCCATGTGTGAGGGAAAAGGCTCCATGTGTGTGGGGCAGGGCTCCAGCCAGTGATGGGCGCGGCTCCATGTGGGATGGGCAGGGCTCCATGCAGTGAGGGATAGGGCTCCATATTTGAGGGGCGGGGCTTCAAATATGAAGGGCAAGGCCCCATGAGTGAAGGCCGGGGTTCCAGGCTTTCAGGGGTGGGGATCCAGTCAGTGAGGGGCGGGGCTCAGGGCAGTGATGGCCGGGGCTCTTTGTGTTAGTGGCAGGGCTCCAGCCAGAGAGGGGCAAGGCTCCATGTGTGAGGGAAAGGGCTCCATGTTTGTGGGGCAGGGCTCCAGCCAGTGATGGGCGGGGATCCATGAGGGATGGGCAGGGCTCCATGCAGTCAGGGGCAAGGCTCCATATTTGAGGGGCGGGGCTCCAATTATGAAGGGCAAGGCCCCATGAGTGAGGCGTGGGGTTCCAGGCTTTCAGGGGTGGGGATCCAGTCAGTGCGGGGCGGGGCACTAGGCAGTCATGGCTGGGGCTCCCTGTGTGAGGGGCAGGGCTTCAGGCAGTGAGGGGCACTGGATGGAGACAGCATCGGAAATATTGCATTAGGAAAAGTAAAAATGTAAATTTGGTAAATTTAGTGACTGTAAGAAAATGGCACGGGATTATGTCAGGTGCAGTGCGAAGGACTAAATGATGCCAAAACAAAGCTCACAGATATTTCAAAAGCAGCGGAAAAAGTCAAGGAGGAAAACTTAACTTAGGGGGCAAGATATGAGGGACATGGCATGAATATTTAAAACAAGAAAAAAGAAAAACAAGAAAAAATCGTTCCCAAAGTCAAAGCCTTCAAAATGCAGGAAAGCCATACGCCAGCAAGTGCAGGCACAGGCAGCAAAGCTTGCCAAATCTGATCCCCACTGAAGGCCAAAACAGAAAATAAGGGCCTACAAACAGGCTGGAGCGGAGACACAATCAAAGGAATTGTAATTGGAGGAGAAAAAAAGAAAATTTGGGAAATTTAGTGACTGTAAGAAAATGGCCCGGGATAATAACAGGTGCAGTGCGAAGGACCAAAAGATGCCAAAACTAAGCTCACAGATGTTGCAAAAGCAGGGGAAAAAGTCAAGGAGGAAGACACAACTTAGGTGGCAAGACATGAAGACATGGCATGGACACTTCAGAAATCAACCAAAAAATGAAAAAAATCTTTCCCCAAGTCAAAGCCACCAAAAGGCATGGCATGCCATCAAGGGCAGGGAAATGCACCAATGATTCTTCGATTCGTCCCCATTGAAATCACAAGATTTCTTTTCCCTTCCCAAAAGGAAATGAAATTTCCTTTCAGGAAGGGAAAAGGAATCTTGTGAATCCCAAAAGAAAGGCTTGCATACACTCTGGGAAGGAGATAGGTTCAAATGAGTAATTTTAATGTCTTCAAAAAATAGGCTGTGAGGAAATCAGCTGCATTGCAAAGGACCAAAACATGCAAAAAATAGGCTCACAAATGTTGCAAAAGCAGGGGAAAAAGTCAAGGAGGAAGACACAACTTAGGGGGCAAGATATGAGGGACATGGCATGGACACTTCACAAAACAACGAAAAGAAAAAATTTTTCCAAAGTCAAAGCCATCAAAATGCAGGCAGGCCATACACCAGCAAGTCCAGGCACATGCAGCAAAGCTTGCCAAAATTCATCCCCACTGAAAGCCCAAACAGAAAAGAAGGACCTACAAACACACTGGAACGGAGACTCCATCAAAGGAATTGCAATTGGAGGAGAAAAAAAGGAAATTTGGGAAATCTAGTTACTCTAAGAAAATGGCCCGGGATTATATGAGGTGCAGTGCGAAGGACCAAAAGATGCAAAAATTAAGCTAAGAGATGTTGCAAAATCAGGGGAAATGGTCAAGGAGGAAGACACAACTTACGGGGCAAGATATGAGGGACATGGCATGAACAGTTAAACAAAAAAAAAAAACCAAGAAAAAATCTTTCCCAAAGTCAAAGCCATCAAAATGCAGGCAGGCCATACGCCAGCAAGTGCAGACACATGCAGCAAAGCTTGCCAAAATTGATCCCCACTGAAGGCCAAAACCGAAAAAAAGGACCTACAAACGCGGGGCTCCATGTGTGCTGGGCAGTGCTTCAGGCAGTGAGGGGCGGTGCTCTATGTGTGACGGAAGCGGCTCCATGTGTGTGGGGCAGGGCTCCAGCCAGTGATGGGCGGGGCTCCATGTGGGATGGGCAGGGCTCCATGAGTGAGGGAAGGGGTTCCATGCGTGAGGGGCGGGGTTCCGGGCTGTGAGGGGTGGGGATCCAGTCAGTGAGGGGTGGGGCTCTAGGCAGTGATTGCCGAGGCTCCATGTGTTAGGGTTAGGGCTGCAGCCAGAGAGGGGCAGGGCTCCATGTGTGAGGGAAAAGGCTCCATGTGTGTGGGGCAGGGCTCCAGCCAGTGATGGGCGGGGATCCATGAGGGATGGGCAGGGCTCCATGCAGTGAGGGATAGGGCTCCATGTTTGAGGGGCGGGGCTTCAAATATGAAGGGCAAGGCCCGATGAGTGAAGGCCAGGGTTCCAGGCTTTCAGGGGTGGGGATCCAGTCAGTGAGGGGCGGGGCTCAGGGCAGTGATGGCCGGGGCTCTTTGTGTTAGTGGCAGGGCTCCAGCCAGAGAGGGGCAAGGCTCCATGTGTGAGGGAAAGGGCTCCATGTTTGTGGGGCAGGGCTCCAGCCAGTGATGGGCGGGGATCCATGAGGGATGGGCAGGACTCCATGCAGTCAGGGGCAAGGCTCCATATTTGAGGGGCGGGGCTCCAATTATGAAGGGCAAGGCCCCATGAGTGAGGCGCGGGGTTCCAGGCTTTCAGGGGTGGGGATCCAGTCAGTGCGGGGCGGGGCAGTAGGCAGTCATGGCTGGGGCTCCCTGTGTGAGGGGCAGGGCTTCAGGCAGTGAGGGGTGGTGGATGGAGACAGCATCGGAAATATTGCATTAGGAAAAGTAAAAATGTAAATTTGGTAAATTTAGTGACTGTAAGAAAATGGCCCGGGATTATGTCAGGTGCAGCGCGAAGGACTAAATGATGCCAAAACAAAGCTCACAGACATTTCAAAAGCAGCGGAAAAAGTCAAGGAGGAAAACACAACTTAGGGGGCAAGATATGAGGGACATGGCATGAATATTTAAAACAAGAAAAAAGAAAAACAAGAAAAAATCGTTCCCAAAGTCAAAGCCTTCAAAATGCAGGCAGGCCATACGCCAGCAAGTGCAGGCACATGCAGCAAAGCTTGCCAAAATTGATCCCCACTGAAGGCCAAAACTGAAAAGAAGGACTTACAAACAGGCTGGAGCGGAGACACCATCAAAGGAATTGTAATTGGAGGAGAAAAAAAGAAAATTTGGGAAATTTAGTGACTGTAAGAAAATGGCCCGGGATAATATCAGGTGCAGTGCGAAGGACCAAAAGATGCCAAAACTAAGCTCACAGATGTTGCAAAAGCAGGGGAAAAAGTCAAGGAGGAAGACACAACTTAGGTGGCAAGACATGAGGACATGGCATGGAGACTTCAGAAATCAACCAAAAAATGAAAAAAATCTTTCCCCAAGTCAATGCCACCAAAAGGCATGGCATGCCATCAAGGGCAGGGAAATGCACCAATGATTCTTCGATTCGTCCCCATTGAAATCACAAGATTTCTTTTCCCTTCCCGAAAGGAAATGAAATTTCTTTTCGGGAAGGGAAAAGGAATCTTGTGAATCCCAAAAGAAAGGCTTGCAAACACTCTGGAAAGGAGATAAGTTCAAATGAAATGCAATTGAAAAAAGCAGAAAATCAGTAATTTTAATGTCTTCAAAAAATAGGCTGTGAGGAAATCAGCTGCATTGCAAAGGACCAAAAGATGCAAAAAATAGGCTCACAGATGTTGCAAAAGCAGGGGAAAAAGTCAAGGAGGAAGACACAACTTAGGGGGCAAGATATGAGGGACATGGCATGGACACTTCACAAAACAACGAAAAAAAAAGATAATTTTCCAAAGTCAAAGCCATCAAAATGCAGGCAGGCCATATATCAGCAAGTCCAGGCACATGCAGCAAAGCTTGCCAAAATTCATCCCCACTGAAGGCCCAAACAGAAAAGAAGGACCTACAAACACACTGGAATGGAGACTCCATCAAAGAAATTGCAATTGGAGGAGAAAAAAAGGAAATTTGGGAAATCTAGTTACTCTAAGGAAATGGCCCGGGATTATATGAGGTGCAGTGCGAAGGACCAAAAGATGCAAAAATTAAGCTAAGAGATGTTGCAAAATCAGGGGAAATGGTCCAGGAGGAAGACACAACTTACGGGGCAAGATATGAGGGACATGGCATGAACAGTTAAACAAAAAAAAAAAAACAAGAAAAAATCTTTCCCAAAGTCAAAGCCATCAAAATGCAGGCAGGCCATACGCCAGCAAGTGCAGGCACATGCAGCAAAGCTTGCCAAATCTGATCCCCACTGAAGGCCAAAACAGAAAATAAGGGCCTACAAACAGGCTGGAGCGGAGACACCATCAAAGGAATTGTAATTGGAGGAGAAAAAAAGAAAATTTGGGAAATTTAGTGACTGTAAGAAAATGGCCCGGGATAATATCAGGTGCAGTGCGAAGGACCAAAAGATGCAAAAACTAAGCTCACAAATGTTGCAAAAGCAGGGGAAAAAGTCAAGGAGGAAGACACAACTTAGGTGGCAAGATATGAGGACATGGCATGGACACTTCAGAAATCAACCAAAAAATGAAAAAAATCTTTCCCCAAGTCAAAGCCACCAAAAGGCATGGCATGCCATCAAGGGCAGGGAAATGCACCAATGATTCTTCGATTCGTCCCCATTGAAACACAAGATTTCTTTTCCCTTCCCGAAAGGAAATGAAATTTCCTTTTGGGAAGGGAAAAGGAATCTTGTGAATCCCAAAAGAAAGGCTTGCAAACACTCTGGAAAGGAGATAGGTTCAAATGAGTAATTTTAATGTCTTCAAAAAATAGGCTGTGAGGAAATCAGCTGCATTGCAAAGGACCAAAAGATGCAAAAAATAGGCTCACAAATGTTGCAAAAGCAGGGGAAAAAGTCAAGGAGGAAGACACAACTTAGGGGGCAAGATATGAGGGACATGGCATGGACACTTCACAAAACAACGAAAAGAAAAAATTTTTCCAAGGTCAAAGCCATCAAAATGCAGGCAGGCCATACACCAGCAAGTCCAGGCACATGCAGTAAAGCTTGCCAAAATTCATCCCCACTGAAAGCCCAAACAGAAAAGAAGGACCTACAAACACACTGGAACGGAGACTCCATCAAAGGAATTGCAATTGGAGGAGAAAAAAAGGAAATTTGGGAAATCTAGTTACTCTAAGGAAATGGCCCGGGATTATATGAGGTGCAGTGCGAAGGACCAAAAGATGCAAAAATTAAGCTAAGAGATGTTGCAAAATCAGGGGAAATAGTCAAGGAGGAAGACACAACTTACGGGTCAAGATATGAGGGACATGGCATGAACAGTTAAACAAAAAAAAAAACCAAGAAAAAATCTTTCCCAAAGTCAAAGCCATCAACATGCAGGCAGGCCATACGCAAGCAAGTGCAGACACATGCAGCAAAGCTTGCCAAAATTGATCCCCACTGAAGGCCAAAACCAAAAAGAAGGACCTACAAACGCGGGGCTCCATGTGTGAGGGGCAGGGCTTCAGGCAGTGAGGGGCGGTGCTCTATGTGTGACGGAAGCGGCTCCATGTGTGTGGGGCAGGGCTCCAGCCAGTGATGGGCGGGGCTCCATGTGGGATGGGCAGGGCTCCATGAGTGAGGGAAGGGGTTCCATGCGTGAGGGGCGGGGGTTCCGGGCTGTGAGGGGTGGGGATCCAGTCAGTGAGGGGTGGGGCTCTAGGCAGTGATTGCCGAGGCTCCATGTGTTGGGGTTAGGGCTGCAGCCAGAGAGGGGCAGGGCTCCATGTGTGAGGGAAAAGGCTCCATGTGTGTGGGGCAGGGCTCCAGCCAGTGATGGGCGGGGCTCCATGTGGGATGGGCAGGGCTCCATGCAGTGAGGGATAGGGCTCCATATTTGAGGGGCGGGGCTTCAAATATGAAGGGCAAGGCCCCATGAGTGAAGGCCGGGGTTCCAGGCTTTCAGGGGTGGGGATCCATTCAGTGAGGGGCGGGGCTCAGGGCAGTGATGGCCGGGGCTCTTTGTGTTAGTGGCAGGGCTCCAGCCAGAGAGGGGCAAGGCTCCATGTGTGAGGGAAAGGGCTCCATGTTTGTGGGGCAGGGCTCCAGCCAGTGATGGGCGGGGATCCATGAGGGATGGGCAGGGCTCCATGCAGTCAGGGGCAAGGCTCCATATTTGAGGGGCGGGGTTCCAATTATGAAGGGCAAGGCCCCATGAGTGAGGCGCGGGGTTCCAGGCTTTCAGGGGTGGGGATCCAGTCAGTGCGGGGCGGGGCAGTAGGCAGTCATGGCTGGGGCTCCCTGTGTGAGGGGCAGGGCTTCAGGCAGTGAGGGGCGGTGGATGGAGACAGCATCGGAAATATTGCATTAGGAAAAGTAAAAATGTAAATTTGGTAAATTTAGTGACTGTAAGAAAATGGCCCGGGATTATGTCAGGTGCAGTGCGAAGGACTAAATGATGCCAAAACAAAGCTCACAGACATTTCAAAAGCAGCGGAAAAAGTCAAGGAGGAAAACTTAACTTAGGGGGCAAGATATGAGGGACATGGCATGAATATTTAAAACAAGAAAAAAGAAAAACAAGAAAAAATCGTTCCCAAAGTCAAAGCCTTCAAAATGCAGGCAGGCCATACGCCAGCAAGTGCAGGCACATGCAGCAAAGCTTGCCAAAATTGATCCCCACTGAAGGCCAAAACTGAAAAGAAGGACTTACAAACAGGCTGGAGCGGAGACACCATCAAAGGAATTGTAATTGGAGGAGAAAAAAAGAAAATTTGGGAAATTTAGTGACTGTAAGAAAATGGCCCGGGATAATATCAGGTGCAGTGCGAAGGACCAAAAGATGCCAAAACTAAGCTCACAGATGTTGCAAAAGCAGGGGAAAAAGTCAAGGAGGAAGACACAACTTAGGTGGCAAGACATGAGGACATGGCATGGAGACTTCAGAAATCAACCAAAAAATGAAAAAAATCTTTCCCCAAGTCAATGCCACCAAAAGGCATGGCATGCCATCAAGGGCAGGGAAATGCACCAATGATTCTTCGATTCGTCCCCATTGAAATCACAAGATTTCTTTTCCCTTCCCGAAAGGAAATGAAATTTCTTTTCGGGAAGGGAAAAGGAATCTTGTGAATCCCAAAAGAAAGGCTTGCAAACACTCTGGAAAGGAGATAAGTTCAAATGAAATGCAATTGAAAAAAGCAGAAAATCAGTAATTTTAATGTCTTCAAAAAATAGGCTGTGAGGAAATCAGCTGCATTGCAAAGGACCAAAAGATGCAAAAAATAGGCTCACAGATGTTGCAAAAGCAGGGGAAAAAGTCAAGGAGGAAGACACAACTTAGGGGGCAAGATATGAGGGACATGGCATGGACACTTCACAAAACAACGAAAAAAAAAATAATTTTCCAAAGTCAAAGCCATCAAAATGCAGGCAGGCCATACACCAGCAAGTCCAGGCACATGCAGCAAAGCTTGCCAACATTGATCCCCACTGAAGGCCAAAACAGAAAAGAAGGACCTACAAACACACTGGAACGGAGACTCCATCAAAGGAATTGCAATTGGAGGAGAAAAAAAGGAAATTTGGGAAATCTAGTTACTCTAAGAAAATGGCCCGGGATTATATGAGGTGCAGTGCGAAGGACCAAAAGATGCAAAAATTAAGCTAAGAGATGTTGCAAAATCAGGGGAAATGGTCAAGGAGGAAGACACAACTTACGGGGCAAGATATGAGGGACATGGCATGAACAGTTAAACAAAAAAAAAAAAACAAGAAAAAATCTTTCCCAAAGTCAAAGCCATCAACATGCAGGCAGGCCATACGCAAGCAAGTGCAGACACATGCAGCAAAGCTTGCCAAAATTGATCCCCACTGAAGGCCAAAACCGAAAAAAAAGGACCTACAAACGCGGGGCTCCATGTGTGCTGGGCAGTGCTTCAGGCAGTGAGGGGCGGTGCTCTATGTGTGACGGAAGCGGCTCCATGTGTGTGGGGCAGGGCTCCAGCCAGTGATGGGCGGGGCTCCATGTGGGATGGGCAGGGCTCCATGAGTGAGGGAAGGGGTTCCATGCGTGAGGGGCGGGGTTCCGGGCTGTGAGGGGTGGGGATCCAGTCAGTGAGGGGTGGGGCTCTAGGCAGTGATTGCCGAGGCTCCATGTGTTAGGGTTAGGGCTGCAGCCAGAGAGGGGCAGGGCTCCATGTGTGAGGGAAAAGGCTCCATGTGTGTGGGGCAGGGCTCCAGCCAGTGATGGGCGGGGATCCATGAGGGATGGGCAGGGCTCCATGCAGTGAGGGATAGGGCTCCATGTTTGAGGGGCGGGGCTTCAAATATGAAGGGCAAGGCCCGATGAGTGAAGGCCAGGGTTCCAGGCTTTCAGGGGTGGGGATCCAGTCAGTGAGGGGCGGGGGCTCAGGGCAGTGATGGCCGGGGCTCTTTGTGTTAGTGGCAGGGCTCCAGCCAGAGAGGGGCAAGGCTCCATGTGTGAGGGAAAGGGCTCCATGTTTGTGGGGCAGGGCTCCAGCCAGTGATGGGCGGGGATCCATGAGGGATGGGCAGGACTCCATGCAGTCAGGGGCAAGGCTCCATATTTGAGGGGCGGGGCTCCAATTATGAAGGGCAAGGCCCCATGAGTGAGGCGCGGGGTTCCAGGCTTTCAGGGGTGGGGATCCAGTCAGTGCGGGGCGGGGCAGTAGGCAGTCATGGCTGGGGCTCCCTGTGTGAGGGGCAGGGCTTCAGGCAGTGAGGGGTGGTGGATGGAGACAGCATCGGAAATATTGCATTAGGAAAAGTAAAAATGTAAATTTGGTAAATTTAGTGACTGTAAGAAAATGGCCCGGGATTATGTCAGGTGCAGCGCGAAGGACTAAATGATGCCAAAACAAAGCTCACAGACATTTCAAAAGCAGCGGAAAAAGTCAAGGAGGAAAACACAACTTAGGGGGCAAGATATGAGGGACATGGCATGAATATTTAAAACAAGAAAAAAGAAAAACAAGAAAAAATCGTTCCCAAAGTCAAAGCCTTCAAAATGCAGGCAGGCCATACGCCAGCAAGTGCAGGCACATGCAGCAAAGCTTGCCAAAATTGATCCCCACTGAAGGCCAAAACTGAAAAGAAGGACTTACAAACAGGCTGGAGCGGAGACACCATCAAAGGAATTGTAATTGGAGGAGAAAAAAAGAAAATTTGGGAAATTTAGTGACTGTAAGAAAATGGCCCGGGATAATATCAGGTGCAGTGCGAAGGACCAAAAGATGCCAAAACTAAGCTCACAGATGTTGCAAAAGCAGGGGAAAAAGTCAAGGAGGAAGACACAACTTAGGTGGCAAGACATGAGGACATGGCATGGAGACTTCAGAAATCAACCAAAAAATGAAAAAAATCTTTCCCCAAGTCAATGCCACCAAAAGGCATGGCATGCCATCAAGGGCAGGGAAATGCACCAATGATTCTTCGATTCGTCCCCATTGAAATCACAAGATTTCTTTTCCCTTCCCGAAAGGAAATGAAATTTCTTTTCGGGAAGGGAAAAGGAATCTTGTGAATCCCAAAAGAAAGGCTTGCAAACACTCTGGAAAGGAGATAAGTTCAAATGAAATGCAATTGAAAAAAGCAGAAAATCAGTAATTTTAATGTCTTCAAAAAATAGGCTGTGAGGAAATCAGCTGCATTGCAAAGGACCAAAAGATGCAAAAAATAGGCTCACAGATGTTGCAAAAGCAGGGGAAAAAGTCAAGGAGGAAGACACAACTTAGGGGGCAAGATATGAGGGACATGGCATGGACACTTCACAAAACAACGAAAAAAAAAGATAATTTTCCAAAGTCAAAGCCATCAAAATGCAGGCAGGCCATATATCAGCAAGTCCAGGCACATGCAGCAAAGCTTGCCAAAATTCATCCCCACTGAAGGCCCAAACAGAAAAGAAGGACCTACAAACACACTGGAATGGAGACTCCATCAAAGAAATTGCAATTGGAGGAGAAAAAAAGGAAATTTGGGAAATCTAGTTACTCTAAGGAAATGGCCCGGGATTATATGAGGTGCAGTGCGAAGGACCAAAAGATGCAAAAATTAAGCTAAGAGATGTTGCAAAATCAGGGGAAATGGTCCAGGAGGAAGACACAACTTACGGGGCAAGATATGAGGGACATGGCATGAACAGTTAAACAAAAAAAAAAAAACAAGAAAAAATCTTTCCCAAAGTCAAAGCCATCAAAATGCAGGCAGGCCATACGCCAGCAAGTGCAGGCACATGCAGCAAAGCTTGCCAAATCTGATCCCCACTGAAGGCCAAAACAGAAAATAAGGGCCTACAAACAGGCTGGAGCGGAGACACCATCAAAGGAATTGTAATTGGAGGAGAAAAAAAGAAAATTTGGGAAATTTAGTGACTGTAAGAAAATGGCCCGGGATAATATCAGGTGCAGTGCGAAGGACCAAAAGATGCAAAAACTAAGCTCACAAATGTTGCAAAAGCAGGGGAAAAAGTCAAGGAGGAAGACACAACTTAGGTGGCAAGATATGAGGACATGGCATGGACACTTCAGAAATCAACCAAAAAATGAAAAAAATCTTTCCCCAAGTCAAAGCCACCAAAAGGCATGGCATGCCATCAAGGGCAGGGAAATGCACCAATGATTCTTCGATTCGTCCCCATTGAAACACAAGATTTCTTTTCCCTTCCCGAAAGGAAATGAAATTTCCTTTTGGGAAGGGAAAAGGAATCTTGTGAATCCCAAAAGAAAGGCTTGCAAACACTCTGGAAAGGAGATAGGTTCAAATGAGTAATTTTAATGTCTTCAAAAAATAGGCTGTGAGGAAATCAGCTGCATTGCAAAGGACCAAAAGATGCAAAAAATAGGCTCACAAATGTTGCAAAAGCAGGGGAAAAAGTCAAGGAGGAAGACACAACTTAGGGGGCAAGATATGAGGGACATGGCATGGACACTTCACAAAACAACGAAAAGAAAAAATTTTTCCAAGGTCAAAGCCATCAAAATGCAGGCAGGCCATACACCAGCAAGTCCAGGCACATGCAGTAAAGCTTGCCAAAATTCATCCCCACTGAAAGCCCAAACAGAAAAGAAGGACCTACAAACACACTGGAACGGAGACTCCATCAAAGGAATTGCAATTGGAGGAGAAAAAAAGGAAATTTGGGAAATCTAGTTACTCTAAGGAAATGGCCCGGGATTATATGAGGTGCAGTGCGAAGGACCAAAAGATGCAAAAATTAAGCTAAGAGATGTTGCAAAATCAGGGGAAATAGTCAAGGAGGAAGACACAACTTACGGGTCAAGATATGAGGGACATGGCATGAACAGTTAAACAAAAAAAAAAACCAAGAAAAAATCTTTCCCAAAGTCAAAGCCATCAACATGCAGGCAGGCCATACGCAAGCAAGTGCAGACACATGCAGCAAAGCTTGCCAAAATTGATCCCCACTGAAGGCCAAAACCAAAAAGAAGGACCTACAAACGCGGGGCTCCATGTGTGAGGGGCAGGGCTTCAGGCAGTGAGGGGCGGTGCTCTATGTGTGACGGAAGCGGCTCCATGTGTGTGGGGCAGGGCTCCAGCCAGTGATGGGCGGGGGCTCCATGTGGGATGGGCAGGGCTCCATGAGTGAGGGAAGGGGTTCCATGCGTGAGGGGCGGGGTTCCGGGCTGTGAGGGGTGGGGATCCAGTCAGTGAGGGGTGGGGCTCTAGGCAGTGATTGCCGAGGCTCCATGTGTTGGGGTTAGGGCTGCAGCCAGAGAGGGGCAGGGCTCCATGTGTGAGGGAAAAGGCTCCATGTGTGTGGGGCAGGGCTCCAGCCAGTGATGGGCGGGG
This sequence comes from Artemisiospiza belli, assembly GCA_021963965.1. Classification (NCBI taxonomy): domain Eukaryota; kingdom Metazoa; phylum Chordata; class Aves; order Passeriformes; family Passerellidae; genus Artemisiospiza; species Artemisiospiza belli. The sequence continues at coordinate 67,410 of JAKDEW010000440.1, forward strand.
CTCCATGTGGGATGGGCAGGGCTCCATGCAGTGAGGGATAGGGCTCCATATTTGAGGGGCGGGGCTTCAAATATGAAGGGCAAGGCCCCATGAGTGAAGGCCGGGGTTCCAGGCTTTCAGGGGTGGGGATCCATTCAGTGAGGGGCGGGGCTCAGGGCAGTGATGGCCGGGGCTCTTTGTGTTAGTGGCAGGGCTCCAGCCAGAGAGGGGCAAGGCTCCATGTGTGAGGGAAAGGGCTCCATGTTTGTGGGGCAGGGCTCCAGCCAGTGATGGGCGGGGATCCATGAGGGATGGGCAGGGCTCCATGCAGTCAGGGGCAAGGCTCCATATTTGAGGGGCGGGGGTTCCAATTATGAAGGGCAAGGCCCCATGAGTGAGGCGCGGGGTTCCAGGCTTTCAGGGGTGGGGATCCAGTCAGTGCGGGGCGGGGCAGTAGGCAGTCATGGCTGGGGCTCCCTGTGTGAGGGGCAGGGCTTCAGGCAGTGAGGGGCGGTGGATGGAGACAGCATCGGAAATATTGCATTAGGAAAAGTAAAAATGTAAATTTGGTAAATTTAGTGACTGTAAGAAAATGGCCCGGGATTATGTCAGGTGCAGTGCGAAGGACTAAATGATGCCAAAACAAAGCTCACAGACATTTCAAAAGCAGCGGAAAAAGTCAAGGAGGAAAACTTAACTTAGGGGGCAAGATATGAGGGACATGGCATGAATATTTAAAACAAGAAAAAAGAAAAACAAGAAAAAATCGTTCCCAAAGTCAAAGCCTTCAAAATGCAGGCAGGCCATACGCCAGCAAGTGCAGGCACATGCAGCAAAGCTTGCCAAAATTGATCCCCACTGAAGGCCAAAACTGAAAAGAAGGACTTACAAACAGGCTGGAGCGGAGACACCATCAAAGGAATTGTAATTGGAGGAGAAAAAAAGAAAATTTGGGAAATTTAGTGACTGTAAGAAAATGGCCCGGGATAATATCAGGTGCAGTGCGAAGGACCAAAAGATGCCAAAACTAAGCTCACAGATGTTGCAAAAGCAGGGGAAAAAGTCAAGGAGGAAGACACAACTTAGGTGGCAAGACATGAGGACATGGCATGGAGACTTCAGAAATCAACCAAAAAATGAAAAAAATCTTTCCCCAAGTCAATGCCACCAAAAGGCATGGCATGCCATCAAGGGCAGGGAAATGCACCAATGATTCTTCGATTCGTCCCCATTGAAATCACAAGATTTCTTTTCCCTTCCCGAAAGGAAATGAAATTTCTTTTCGGGAAGGGAAAAGGAATCTTGTGAATCCCAAAAGAAAGGCTTGCAAACACTCTGGAAAGGAGATAAGTTCAAATGAAATGCAATTGAAAAAAGCAGAAAATCAGTAATTTTAATGTCTTCAAAAAATAGGCTGTGAGGAAATCAGCTGCATTGCAAAGGACCAAAAGATGCAAAAAATAGGCTCACAGATGTTGCAAAAGCAGGGGAAAAAGTCAAGGAGGAAGACACAACTTAGGGGGCAAGATATGAGGGACATGGCATGGACACTTCACAAAACAACGAAAAAAAAAATAATTTTCCAAAGTCAAAGCCATCAAAATGCAGGCAGGCCATACACCAGCAAGTCCAGGCACATGCAGCAAAGCTTGCCAACATTGATCCCCACTGAAGGCCAAAACAGAAAAGAAGGACCTACAAACACACTGGAACGGAGACTCCATCAAAGGAATTGCAATTGGAGGAGAAAAAAAGGAAATTTGGGAAATCTAGTTACTCTAAGAAAATGGCCCGGGATTATATGAGGTGCAGTGCGAAGGACCAAAAGATGCAAAAATTAAGCTAAGAGATGTTGCAAAATCAGGGGAAATGGTCAAGGAGGAAGACACAACTTACGGGGCAAGATATGAGGGACATGGCATGAACAGTTAAACAAAAAAAAAAAACCAAGAAAAAATCTTTCCCAAAGTCAAAGCCATCAAAATGCAGGCAGGCCATACGCCAGCAAGTGCAGACACATGCAGCAAAGCTTGCCAAAATTGATCCCCACTGAAGGCCAAAACCGAAAAAAAGGACCTACAAACGCGGGGCTCCATGTGTGCTGGGCAGTGCTTCAGGCAGTGAGGGGCGGTGCTCTATGTGTGACGGAAGCGGCTCCATGTGTGTGGGGCAGGGCTCCAGCCAGTGATGGGCGGGGCTCCATGTGGGATGGGCAGGGCTCCATGAGTGAGGGAAGGGGTTCCATGCGTGAGGGGCGGGGTTCCGGGCTGTGAGGGGTGGGGATCCAGTCAGTGAGGGGTGGGGCTCTAGGCAGTGATTGCCGAGGCTCCATGTGTTAGGGTTAGGGCTGCAGCCAGAGAGGGGCAGGGCTCCATGTGTGAGGGAAAAGGCTCCATGTGTGTGGGGCAGGGCTCCAGCCAGTGATGGGCGGGGATCCATGAGGGATGGGCAGGGCTCCATGCAGTGAGGGATAGGGCTCCATGTTTGAGGGGCGGGGCTTCAAATATGAAGGGCAAGGCCCGATGAGTGAAGGCCAGGGTTCCAGGCTTTCAGGGGTGGGGATCCAGTCAGTGAGGGGCGGGGCTCAGGGCAGTGATGGCCGGGGCTCTTTGTGTTAGTGGCAGGGCTCCAGCCAGAGAGGGGCAAGGCTCCATGTGTGAGGGAAAGGGCTCCATGTTTGTGGGGCAGGGCTCCAGCCAGTGATGGGCGGGGATCCATGAGGGATGGGCAGGACTCCATGCAGTCAGGGGCAAGGCTCCATATTTGAGGGGCGGGGCTCCAATTATGAAGGGCAAGGCCCCATGAGTGAGGCGCGGGGTTCCAGGCTTTCAGGGGTGGGGATCCAGTCAGTGCGGGGCGGGGCAGTAGGCAGTCATGGCTGGGGCTCCCTGTGTGAGGGGCAGGGCTTCAGGCAGTGCGGGGTGGTGGATGGAGACAGCATCGGAAATATTGCATTAGGAAAAGTAAAAATGTAAATTTGGTAAATTTAGTGACTGTAAGAAAATGGCCCGGGATTATGTCAGGTGCAGCGCGAAGGACTAAATGATGCCAAAACAAAGCTCACAGACATTTCAAAAGCAGCGGAAAAAGTCAAGGAGGAAAACACAACTTAGGGGGCAAGATATGAGGGACATGGCATGAATATTTAAAACAAGAAAAAAGAAAAACAAGAAAAAATCGTTCCCAAAGTCAAAGCCTTCAAAATGCAGGCAGGCCATACGCCAGCAAGTGCAGGCACATGCAGCAAAGCTTGCCAAAATTGATCCCCACTGAAGGCCAAAACTGAAAAGAAGGACTTACAAACAGGCTGGAGCGGAGACACCATCAAAGGAATTGTAATTGGAGGAGAAAAAAAGAAAATTTGGGAAATTTAGTGACTGTAAGAAAATGGCCCGGGATAATATCAGGTGCAGTGCGAAGGACCAAAAGATGCCAAAACTAAGCTCACAGATGTTGCAAAAGCAGGGGAAAAAGTCAAGGAGGAAGACACAACTTAGGTGGCAAGACATGAGGACATGGCATGGAGACTTCAGAAATCAACCAAAAAATGAAAAAAATCTTTCCCCAAGTCAATGCCACCAAAAGGCATGGCATGCCATCAAGGGCAGGGAAATGCACCAATGATTCTTCGATTCGTCCCCATTGAAATCACAAGATTTCTTTTCCCTTCCCGAAAGGAAATGAAATTTCTTTTCGGGAAGGGAAAAGGAATCTTGTGAATCCCAAAAGAAAGGCTTGCAAACACTCTGGAAAGGAGATAAGTTCAAATGAAATGCAATTGAAAAAAGCAGAAAATCAGTAATTTTAATGTCTTCAAAAAATAGGCTGTGAGGAAATCAGCTGCATTGCAAAGGACCAAAAGATGCAAAAAATAGGCTCACAGATGTTGCAAAAGCAGGGGAAAAAGTCAAGGAGGAAGACACAACTTAGGGGGCAAGATATGAGGGACATGGCATGGACACTTCACAAAACAACGAAAAAAAAAATAATTTTCCAAAGTCAAAGCCATCAAAATGCAGGCAGGCCATACACCAGCAAGTCCAGGCACATGCAGCAAAGCTTGCCAACATTGATCCCCACTGAAGGCCAAAACAGAAAAGAAGGACCTACAAACACACTGGAACGGAGACTCCATCAAAGGAATTGCAATTGGAGGAGAAAAAAAGGAAATTTGGGAAATCTAGTTACTCTAAGAAAATGGCCCGGGATTATATGAGGTGCAGTGCGAAGGACCAAAAGATGCAAAAATTAAGCTAAGAGATGTTGCAAAATCAGGGGAAATGGTCAAGGAGGAAGACACAACTTACGGGGCAAGATATGAGGGACATGGCATGAACAGTTAAACAAAAAAAAAAAAACAAGAAAAAATCTTTCCCAAAGTCAAAGCCATCAACATGCAGGCAGGCCATACGCAAGCAAGTGCAGACACATGCAGCAAAGCTTGCCAAAATTGATCCCCACTGAAGGCCAAAACCGAAAAAAAGGACCTACAAACGCGGGGCTCCATGTGTGCTGGGCAGTGCTTCAGGCAGTGAGGGGCGGTGCTCTATGTGTGACGGAAGCGGCTCCATGTGTGTGGGGCAGGGCTCCAGCCAGTGATGGGCGGGGCTCCATGTGGGATGGGCAGGGCTCCATGAGTGAGGGAAGGGGTTCCATGCGTGAGGGGCGGGGTTCCGGGCTGTGAGGGGTGGGGATCCAGTCAGTGAGGGGTGGGGCTCTAGGCAGTGATTGCCGAGGCTCCATGTGTTAGGGTTAGGGCTGCAGCCAGAGAGGGGCAGGGCTCCATGTGTGAGGGAAAAGGCTCCATGTGTGTGGGGCAGGGCTCCAGCCAGTGATGGGCGGGGATCCATGAGGGATGGGCAGGGCTCCATGCAGTGAGGGATAGGGCTCCATGTTTGAGGGGCGGGGCTTCAAATATGAAGGGCAAGGCCCGATGAGTGAAGGCCAGGGTTCCAGGCTTTCAGGGGTGGGGATCCAGTCAGTGAGGGGCGGGGCTCAGGGCAGTGATGGCCGGGGCTCTTTGTGTTAGTGGCAGGGCTCCAGCCAGAGAGGGGCAAGGCTCCATGTGTGAGGGAAAGGGCTCCATGTTTGTGGGGCAGGGCTCCAGCCAGTGATGGGCGGGGATCCATGAGGGATGGGCAGGACTCCATGCAGTCAGGGGCAAGGCTCCATATTTGAGGGGCGGGGCTCCAATTATGAAGGGCAAGGCCCCATGAGTGAGGCGCGGGGTTCCAGGCTTTCAGGGGTGGGGATCCAGTCAGTGCGGGGCGGGGCAGTAGGCAGTCATGGCTGGGGCTCCCTGTGTGAGGGGCAGGGCTTCAGGCAGTGAGGGGTGGTGGATGGAGACAGCATCGGAAATATTGCATTAGGAAAAGTAAAAATGTAAATTTGGTAAATTTAGTGACTGTAAGAAAATGGCCCGGGATTATGTCAGGTGCAGCGCGAAGGACTAAATGATGCCAAAACAAAGCTCACAGACATTTCAAAAGCAGCGGAAAAAGTCAAGGAGGAAAACACAACTTAGGGGGCAAGATATGAGGGACATGGCATGAATATTTAAAACAAGAAAAAAGAAAAACAAGAAAAAATCATTCCCAAAGTCAAAGCCTTCAAAATGCAGGCAGGCCATACGCCAGCAAGTGCAGGCACATGCAGCAAAGCTTGCCAAAATTGATCCCCACTGAAGGCCAAAACTGAAAAGAAGGACTTACAAACAGGCTGGAGCGGAGACACCATCAAAGGAATTGTAATTGGAGGAGAAAAAAAGAAAATTTGGGAAATTTAGTGACTGTAAGAAAATGGCCCGGGATAATATCAGGTGCAGTGCGAAGGACCAAAAGATGCCAAAACTAAGCTCACAGATGTTGCAAAAGCAGGGAAAAAAGTCAAGGAGGAAGACACAACTTAGGTGGCAAGACATGAGGACATGGCATGGAGACTTCAGAAATCAACCAAAAAATGAAAAAAATCTTTCCCCAAGTCAATGCCACCAAAAGGCATGGCATGCCATCAAGGGCAGGGAAATGCACCAATGATTCTTCGATTCGTCCCCATTGAAATCACAAGATTTCTTTTCCCTTCCCGAAAGGAAATGAAATTTCTTTTCGGGAAGGGAAAAGGAATCTTGTGAATCCCAAAAGAAAGGCTTGCAAACACTCTGGAAACGAGATAAGTTCAAATGAAATGCAATTGAAAAAAGCAGAAAATCAGTAATTTTAATGTCTTCAAAAAATAGGCTGTGAGGAAATCAGCTGCATTGCAAAGGACCAAAAGATGCAAAAAATAGGCTCACAGATGTTGCAAAAGCAGGGGAAAAAGTCAAGGAGGAAGACACAACTTAGGGGGCAAGATATGAGGGACATGGCATGGACACTTCACAAAACAACGAAAAAAAAAATAATTTTCCAAAGTCAAAGCCATCAAAATGCAGGCAGGCCATACACCAGCAAGTCCAGGCACATGCAGCAAAGCTTGCCAACATTGATCCCCACTGAAGGCCAAAACAGAAAAGAAGGACCTACAAACACACTGGAACGGAGACTCCATCAAAGGAATTGCAATTGGAGGAGAAAAAAAGGAAATTTGGGAAATCTAGTTACTCTAAGAAAATGGCCCGGGATTATATGAGGTGCAGTGCGAAGGACCAAAAGATGCAAAAATTAAGCTAAGAGATGTTGCAAAATCAGGGGAAATGGTCAAGGAGGAAGACACAACTTACGGGGCAAGATATGAGGGACATGGCATGAACAGTTAAACAAAAAAAAAAAAACAAGAAAAAATCTTTCCCAAAGTCAAAGCCATCAAAATGCAGGCAGGCCATACGCCAGCAAGTGCAGGCACATGCAGCAAAGCTTGCCAAATCTGATCCCCACTGAAGGCCAAAACAGAAAATAAGGGCCTACAAACAGGCTGGAGCGGAGACACCATCAAAGGAATTGTAATTGGAGGAGAAAAAAAGAAAATTTGGGAAATTTAGTGACTGTAAGAAAATGGCCCGGGATAATATCAGGTGCAGTGCGAAGGACCAAAAGATGCAAAAACTAAGCTCACAGATGTTTCAAAAGCAGGGGAAAAAGTCAAGGAGGAAGACACAACTTAGGTGGCAAGATATGAGGACATGGCATGGACACTTCAGAAATCAACCAAAAAATGAAAAAAATCTTTCCCCAAGTCAAAGCCACCAAAAGGCATGGCATGCCATCAAGGGCAGGGAAATGCACCAATGATTCTTCGATTTGTCCCCATTGAAATCACAAGATTTCTTTTCCCTTCCCGAAAGGAAATGAAATTTCCTTTCGGGAAGGGAAAAGGAATCTTGTGAATCCCAAAAGAAAGGCTTGCAAACACTCTGGAAAGGAGATAGGTTCAAATGAGTAATTTTAATGTCTTCACAAAATAGGCTGTGAGGAAATCAGCTGCATTGCAAAGGACCAAAACATGCATAAAATAGGCTCAAAAATGTTGCAAAAGCAGGGGAAAAAGTCAAGGAGGAAGACACAACTTAGGGAGCAAGATATGAGGGACATGGCATGGACACTTCACAAAACAACGAAAAGAAAAAATTTTTCCAAAGTCAAAGCCATCAAAATGCAGGCAGGCCATACACCAGCAAGTCCAGGCACATGCAGCAAAGCTTGCCAAAATTCATCCCCACTGAAAGCCCAAACAGAAAAGAAGGACCTACAAACACACTGGAATGGAGACTCCATCAAAGGAATTGCAATTGGAGGAGAAAAAAATCAAATTTGGGAAATCTAGTTACTCTAAGAAAATGGCCCGGGATTATATGAGGTGCAGTGCGAAGGACCAAAAGATGCAAAAATTAAGCTAAGAGATGTTGCAAAATCAGGGGAAATAGTCAAGGAGGACGACACAACTTACGGGTCAAGATATGAGGGACATGGCATGAACAGTTAAACAAAAAAAAAAACAAGAAAAAATCTTTCCCAAAGTCAAAGCCATCAACATGCAGGCAGGCCATACGCAAGCAAGTGCAGACACATGCAGCAAAGCTTGCCAAAATTGATCCCCACTGAAGGCCAAAACCAAAAAGAAGGACCTACAAACGCGGGGCTCCATGTGTGAGGGGCAGGGCTTCAGGCAGTGAGGGGCGGTGCTCTATGTGTGACGGAAGCGGCTCCATGTGTGTGGGGCAGGGCTCCAGCCAGTGATGGGCGGGGCTCCATGTGGGATGGGCAGGGCTCCATGAGTGAGGGAAGGGGTTCCATGCGTGAGGGGCGGGGTTCCGGGCTGTGAGGGGTGGGGATCCAGTCAGTGAGGGGTGGGGCTCTAGGCAGTGATTGCCGAGGCTCCATGTGTTAGGGTTAGGGCTGCAGCCAGAGAGGGGCAGGGCTCCATGTGTGAGGGAAAAGGCTCCATGTGTGTGGGGCAGGGCTCCAGCCAGTGATGGGCGGGGATCCATGAGGGATGGGCAGGGCTCCATGCAGTGAGGGATAGGGCTCCATATTTGAGGGGCGGGGCTTCAAATATGAAGGGCAAGGCCCCATGAGTGAAGGCCGGGGTTCCAGGCTTTCAGGGGTGGGGATCCAGTCAGTGAGGGGCGGGGCTCAGGGCAGTGATGGCCGGGGCTCTTTGTGTTAGTGGCAGGGCTCCAGCCAGAGAGGGGCAAGGCTCCATGTGTGAGGGAAAGGGCTCCATGTTTGTGGGGCAGGGCTCCAGCCAGTGATGGGCGGGGATCCATGAGGGATGGGCAGGGCTCCATGCAGTCAGGGGCAAGGCTCCATATTTGAGGGGCGGGGCTCCAATTATGAAGGGCAAGGCCCCATGAGTGAGGCGCGGGGTTCCAGGCTTTCAGGGGTGGGGATCCAGTCAGTGCGGGGCGGGGCACTAGGCAGTCATGGCTGGGGCTCCCTGTGTGAGGGGCAGGGCTTCAGGCAGTGAGGGGCGGTGGATGGAGACAGCATCGGAAATATTGCATTAGGAAAAGTAAAAATGTAAATTTGGTAAATTTAGTGACTGTAAGAAAATGGCCCGGGATGATGTCAGGTGCAGCGCGAAGGACTAAATGATGCCAAAACAAAGCTCACAGATATTTCAAAAGCAGCGGAAAAAGTCAAGGAGGAAAACACAACTTAAGGGGCAAGATATGAGGGACATGGCATGAATATTTAAAACAAGAAAAAAGAAAAACAAGAAAAAATCGTTCCCAAAGTCAAAGCCTTCAAAATGCAGGCAGGCCATACGCCAGCAAGTGCAGGCACATGCAGCAAAGCTTGCCAAATCTGATCCCCACTGAAGGCCAAAACAGAAAATAAGGGCCTACAAACAGGCTGGAGCGGAGACACCATCAAAGGAATTGTAATTGGAGGAGAAAAAAAGAAAATTTGGGAAATTAAGGGACTGTAAGAAAATGGCCTAGGATAATATCAGGTGCAGTGCGAAGGACCAAAAGATGCAAAAACTAAGCTCACAGATGTTTCAAAAGCAGGGGAAAAAGTCAAGGAGGAAGACACAACTTAGGTGGCAAGATATGAGGACATGGCATGGACACTTCAGAAATCAACCAAAAAATGAAAAAAATCTTTCCCCAAGTCAAAGCCACCAAAAGGCATGGCATGCCATCAAGGGCAGGGAAATGCACCAATGATTCTTCGATTTGTCCCCATTGAAATCACAAGATTTCTTTTCCCTTCCCGAAAGGAAATGAAATTTCCTTTCGGGAAGGGAAAAGGAATCTTGTGAATCCCAAAAGAAAGGCTTGCAAACATTCTGGAAAGGAGATAGGTTCAAATGAGTAATTTTAATGTCTTCAAAAAATAGGCTGTGAGGAAATCAGCTGCATTGCAAAGGACCAAAACATGCATAAAATAGGCTCAAAAATGTTGCAAAAGCAGGGGAAAAAGTCAAAGAGGAAGACACAACTTAGGGGGCAAGATATGAGGGACATGGCATGGAGACTTCACAAAACAACGAAAAGAAAAAATTTTTCCAAAGTCAAAGCCATCAAAATGCAGGCAGGCCATACACCAGCAAGTCCAGGCACATGCAGCAAAGCTTGCCAAAATTCATCCCCACTGAAAGCCCAAACAGAAAAGAAGGACCTACAAACACACTGGAACGGAGACTCCATCAAAGGAATTGCAATTGGAGGAGAAAAAAAGGAAATTTGGGAAATCTAGTTACTCTAAGAAAATGGCCCGGGATTATATGAGGTGCAGTGCGAAGGACCAAAAGATGCAAAAATTAAGCTAAGAGATGTTGCAAAATCAGGGGAAATAGTCAAGGAGGACGACACAACTTACGGGTCAAGATATGAGGGACATGGCATGAACAGTTAAACAAAAAAAAAAAACCAGAAAAAATCTTTCCCAAAGTCAAAGCCATCAAAATGCAGGCAGGCTATACGCCAGCAAGTGCAGACACATGCAGCAAAGCTTGCCAAAATTGATCCCCACTGAAGGCCAAAACCGAAAAGAAGGACCTACAAACGCGGGGCTCCATGTGTGAGGGGCAGGGCTTCAGGCAGTGAGGGGCGGTGCTCTATGTGTGACGGAAGCGGCTCCATGTGTGTGGGGCAGGGCTCCAGCCAGTGATGGGCGGGGCTCCATGTGGGATGGGCAGGGCTCCATGAGTGAGGGAAGGGGTTCCATGCGTGAGGGGCGGGGTTCCGGGCTGTGAGGGGTGGGGATCCAGTCAGTGAGGGGTGGGGCTCTAGGCAGTGATTGCCGAGGCTCCATGTGTTAGGGTTAGGGCTGCAGCCAGAGAGGGGCAGGGCTCCATGTGTGAGGGAAAAGGCTCCATGTGTGTGGGGCAGGGCTCCAGCCAGTGATGGGCGGGGCTCCATGTGGGATGGGCAGGGCTCCATGCAGTGAGGGATAGGGCTCCATAGTTGAGGGGCGGGGCTTCAAATATGAAGGGCAAGGCCCCATGAGTGAAGGCCGGGGTTCCAGGCTTTCAGGGGTGGGGATCCAGTCAGTGAGGGGCGGGGCTCAGGGCAGTGATGGCCGGGGCTCTTTGTGTTAGTGGCAGGGCTCCAGCCAGAGAGGGGCAAGGCTCCATGTGTGAGGGAAAGGGCTCCATGTTTGTGGGGCAGGGCTCCAGCCAGTGATGGGCGGGGATCCATGAGGGATGGGCAGGGCTCCATGCAGTCAGGGGCAAGGCTCCATATTTGAGGGGCGGGGCTCCAATTATGAAGGGCAAGGCCCCATGAGTGAGGCGCGGGGTTCCAGGCTTTCAGGGGTGGGGATCCAGTCAGTGCGGGGCGGGGCACTAGGCAGTCATGGCTGGGGCTCCCTGTGTGAGGGGCAGGGCTTCAGGCAGTGAGGGGCGGTGGATGGAGACAGCATCGGAAATATTGCATTAGGAAAAGTAAAAATGTAAATTTGGTAAATTTAGTGACTGTAAGAAAATGGCCCGGGACTATGTCAGGTGCAGTGCGAAGGACTAAATGATGCCAAAACAAAGCTCACAGATATTTCAAAAGCAGCGGAAAAAGTCAAGGAGTAAAACACAACTTAAGGGGCAAGATATGAGGGACATGGCATGAATATTTAATACAAGAAAAAAGAAAAACAAGAAAAAATCGTTCCCAAAGTCAAAGCCTTCAAAATGCAGGCAGGCCACACGCCAGCAAGTGCAGGCACATGCAGCAAAGCTTGCCAAATCTGATCCCCACTGAAGGCCAAAACAGAAAATAAGGGCCTACAAACAGGCTGGAGCGGAGACACCATCAAAGGAATTGTAATTGGAGGAGAAAAAAAGAAAATTTGGGAAATTTAGTGACTGTAAGAAAATGGCCCGGGATAATATCAGGTGCAGTGCGAAGGACCAAAAGATGCAAAAACTAAGCTCACAAATGTTGCAAAAGCAGGGGAAAAAGTCAAGGAGGAAGACACAACTTAGGTGGCAAGATATGAGGACATGGCATGGACACTTCAGAAATCAACCAAAAAATGAAAAAAATCTTTCCCCATGTCAAAGCCACCAAAAGGCATGGCATGCCATCAAGGGCAGGGAAATGCACCAATGATTCTTCGATTCGTCCCCATTGAAATCACAAGATTTCTTTTCCCTTCCCGAAAGGAAATGAAATTTCCTTTCTGGAAGGGAAAAGGAATCTTGTGAATCCCAAAAGAAAGGCTTGCAAACACTCTGGAAACGAGATAAGTTCAAATGAAATGCAATTGAATAAAGCAGAAAATCAGTAATATTAATGTCTTCAAAAAATAGGCTGTGAGGAAATCAGCTGCATTGCAAAGGACCAAAAGATGCAAAAAATAGGCTCACAGATGTTGCAAAAGCAGGGGAAAAAGTCAAGGAGGAAGACACAACTTAGGGGGCAAGATATGAGGGACATGGCATGGACACTTCACAAAACAACGAAAAAAAAAAATTTTTCCAAAGTCAAAGCCATCAAAATGCAGGCAGGCCATACACCAGCAAGTCCAGGCACATGCAGCAAAGCTTGCCAAAATTCATCCCCACTGAAGGCCCATACAGAAAAGAAGGACCTACAAACACACTGGAACGGAGACTCCATCAAAGGAATTGCAATTGGAGGAGAAAAAAAGGAAATTTGGGAAATCTAGTTACTCTAAGAAAATGGCCCGGGATTATATGAGGTGCAGTGCGAAGGACCAAAAGATGCAAAAATTAAGCTAAGAGATGTTGCAAAATCAGGGGAAATAGTCAAGGAGGAAGACACAACTTACGGGGCAAGATATGAGGGACATGGCATGAACAGTTTAACAGAATTAAAAAAACAAGAAAAAATCTTTCCCAAAGTCAAAGCCATCAAAATGCAGGCAGGCCATACGCCAGCAAGTGCAGACACATGCAGCAAAGCTTGCCAAAATTGATCCCCACTGAAGGCCAAAACCGAAAAGAAGGACCTACAAACGCGGGGCTCCATGTGTGCTGGGCAGGGCTTCAGGCAGTGAGGGGCGGTGCTCTATGTGTGACGGAAGCGGCTCCATGTGTGTGGGGCAGGGCTCCAGCCAGTGATGGGCGGGGCTCCATGTGGGATGGGCAGGGCTCCATGAGTGAGGGAAGGGGTTCCATGCGTGAGGGGCGGGGTTCCGGGCTGTGAGGGGTGGGGATCCAGTCAGTGAGGGGTGGGGCTCTAGGCAGTGATTGCCGAGGCTCCATGTGTTAGGGTTAGGGCTGCAGCCAGAGAGGGGCAGGGCTCCATGTGTGAGGGAAAAGGCTCCATGTGTGTGGGGCAGGGCTCCAGCCAGTGATGGGCGGGGCTCCATGTGGGATGGGCAGGGCTCCATGCAGTGAGGGATAGGGCTCCATATTTGAGGGGCGGGGCTTCAAATATGAAGGGCAAGGCACCATGAGTGAAGGCCGGGGTTCCAGGCTTTCAGGGGTGGGGATCCAGTCAGTGAGGGGCGGGGCTCAGGGCAGTGATGGCCGGGGCTCTTTGTGTTAGTGGCAGGGCTCCAGCCAGAGAGGGGCAAGGCTCCATGTGTGAGGGAAAGGGCTCCATGTTTGTGGGGCAGGGCTCCAGCCAGTGATGGGCGGGGATCCATGAGGGATGGGCAGGGCTCCATGCAGTCAGGGGCAAGGCTCCATATTTGAGGGGCGGGGCTCCAATTATGAAGGGCAAGGCCCCATGAGTGAGGCGCGGGGTTCCAGGCTTTCAGGGGTGGGGATCCAGTCAGTGCGGGGCGGGGCACTAGGCAGTCATGGCTGGGGCTCCCTGTGTGAGGGGCAGGGCTTCAGGCAGTGAGGGGCGGTGGATGGAGACAGCATCGGAAATATTGCATTAGGAAAAGTAGAAATGTAAATTTGGTAAATTTAGTGACTGTAAGAAAATGGCCCGGGATTATGTCAGGTGCAGTGCGAAGGACTAAATGATGCCAAAACAAAGCTCACAGATATTTCAAAAGCAGCGGAAAAAGTCAAGGAGGAAAACACAACTTAAGGGGCAAGATATGAGGGACATGGCATGAATATTTAAAACAAGAAAAAAGAAAAACAAGAAAAAATCATTCCCAAAGTCAAAGCCTTCAAAATGCAGGCAGGCCATACGCCAGCAAGTGCAGGCACATGCAGCAAAGCTTGCCAAATCTGGTCCCCACTGAAGGCCAAAACAGAAAATAAGGGCCTACAAACAGGCTGGAGCGGAGACACCATCAAAGGAATTGTAATTGGAGGAGAAAAAAAGACAATTTGGGAAATTTAGTGACTGTAAGAAAATGGCCCGGGATAATATCAGGTGCAGTGCGAAGGACCAAAAGATGCAAAAACTAAGCTCACAGATGTTGCAAAAGCAGGGGAAAAAGTCAAGGAGGAAGAAACAACTTAGGTGGCAAGATATGAGGACATGGCATGGACACTTCAGAAATCAACCAAAAAATGAAAAAAATCTTTCCCCAAGTCAAAGCCACCAAAAGGCATGGCATGCCATCAAGGGCAGGGAAATGCACCAATAATACTTCGATTCGTCCCCATTGAAATCACAAGATTTCTTTTCCCTTCCCGAAAGGAAATGAAATTTCCTTTCGGGAAGGTAAAAGGAATCTTGTGAATCCCAAAAGAAAGGCTTGCAAACACTCTGGAAAGGAGATAAGTTCAAATGAAATGCAATTGAAAAAAGCAGAAAATCAGTAATTTTAATGTCTTCACAAAATATGCTGTGAGGAAATCAGCTGCATTGCAAAGGACCAAAACATGCAAAAAATAGGCTCACAGATGTTGCAAAAGCAGGGGAAAAAGTCAAGGAGGAAGACACAACTTAGGGGGCAAGATATGAGGGACATGGCATGAACAGTTAAACACAAAAAAAAAAAAACAAGAAAAAATCTTTCCCAAAGTCAAAGCCATCAAAATGCAGGCAGGCCATACGCCAGCAAGTGCAGACACATGCAGCAAAGCTTGCCAAAATTGATCCCCACTGAAGGCCAAAACCGAAAAGAAGGACCTACAAACGCGGGGCTCCATGTGTGAGGGGCAGGGCTTCAGGCAGTGAGGGGCGGTGCTCTATGTGTGACGGAAGCGGCTCCATGTGTGTGGGGCAGGGCTCCAGCCAGTGATGGGCGGGGCTCCATGTGGGATGGGCAGGGCTCCATGAGTGAGGGAAGGGGTTCCATGCGTGAGGGGCGGGGTTCCGGGCTGTGAGGGGTGGGGATCCAGTCAGTGAGGGGTGGGGCTCTAGGCAGTGATTGCCGAGGCTCCATGTGTTAGGGTTAGGGCTGCAGCCAGAGAGGGGCAGGGCTCCATGTGTGAGGGAAAAGGCTCCATGTGTGTGGGGCAGGGCTCCAGCCAGTGATGGGCGGGGCTCCATGTGGGATGGGCAGGGCTCCATGCAGTGAGGGATAGGGCTCCATATTTGAGGGGCGGGGCTTCAAATATGAAGGGCAAGGCCCCATGAGTGAAGGCCGGGGTTCCAGGCTTTCAGGGGTGGGGATCCAGTCAGTGAGGGGCTGGGCTCAGGGCAGTGATGGCCGGGGCTCTTTGTGTTAGTGGCAGGGCTCCAGCCAGAGAGGGGCAAGGCTCCATGTGTGAGGGAAAGGGCTCCATGTTTGTGGGGCAGGGCTCCAGCCAGTGATGGGCGGGGATCCATGAGGGATGGGCAGGGCTCCATGCAGTCAGGGGCAAGGCTCCATATTTGAGGGGCGGGGCTCCAATTATGAAGGGCAAGGCCCCATGAGTGAGGCGCGGGGTTCCAGGCTTTCAGGGGTGGGGATCCAGTCAGTGCGGGGCGGGGCACTAGGCAGTCATGGCTGGGGCTCCCTGTGTGAGGGGCAGGGCTTCAGGCAGTGAGGGGCGGTGGATGGAGACAGCATCGGAAATATTGCATTAGGAAAAGTAAAAATGTAAATTTGGTAAATTTAGCGACTGTAAGAAAATGGCCCGGGATTATGTCAGGTGCAGTGCGAAGGACTAAATGATGCCAAAACAAAGCTCACAGATATTTCAAAAGCAGCGGAAAAAGTCAAGGAGGAAAACACAACTTAGGGGTCAAGATATGAGGGACATGGCATGAATATATAAAACAAGAAAAAAGAAAAACAAGAAAAAATCGTTCCCAAAGTCAAAGCCTTCAAAATGCAGGCAGGCCATACGCCAGCAAGTGCAGGCACATGCAGCAAAGCTTGCCAAATCTGACCCCACTGAAGGCCAAAACAGAAAAGAAGGGCCTACAAACAGGCTGGAGCGGAGACACCATCAAAGGAATTGTAATTGGAGGAGAAAAAAAGAAAATTTGGGAAATTTAGTGACTGTAAGAAAATGGCCCGGGATAATATCAGGTGCAGTGCGAAGGACCAAAAGATGCAAAAACTAAGCTCACAGATGTTTCAAAAGCAGGGGAAAAAGTCAAGGAGGAAGACACAACTTAGGTGGCAAGATGTGAGGACATGGCATGGACACTTCAGAAATCAACCAAAAAATGAAAAAAATCTTTCCCCAAGTCAAAGCCACCAAAAGGCATGGCATGCCATCAAGGGCAGGGAAATGCACCAATGATTCTTCGATTCGTCCCCATTGAAATTACAAGATTTCTTTTCCCTTCCCGAAAGGAAATGAAATTTCCTTTCGGGAAGGGAAAAGGAATCTTGTGAATCCCAAAAGAAAGGCTTGCAAACACTCTGGAAAGGAGATAAGCTCAAATGAAATGCAATTGAAAAAAGCAGAAAATCAGTAATTTTAATGTCTTCAAAAAATAGGCTGTGAGGAAATCAGCTGCATTGCAAAGGACCAAAACATGCAAAAAAATAGGCTCACAGATGTTGCAAAAGCAGGGCAAAAAGTCAAGTAGGAAGACACAACTTAGTGGGCAAGATATGAGGGACATGGCATGGACACTTCACAAAACAACGAAAAAAAAATAATTTTCCAAAGTCAAAGCCATCAAAATGCAGGCAGGCCATACACCAGCAAGTCCATGCACATGCAGCAAAGCTTGCCAAAATTCATCCCCACTGAAAGCCCAAACAGAAAAGAAGGACCTACAAACACACTGGAACGGAGACTCCATCAAAGGAATTGCAATTGGAGGAGAAAAAAAGGAAATATGGGAAATCTAGTTACTCTAAGAAAATGGCCCGGGATTATATGAGGTGCAGTGCGAAGGACCAAAATATGTAAAAATTAATCTCACAGATGTTGCAAAAGCAGGGTAAAAAGTCAAGGAGGAAGACACAACTTAGGGGGCAAGATATGAGGGACATGGCATGAACAGTTAAACACAAAAAAAAAAAAACAAGAAAAAATCTTTCCCAAAGTCAAAGCCATCAAAATGCAGGCAGGCCATACGCCAGCAAGTGCAGACACATGCAGCAAAGCTTGCCAAAATTGATCCCCACTGAAGGCCAAAACCGAAAAGAAGGACCTACAAACGCGGGGCTCCATGTGTGAGGGGCAGGGCTTCAGGCAGTGAGGGGCGGTGCTCTATGTGTGACGGAAGCGGCTCCATGTGTGTGGGGCAGGGCTCCAGCCAGTGATGGGCGGGGCTCCATGTGGGATGGGCAGGGCTCCATGAGTGAGGGAAGGGGTTCCATGCGTGAGGGGCGGGGTTCCGGGCTGTGAGGGGTGGGGATCCAGTCAGTGAGGGGTGGGGCTCTAGGCAGTGATTGCCGAGGCTCCATGTGTTAGGGTTAGGGCCGCAGCCAGAGAGGGGCAGGGCTCCATGTGTGAGGGAAAAGGCTCCATGTGTGTGGGGCAGGGCTCCAGCCAGTGATGGGCGGGGCTCCATGTGGGATGGGCAGGGCTCCATGCAGTGAGGGATAGGGCTCCATATTTGAGGGGCGGGGCTTCAAATATGAAGGGCAAGGCCCCATGAGTGAAGGCCGGGGTTCCAGGCTTTCAGGGGTGGGGATCCAGTCAGTGAGGGGCGGGGCTCAGGGCAGTGATGGCCGGGGCTCTTTGTGTTAGTGGCAGGGCTCCAGGCAGAGAGGGGCAAGGCTCCATGTGTGAGGGAAAGGGCTCCATGTTTGTGGGGCAGGGCTCCAGCCAGTGATGGGCGGGGATCCATGAGGGATGGGCAGGGCTCCATGCAGTCAGGGGCAAGGCTCCATATTTGAGGGGCGGGGCTCCAATTATGAAGGGCAAGGCCCCATGAGTGAGGCGCGGGGTTCCAGGCTTTCAGGGGTGGGGATCCAGTCAGTGCGGGGCGGGGCACTAGGCAGTCATGGCTGGGGCTCCCTGTGTGAGGGGCAGGGCTTCAGGCAGTGAGGGGCGGTGGATGGAGACAGCATCGGAAATATTGCATTAGGAAGAGTAAAAATGTAAATTTGGTAAATTTAGTGACTGTAAGAAAATGGCCCGGGATGATGTCAGGTGCAGTGCGAAGGACTAAATGATGCCAAAACAAAGCTCACAGATATTTCAAAAGCAGCGGAAAAAGTCAAGGAGGAAAACACAACTTAGGGGGCAAGATATGAGGGACATGGCATGAATATATAAAACAAGAAAAAAGAAAAACAAGAAAAAATCGTTCCCAAAGTCAAAGCCTTCAAAATGCAGGCAGGCCATACGCCAGCAAGTGCAGGCACATGCAGCAAAGCTTGCCAAATCTGACCCCACTGAAGGCCAAAACAGAAAATAAGGGCCTACAAACAGGCTGGAGCGGAGACACCATCAAAGGAATTGTAATTGGAGGAGAAAAAAAGAAAATTTGGGAAATTTAGTGACTGTAAGAAAATGGCCCGGGATAATATCAGGTGCAGTGCGAAGGACCAAAAGATGCCAAAACTAAGCTCACAGATATTTCAAAAGCAGGGGAAAAAGTCAAGGAGGAAGACACAACTTAGGTGGCAAGATATGAGGACATGGCATGGACACTTCAGAAATCAACCAAAAAATGAAAAAAATCTTTCCCCAAGTCAAAGCCACCAAAAGGCATGGCATGCCATCAAGGGCAGGGAAATGCACCAATGATTCTTCGATTCGTCCCCATTGAAATCACAAGATTTCTTTTCCCTTCCCGAAAGGAAATGAAATTTCCTTTCTGGAAGGGAAAAGGAATCTTGTGAATCCCAAAAGAAAGGCTTGCAAACACTCTGGAAAGGAGATAAGTTCAAATGAAATGCAATTGAAAAAAGCAGAAAATCAGTAATTTTAATGTCTTCAAAAAAATAGGCTGTGAGGAAATCAGCTGCATTGCAAAGGACCAAAACATGCAAAAAATAGGCTCACAGATGTTGCAAAAGCAGGGGAAAAAGTGAAGGAGGAAGACACAACTTAGGGGGCAAGATATGAGGGACATGGCATGGACACTTCACAAAACAACGAAAAAAAAAAAATTTTCAAAAGTCAAAGCCATCAAAATGCAGGCAGGCCATACACCAGCAAGTCCAGGCACATGCAGCAAAGCTTGCCAAAATTCATCCCCACTGAAAGCCCAAACAGAAAAGAAGGACCTACAAACACACTGGAACGGAGACTCCATCAAAGGAATTGCAATTGGAGGAGAAAAAAAGGAAATATGGGAAATCTAGTTACTCTAAGAAAATGGCCCGGGATTATATGAGGTGCAGTTCGAAGGACCAAAAGATGCAAAAATTAAGCTCACAGATGTTGCAAAATCAGGGGAAATAGTCAAGGAGGAAGACACAACTTACGGGGCAAGATATGAGGGACATGGCATGAACAGTTAAACAAAAAAAAAAAACAAGAAAAAATCTTTCCCAAAGTCAAAGCCATCAAAATGCAGGCAGGCCATACGCCAGCAAGTGCAGACACATGCAGCAAAGCTTGCCAAAATTGATCCCCACTGAAGGCCAAAACCGAAAAGAAGGACCTACAAAGGCGGGGCTCCATGTGTGAGGGGCAGTGCTTCAGGCAGTGAGGGGCGGTGCTCTATGTGTGACGGAAGCGGCTCCATGTGTGTGGGGCAGGGCTCCAGCCAGTGATGGGCGGGGCTCCATGTGGGATGGGCAGGGCTCCATGAGTGAGGGAAGGGGTTCCATGCGTGAGGGGCGGGGTTCCGGGCTGTGAGGGGTGGGGATCCAGTCAGTGAGGGGTGGGGCTCTAGGCAGTGATTGCCGAGGCTCCATGTGTTAGGGTTAGGGCTGCAGCCAGAGAGGGGCAGGGCTCCATGTGTGAGGGAAAAGGCTCCATGTGTGTGGGGCAGGGCTCCAGCCAGTGATGGGCGGGGCTCCATGTGGGATGGGCAGGGCTCCATGCAGTGAGGGATAGGGCTCCATATTTGAGGGGCGGGGCTTCAAATAGGAAAGGCAAGGCCCCATGAGTGAAGGCCGGGGTTCCAGGCTTTCAGGGGTGGGGATCCAGTCAGTGAGGGGCGGGGCTCAGGGCAGTGATGGCCGGGGCTCTTTGTGTTAGTGGCAGGGCTCCAGCCAGAGAGGGGCAAGGCTCCATGTGTGAGGGAAAGGGCTCCATGTTTGTGGGGCAGGGCTCCAGCCAGTGATGGGCGGGGATCCATGAGGGATGGGCAGGGCTCCATGCAGTCAGGGGCAAGGCTCCATATTTGAGGGGCGGGGCTCCAATTATGAAGGGCAAGGCCCCATGAGTGAGGCGCGGGGTTCCAGGCTTTCAGGGGTGGGGATCCAGTCAGTGAGGGGCGGGGCACTAGGCAGTCATGGCTGGGGCTCCCTGTGTGAGGGGCAGGGCTTCAGGC
Source organism: Artemisiospiza belli (assembly GCA_021963965.1). Classification (NCBI taxonomy): domain Eukaryota; kingdom Metazoa; phylum Chordata; class Aves; order Passeriformes; family Passerellidae; genus Artemisiospiza; species Artemisiospiza belli. The sequence continues at coordinate 87,934 of JAKDEW010000440.1, forward strand.
AGTGAGGGGCGGTGGATGGAGACAGCCTCGGAAATAGTGCATTAGAAAAAGTAAAAATGTAAATTTGGTAAATTTAGTGACTGTAAGAAAATGGCCCGGGATGATGTCAGGTGCAGTGCGAAGGACTAAATGATGCCAAAACAAAGCTCACAGATATTTCAAAAGCAGCGGAAAAAGTCAAGGAGGAAAACACAACTTAGGGGGCAAGATATGAGGGACATGGCATGAATATTTAAAACAAGAAAAAAGAAAAACAAGAAAAAATCGTTCCCAAAGTCAAAGCCTTCAAAATGCAGGCAGGCCACACGCCAGCAAGTGCAGGCACATGCAGCAAAGCTTGCCAAATCTGACCCCACTGAAGGCCAAAACAGCAAATAAGGGCCTACAAACAGGCTGGAGCGGAGACACCATCAAAGGAATTGTAATTGGAGGAGAAAAAAAGAAAATTTGGGAAATTTAGTGACTGTAAGAAAATGGCCCGGGATAATATCAGGTGCAGTGCGAAGGACCAAAAGATGCAAAAACTAAGCTCACAGATGTTTCAAAAGCAGGGGAAAAAGTCAAGGAGGAAGACACAACTTAGGTGGCAAGATATGAGGACATGGCATGGACACTTCAGAAATCAACCAAAAAATGAAAAAAATCTTTCCCCAAGTCAAAGCCACCAAAAGGCATGGCATGCCATCAAGGGCAGGGAAATGCACCAATGATTCTTCGATTCGTCCCCATTGAAATCACAAGATTTCTTTTCCCTTCCCGAAAGGAAATGAAATTTCCTTTCGGGAAGGGAAAAGGAATCTTGTGAATCCCAAAAGAAAGGCTTACAAACACTCTGGAAAGGAGATAGGTTCAAATGAAATGCAATTGAAAAAAGCAGAAAATCAGTAATTTTAATGTCTTCAAAAAATAGGCTGTGAGGAAATCAGCTGCATTGCAAAGGACCAAAAGATGCAAAAAATAGGCTCACAAATGTTGCAAAAGCAGGGGAAAAAGTCAAGGAGGAAGACACAACTTAGGGGGCAAGATATGAGGGACATGGCATGGACACTTCACAAAACAACGAAAAAAAAAAATTTTTCCAAAGTCAAAGCCATCAAAATGCAGGCAGGCCATACACCAGCAAGTCCAGGCACATGCAGCAAAGCTTGCCAAAATTCATCCCCACTGAAAGCCCAAACAGAAAAGAAGGACCTACAAACACGCTGGAACGGAGACTCCATCAAAGGAATTGCAATTGGAGGAGAAAAAAAGGAAATATGGGAAATCTAGTTACTCTAAGAAAATGGCCCGGGATTATATGAGGTGCAGTGCGAAGGACCAAAAGATGCAAAAATTAAGCTCACAGATGTTGCAAAATCAGGGGAAATAGTCAAGGAGGAAGACACAACTTACGGGGCAAGATATGAGGGACATGGCATGAACAGTTAAACAAAAAAAAAAAACAAAAAAAATCTTTCCCAAAGTCAAAGCCATCAAAATGCAGGCAGGCCATACGCCAGCAAGTGCAGACACATGCAGCAAAGCTTGCCAAAATTGATCCCCACTGAAGGCCAAAACCGAAAAGAAGGACCTACAAAAGCGGGGCTCCATGTGTGCTGGGCAGGGCTTCAGGCAGTGAGGGGCGGTGCTCTATGTGTGACGGAAGCGGCTCCATGTGTGTGGGGCAGGGCTCCAGCCAGTGATGGGCGGGGCTCCATGTGGGATGGGCAGGGCTCCATGAGTGAGGGAAGGGGTTCCATGCGTGAGGGGTGGGGTTCCGGGCTGTGAGGGGTGGGGATCCAGTCAGTGAGGGGTGGGGCTCTAGGCAGTGATTGCCGAGGCTCCATGTGTTAGGTTTAGGGCTGCAGCCAGAGAGGGGCAGGGCTCCATGTGTGAGGGAAAAGGCTCCATGTGTGTGGGGCAGGGCTCCAGCCAGTGATGGGCGGGGCTCCATGTGGGATGGGCAGGGCTCCATGCAGTGAGGGATAGGGCTCCATATTTGAGGGGTGGGGCTTCAAATATGAAGGGCAAGGCCCCATGAGTGAAGGCTGGGGTTCCAGGCTTTCAGGGGTGGGGATCCAGTCAGTGAGGGGCGGGGCTCAGGGCAGTGATGGCCGGGGCTCTTTGTGTTAGTGGCAGGGCTCCAGGCAGAGAGGGGCAAGGCTCCATGTGTGAGGGAAAGGGCTCCATGTTTGTGGGGCAGGGCTCCAGCCAGTGATGGGCGGGGATCCATGAGGGATGGGCAGGGCTCCATGCAGTCAGGGGCAAGGCTCCATATTTGAGGGGCGGGGCTCCAATTATGAAGGGCAAGGCCCCATGAGTGAGGCGCGGGGTTCCAGGCTTTCAGGGGTGGGGATCCAGTCAGTGCGGGGCGGGGCACTAGGCAGTCATGGCTGGGGCTCCCTGTGTGAGGGGCAGGGCTTCAGGCAGTGAGGGGCGGTGGATGGAGACAGCATCGGAAATATTGCATTAGGAAAAGTAAAAATGTAAATTTGGTAAATTTAGTGACTGTAAGAAAATGGCCCGGGATGATGTCAGGTGCAGTGCGAAGGACTAAATGATGCCAAAACAAAGCTCACAGATATTTCAAAAGCAGCGGAAAAAGTCAAGGAGGAAAACACAACTTAGGGGGCAAGATATGAGGGACATGGCATGAATATTTAAAACAAGAAAAAAGAAAAACAAGAAAAAATCGTTCCCAAAGTCAAAGCCTTCAAAATGCAGGCAGGCCACACGCCAGCAAGTGCAGGCACATGCAGCAAAGCTTGCCAAATCTGATCCCCACTGAAGGCCAAAACAGAAAATAAGGGCCTACAAACAGGCTGGAGCGGAGACACCATCAATGGAATTGTAATTGGAGGAGAAAAAAAGAAAATTTGGGAAATTTAGTGACTGTAAGAAAATGGCCCGGGATAATATCAGGTGCAGTGCAAAGGACCAAAAGATGCCAAAACTAAGCTCACAGATGTTGCAAAAGCAGGGGAAAAAGTCAAGGAGGAAGACACAACTTAGGTGGCAAGATATGAGGACATGGCATGGACACTTCAGAAATCAACCAAAAAATGAAAAAAATCTTTCCCCAAGTCAAAGCCACCAAAAGGCATGGCATGCCATCAAGGGCAGGGAAATGCACCAATGATTCTTCGATTCGTCCCCATTGAAATTACAAGATTTCTTTTCCCTTCCCGAAAGGAAATGAAATTTCCTTTCGGGAAGGGAAAAGGAATCTTGCGAATCCCAAAAGAAAGGCTTACAAACAATCTGGAAAGGAGATAGGTTCAAATGAAATGCAATTGAAAAAAGCAGAAAATCGGGACTTTTAGTCTCTTCAAAAAACAGGCTGTGAGGAAATCAGCTGCAGTGCAAAGGACCAAAAGATGCCAAAATTAAGCTCACAGATGTTGCAAAAGCAGGGGAAAAAGTCAAGGAGGAAGACACAACTTAGGGGGCAAGATATGAGGGACATGGCATGAATACTTAAAATAATAAAAAAAAAAAAAAAGAAAAAATCTTTCCCAAAGTCAAAGCCATCAAAATGCAGGCAGGCCATACGCCACCAAGGGCAGGCACATGCAGCAAAGCTTGCCAAAACTGATCCCCACTGAAGGCCAAAACAGAAAAGAAGGACCTACAAACACGCTGGAAAGGGGTCAAAATCAAAGGAATTGCAATTGGAGGAGAAAAAAAGAAAATTTGTGAAATTTAATGACTCTAAGAAAGTGGCCTGGGGTTTTATCAGGTGCAGTGCAAAGGACCAAAAGATGCCAAAACTAAGCTCACAGATGTTGCAAAAGCAGGGGAAAAAGTCAAGGAGGAAGACACAACTTAGGGGGCAAGATATGAGGGACATGGCATGAATACTTCAGAAAACAACCAAAAAAAGAAAAAAATCTTTCCCAAAGTCAAAGCCATCAAAATGCAGGCAGGCCATACGCCACCAAGGGCAGGCACATGCAGCAAAGCTTGCCAAAATTGATCCCCACTGAGGGCCAAAACAGAAAAGAAGGACCTACAAACACCCTGGAAAGGAGTCAACATCAAAGGAATTGCAATTGGAGGAGAAAAAAGAAAATTTGGGAAATTTAGTGACTCTCATAAAATGGCCCGGGGTTTTATCAGGTGCACTGCAAAGGACCAAAAGGTGCCAAAACTAAGCTCACAAATGTTGCAAAAGCAGGGGAAAGAGTCAAGGAGGAAGACACAACTTAGGGGGCAAGATATGAGGGACATGGCATGAACACTTCAGAAAACAACCAAAAAAAGAAAAAAATCTTTCCCAAAGTCAAAGCCATCAAAAGGCATGGCCTGCCATCAATGCCAGGGACATGCACCAAAGATGCATCTATTGGTCCCCATTGAAATCGCAAGATTCCTTTTCCCTTCCTGAAAGGAAATTTCTTTTCCTTTCTGGCAGGGAAAAGGAATCTTGCGAATCCCAAAAGAAAGGCTTACAAAAACTCTGGCAATGAGATAGGTTAAATGAAATGCAATTGAAAAAAGTAAAAAATCGGGAATTTTAGTCTCTTCAAAAAATAGGCTGTGAGGAAATCAGCTGCATTGCAAAGGACCAATAGGTGGCAAAACTAAGCTCACAGATGTTGCACAAGCAGGGGAAAAAGTCAAGGAGGAAGACACAACTTAGGGGGCAAGATATGAGGGACATGGTATGAAAAGTTAAAATAATAAAAAAAATAAAAAAGAAAAAATCTTTCCCAAAGTCAAAGCCATCAAAATGCAGGCAGGCCATACGCCAGGAAGGGCAGGCACATGCAGCAAAGCTTGCCAAAATTGATCCCCACTGAAGGCCAAAACAGAAAAGAAGGACCTACAAACACGCTGGAATGGAAACAACATCAAAGGAATTGCAATTGGAGGAGAAAAAAGAATTTTGGGAAATTTAGTGACTCTAAGAAAATGGCCCTGGGTTTTATCTGGTGCAGTGCAAAGGACCAAAAGATGCCAAAATTAAGCCCACAGATGTTGGAAAAGCAGGGGAAAAATTCAAGGAGGAAGGCACAACTTAGGGGGCAAGATATGAGGGACATGGCATGAACATTTCAGAAAACAACCAAAAAAAGAAAAAAATCTTTCCCAAAGTCAAAGCCATCAAAAGGCATGGCCTGCCATCAAGTGCAGGGACATGCACCAAAGACTCCTCTCTTGGTCCCCATTGAAATCGCAAGATTCCTTTTCCGTTCCCAAAAGGAAATGAAATTTCCTTGCGGGAAGGGAAAAGGAATCATGCGAATCCCAAAAGAAAAGCTTACAAACACTCTGGAAAGGAGATAGGTTCAAATGAAATGCAACTATAAAATCAGAAAATCTGGAAATTTAGTCTCTTCAAAAATTAGGCTGTGAGGAAATCAGCTGCTTAGCAAAGGACCAAAAGATGCCAAAACTAAGCTCACAGATGTTGCAAAAGCAGGGGAAAATATGAAGGAGGAAGACACAACTTAGGGGGCAAGATATGAGGGACATGGCATGAACACTTCAGAAAACAACCAAAAAAAGAAAAAAATCTTTCCCAAAGTCAAAGCCATCAAAATGCAGGCAGGCCATACGCCAGGAAGGGCAGGCACATGCAGCAAAGCTTGCCAAAATTGATCCCCACTGAAGGCCAAAACAGAAAAGAAGGACCTACAAACACGCTGAAGTGGTGACATCATCAAAGAAATTGCAATTGGAGGAGAAAAAAAGAAAATTTGGGAAATTTAGTGACTCTAAGAAAACGGCCTGGTGTTTTATGAGGTGCAGTGCAAAGGACCAAAAGGTGCCAAAACTAAGCTCACAGATGTTGCAAAAGCAGGGGAAAAAGTCAAGGAGGAAGACACAACTTAGGGAGCAAGATATGAGGTACATGGCATGAATAGTTAAATCAAAAAAAAAAAAAAAAAGAAAAAATCTTTCCCAAAGTCAAAGCCATCAAAATGCAGGCAGGCCATACGCCACCAAGGGCAGGCACATGCAGCAAAGCTTGCCAAAATTGATCCCCACTGAAGGCCAAAACAGAAAAGAAGGACCTACAAACACGCTGGAAAGGAGTCAACATGAAAGGAATTGCAATTGAAGGAGAAAAAAAGAAAATTTGGGAAATTTAGCGACTCTAAGAAAATGGCCTGCGTTTATATCAGGTGCAGTGCAAAGGACCAAAAGATGCCAAAACTAAGCTCACAGAAGTTGCAAAAGCAGGGGAAAAAGTCAAGGAGGAAGACACAACTTAGGGGGCAAGATATGAGAGACATGGCATGAAGACTTAAAATAATAAAAAAAAAAAAAAAGAAAAAATCTTTCCCAAAGTCAAGGCCATCAAAATGCAGGCAGGCCATACGCCAGCAAGGGCAGGCACATGCAGCAAAGCCTGCCAAAATTGATCCCCACTGAAGGCCAAAACAGAAAAGAAGGACCTACAAACATGCTGGAAAGGAGACAACATCTAAGGAATTGCTATTGGAAGGGAAAAAAAGAAAATTTGGGAAATTTAGTGACTCTTAGAAAATGGCCTGGGGTATTATGAGGTGCAGTGCAAAGGACCAAAAGATGCCAAAACTAAGCTCACAGATGTTGCAAAAGCAGGGGAAAAAGTCAAGGAGGAAGACACAACTTAGTGGGCAAAATATGAGTGACACGGCATGAACACTTAAGAAAACAACCAAAAAAAGAAAAAAATCTTTCCCAAAGTCAAAGCCATCAAAAGGCATGGCCTGCCATCAAGTGCAGGGACATGCACCAAAGATTCCTCTATTGGTCACCATTGAAATCGCAAGATTCCTTTTCCCTTCCCGAAAGGAAATTTCATTTCCTTCCGGGAAGGGAAAAGGAATCTTGCGAATCCCAAAAGAAAAGCTTACAAACACTCTGGAAAGGAGATAGGTTCAAATGAAATGCAATTGAAAAAAGCAGAAAATCGGGACTTATCGTCTCTTCAAAAAATAGGCTGTGAGGAAATCGGCTGCATTGCAAAGGACCAAAAGGTGGCAAAACTAAGCTCACAGATGTTGCAAAAGCAGGGGAAAAAGTCAAGGAGGAAGACACAACTTAGGGGGCAAGATATGAGGGACATGGCATGAACACTTCAGAAAACAACCAAAAAAAGAATAAAATCTTTCCCAAAGTCAAAGCCATCAAAAGGCATGGCCTGCCATCAAGTGCAGGGACATGCACCAAAGATTCCTCTATTGGTCCCCATTGAAATCGCAAGATTCTTTTTCCCTTCCCGAAAGGAAATGAAATTTCCTTTGGGGAAGGGAAAAGGAATCTTGCGAATCCCAAAAGAAAGGCTTACAAACAATCTGGAAAGGAGATAGGTTCAAATGAAATGCAATTCAAAAAAAGCAGAAAATCTGGAATTTTAGTATCTTCAAAAAATAGGCTGTGAGGAAATCAGCTGCTTAGCAAAGGACCAAAAGATGCCAAAACTAAGCTCACAGATGGTGCAAAAGCAGGGGAAAAAGTCAAGGAGGAAGACACAACTTAGGGGGCAAGATATGAGGGACATGGCATGAACACTTCAGAAAACAACCAAAAATAGAAAAAAATCTTTCCCAAAGTCAAAGCCATCAAAATGCAGGCAGGCCATACGCCAGGAAGGGCAGGCACATGCAGCAAAGCTTGCCAAAATTGATCCCCACTGAAGGCCAAAACAGAAAAGAAGGACCTACAAACACGCTGAAGTGGTGACATCATCAAAGAAATTGCAATTGGAGGAGAAAAAAAGAAAATTTGGGAAATTTATTGACTCTAAGAAAACGGCCTGGTGTTTTATGAGGTGCAGTGCAAAGGACCAAAAGGTGCCAAAACTAAGCTCACAGATGTTGCAAAAGCAGGGGAAAAAGTCAAGGAGGAAGACACAACTTAGGGAGCAAGATATGAGGTACATGGCATGAATAGTTAAATCAAAAAAAAAAAAAAAAAAGAAAAAATCTTTCCCAAAGTCAAAGCCATCAAAATGCAGGCAGGCCATACGCCACCAAGGGCAGGCACATGCAGCAAAGCTTGCCAAAATTGATCCCCACTGAAGGCCAAAACAGAAAAGAAGGACCTACAAACACGCTGGAAAGGAGTCAACATGAAAGGAATTGCAATTGAAGGAGAAAAAAAGAAAATTTGGGAAATTTAGCGACTCTAAGAAAATGGCCTGCGTTTATATCAGGTGCAGTGCAAAGGACCAAAAGATGCCAAAACTAAGCTCACAGAAGTTGCAAAAGCAGGGGAAAAAGTCAAGGAGGAAGACACAACTTAGGGGGCAAGATATGAGAGACATGGCATGAAGACTTAAAATAATAAAAAAAAAAAAAAAGAAAAAATCTTTCCCAAAGTCAAGGCCATCAAAATGCAGGCAGGCCATACGCCAGCAAGGGCAGGCACATGCAGCAAAGCCTGCCAAAATTGATCCCCACTGAAGGCCAAAACAGAAAAGAAGGACCTACAAACATGCTGGAAAGGAGACAACATCTAAGGAATTGCTATTGGAAGGGAAAAAAAGAAAATTTGGGAAATTTAGTGACTCTTAGAAAATGGCCTGGGGTATTATGAGGTGCAGTGCAAAGGACCAAAAGATGCCAAAACTAAGCTCACAGATGTTGCAAAAGCAGGGGAAAAAGTCAAGGAGGAAGACACAACTTAGTGGGCAAAATATGAGTGACACGGCATGAACACTTAAGAAAACAACCAAAAAAAGAAAAAAATCTTTCCCAAAGTCAAAGCCATCAAAAGGCATGGCCTGCCATCAAGTGCAGGGACATGCACCAAAGATTCCTCTATTGGTCACCATTGAAATCGCAAGATTCCTTTTCCCTTCCCGAAAGGAAATTTCATTTCCTTCCGGGAAGGGAAAAGGAATCTTGCGAATCCCAAAAGAAAAGCTTACAAACACTCTGGAAAGGAGATAGGTTCAAATGAAATGCAATTGAAAAAAGCAGAAAATCGGGACTTATCGTCTCTTCAAAAAATAGGCTGTGAGGAAATCGGCTGCATTGCAAAGGACCAAAAGGTGGCAAAACTAAGCTCACAGATGTTGCAAAAGCAGGGGAAAAAGTCAAGGAGGAAGACACAACTTAGGGGGCAAGATATGAGGGACATGGCATGAACACTTCAGAAAACAACCAAAAAAAGAATAAAATCTTTCCCAAAGTCAAAGCCATCAAAAGGCATGGCCTGCCATCAAGTGCAGGGACATGCACCAAAGATTCCTCTATTGGTCCCCATTGAAATCGCAAGATTCTTTTTCCCTTCCCGAAAGGAAATGAAATTTCCTTTGGGGAAGGGAAAAGGAATCTTGCGAATCCCAAAAGAAAGGCTTACAAACAATCTGGAAAGGAGATAGGTTCAAATGAAATGCAATTCAAAAAAAGCAGAAAATCTGGAATTTTAGTATCTTCAAAAAATAGGCTGTGAGGAAATCAGCTGCTTAGCAAAGGACCAAAAGGTGCCAAAACTAAGCTCACAGATGTTGCAAAAGCAGGGGAAAAAGTCAAGGAGGAAGACACAACTTAGGGGGCAAGATATGAGGGACATGGCATGAACACTTCAGAAAACAAGCAAAAAAAGAAAAAAATCTTTCCCAAAGTCAAAGCCATCAAAATGCAGGCAGGCCATACGCCAGGAAGGGCAGGCACATGCAGCAAAGCTTGCCAAAATTGATCCCCACTGAAGGCCAAAACAGAAAAGAAGGACCTACAAACACGCTGAAGTGGTGACATCATCAAAGAAATTGCAATTGGAGGAGAAAAAAAGAAAATTTGGGAAATTTATTGACTCTAAGAAAACGGCCTGGTGTTTTATGAGGTGCAGTGCAAAGGACCAAAAGGTGCCAAAACTAAGCTCACAGATGTTGCAAAAGCAGGGGAAAAAGTCAAGGAGGAAGACACAACTTAGGGAGCAAGATATGAGGTACATGGCATGAATAGTTAAATCAAAAAAAAAAAAAAAAAAGAAAAAATCTTTCCCAAAGTCAAAGCCATCAAAATGCAGGCAGGCCATACGCCACCAAGGGCAGGCACATGCAGCAAATCTTGCCAAAATTGATCCCCACTGAAGGCCAAAACAGAAAAGAAGGACCTACAAACACGCTGGAAAGGAGTCAACATGAAAGGAATTGCAATTGAAGGAGAAAAAAAGAAAATTTGGGAAATTTAGCGACTCTAAGAAAATGGCCTGCGTTTATATCAGGTGCAGTGCAAAGGACCAAAAGATGCCAAAACTAAGCTCACAGAAGTTGCAAAAGCAGGGGAAAAAGTCAAGGAGGAAGACACAACTTAGGGGGCAAGATATGAGAGACATGGCATGAAGACTTAAAATAATAAAAAAAAAAAAAAAGAAAAAATCTTTCCCAAAGTCAAGGCCATCAAAATGCAGGCAGGCCATACGCCAGCAAGGGCAGGCACATGCAGCAAAGCCTGCCAAAATTGATCCCCACTGAAGGCCAAAACAGAAAAGAAGGACCTACAAACACGCTGGAAAGGAGACAACATCAAAGGAATTGCTATTGGAAGGGAAAAAAAGAAAATTTGGGAAATTTAGTGACTCTTAAAAAATGGCCTGGGGTATTATGAGGTGCAGTGCAAAGGACCAAAAGATGCCAAAACTAAGCTCACAGATGTTGCAAAAGCAGGGGAAAAAGTCAAGGAGGAAGACACAACTTAGTGGGCAAAATATGAGTGACACGGCATGAACACTTAAGAAAACAAGCAAAAAAAGAAAAAAATCTTTCCCAAAGTCAAAGCCATCAAAAGGCATGGCCTGCCATCAAGTGCAGGGACATGCACCAAAGATTCCTCTATTGGTCCCCATTGAAATCGCAAGATTCCTTTTCCCTTCCTGAAAGGAAATTTCATTTCCTTTGGGGAAGGGAAAAGGAATCTTGTGAATCCCAAAAGAAAAGCTTACAAACACTCTGGAAAGGAGATAGGTTCAAATGAAATGCAATTGAAAAAAGCAGAAAATCGGGACTTATCGTCTCTTCAAAAAATAGGCTGTGAGGAAATCAGCTGCATTGCAAAGGACCAAAAGGTGGCAAAACTAAGCTCACAGATGTTGCAAAAGCAGGGGAAAAAGTCAAGGAGGAAGACACAACTTAGGGGGCAACATATGAGGGACATGGCATGAACACTTCAGAAAAGAACCAAAAAAAGAAAAAAATCTTTCCCAAAGTCAAAGCCATCAAAAGGCATGGCCTGCCATCAAGTGCAGGGACATGCACCAAAGATTCCTCTATTGGTCCCCATTGAAATCGCAAGATTCCTTTTCCCTTCCCGAAAGGAAATGAAATTTCCTTTCGGGAAGGGAAAAGGAATCTTGCGAATCCCAAAAGAAATGCTTACAAACACTCTGGAAAGGAGATAGGTTCAAATGAAATGCAATTGAAAAAAGCAGAAAATCTGGAATTTTAGTCTCTTCAAAAAATAGGCTGTGAGGAAATCAGCTGCTTAGCAAAGGACCAAAAGGTGGCAAAACTATGCTCACAGATGTTGCAAAAGCAGGGGAAAAAGTCAAGGAGGAAGACACAACTTAGGGGGCAAGATATGAGGGACATGGCAAGAATACTTAAAACAAAAAAGAAAAAAAAAAAAAAATCTTTCCCAAAGTCAAAGCCATCAAAATGAAGGCAGGCCATACGCCAGCAAGGGCAGGCACATGCAGCAAAGCTTTCCAAAATTGATCCCCACTGAAGGCCAAAACAGAAAAGAAGGACCTACAAACACGCTGGAAAGGAGACAACATCAAAGAAATTGCAATTGGAGGGGAAAAATGAAAATTTTGTAAATTTAATGACTCTTAGAAAATGGCCTGGGGTTTTATCAGGTGCAGTGCAAAGGACCAAAAGGTGCCAAAACTAAGCTCACAGATGTTGCAAAAGCTGTGGAAGAAGTCAAGGAGGAAGACACAACTTAGGGGGCAAGATATGAGGGACATGGCATGAATTCTTAAAAAAATAAAAAAAAAAAAAAAAGAAAAAATCTTTCCCAAAGTCAAAGCCATCAAAAGGCATGGCCTGCCATCAAGTGCAGGGACATGCAACAAAGATTCCTCTATTGGTCCCCATTGAAATCGCAAGATTCCTTTTCCCTTCCCGAAAGGAAATGAAATTTCCATTCGGGAAGGGAAAAGGAATCTTGCGAATCCCAAAAGAAAGGTTAACAAGCACTCTGGAAAGGAGATAGGTTCACATGAAATGCAATTGAAAAAAGCAGAAAATCGAGAATTTTAGTCTCTTCAAAAAACAGGCTGTGAGGAAATCAGCTGCATTGCAAAGGACCAAAAGATGCCAAAATTAGGCTCACAGATGTTGCAAAAGCAGGGGAAAAAGTCAAGGAGGAAGACACAACTTAGGGGGCAAGATATGAGGGTCATGGCATGAACACTTCAGAAAACAACCAAAAAAAGAAAAAAATCTTTCCCAAAGTCAAAGCCATCAAAAGGCATGGCCTGCTATCAAGTGCAGGGACATGCACCAAAGATTCCTCTATTGGTCCCCATTGAAATCGCAAGATTCCTTTTCCCTTCCCGAAAGGAAATGAAATTTCCTTTCTGGCAGGGAAAAGGAATCTTGCGGATCCCAAAAGAAAGGCTTACAAACACTCTGGAAAGGAGATAGGTTCAAATGAAATGCAATTGAAAAAAGCAGAAAATCGGGACTTTTAGTCTCTTCAAAAAATAGGCTGTGAGGAAATCAGCTGGATTGCAAAGGACCAAAAGGTGGCAAAACTAAGCTCACAGATGTTGCAAAAGCAGGGGAAAAAGTCAAGGAGGAAGACACAACTTAGGGGGCAAGATATGAGGGACATGGCATGAATAATTAAAATATTAAAAAAAAAAAAAAGAAAAAATCTTTCCCAAAGTCAAAGCCATCAAAATGCAGGCAGGCCATACACCACCAAGGGCAGGCACATGCAGCAAAGCTTGCCAAAATTGATCCCCACTGAAGGCCAAAACAGAAAAGAAAGACTTACAAACACGCTGGAATGGAGACAACATCAAAGGAATTGCAATTGGAGGAGAAAAAAAGCAAATTTTGGACGTTAAGTGACTCTAAGAATATGGCCTGGGTTTATATCAGGTGCAGTGCAAAGGACCAAAAGATGCCAAAACTAAGCTCACAGATGTTGCAAAAGCAGGGGAAAAAGTCAAGGAGGAAGACACAACTTACGGGGCAAGATATGAGGGACATGGCATGAACACTTCAGAAAACAACCAAAAAAGAAAAAAATCTTTCCCAAAGTCAAAGCCACCAAAATGCAGGCAGGCCATACGCCAGCAAGGGCAGGCACATGCAATAAAGCTTGCCAAAATTGATCCCCACTGAAGGCCAAAACAGAAAAGAAGGACCTACAAACACGCTGGAAATGAGTCAACACCAAGGAATTACAATTGGAGGAGAAAAAAAGAAAATTTGGGAAATTTTGTGACTCTAAGAAAATGGCCTGGGGTTTTATCAGGTGCATTGCAAAGGACCAAAAGATGCCAAAACTAAGCTCACAGATGTTGCAAAAGCAGGGGAAAAAGTCAAGGAGGAAGACACAAGTTAGGGGGCAAGATATGAGGGACATGGCATGAATACTTTGAAAAATAAAAAAAAAAAAAAGAAAAAATCTTTCCCAAAGTCAAAGCCATCAAAATGCAGGCAGGCCATACGCCAGCAAGGGCAGGCACATGCAGCAAAGCTTGCCAAAATTGATCCCCACTGAAGGCCAAAACAGAAAAGAAGGACCTACAAACACGCTGGAAAGGAGTCAACATCAAAGGAATTGCAATTGGAGGAGAAAAAAAGAAAATTTGGGAAATTTAGTGACTCTAAGAAAACGGCCTGGGGTTTTATCAGGTGCATTGCAAAGGGCCAAAAGGTGCCATAACTAAGCTCACAAATGTTGCAAAAGCAGGCGAAAAAGTCAAGGAGGAAGACACATCTTAGAGGCAAGATATGAGGGACATGGCATGAACACTTCAGAAAACAACCAAAAAAAGAAAAAAATCTTTCCCAAAGTCAAAGCCATCAAAAGGCATGGCCTGCCATCAAGTGCAGGGACATGCACCAAAAATTCATCTACTGGTCCCCATTGAAATCGCAAGATTCCTTTTCCCTTCCCGAAAGGAAATGAAATTTCCTTTCGGGAAGGGAAAAAGAATCTTGCGAATCCCAAAAGAAAGGCTTACAAACACTCTGGAAAGGAGATAGGTTCAAATGAAATGCAATTGAAAAAAGCAGAAAATCGGGAATTTTAGTCTCTACAAAAAATAGGCTGTGAGGAAATCAGCTGCATTGCAAAGGACCAAAAGGTGGCAAAACTAAGCTCACAGATGTTGCAAAAGCAGGGGAAAAAGTCAAGGAGGAAGACACAACTTAGGGGGCAAGATATGAGGGTCATGGCATGAATACTTAAAATAATAAAAAAAAAAAAAGAAAAGATCTTTCCCAAAGTCAAAGCCATCAAAATGCAGGCAGGCAATACACCACCAAGGGCAGGCACATGCAGCAAAACTTGCCAAAATTGATCCCTACTGAAGGCCAAAACAGAAAAGAAGGAACTACAAACAAGCTGGAAAGGAGTCAACATCAAAGGAATTGCAATTGGAGGAGAAAAAAAGAAATTTTGGGAAATGTAGTGACTCTTAGAAAGTGGCCTGGGGTTTTATCAGGTGCAGTGCAAAGGACCAAAAGGTGCCAAAACTAAGCTCACAGATGTTGCAAAAGCAGGGGAAAAAGTCAAGGAGGAAGACACAACTTAGGGGGCAAGATATGAGGGACATGGCATGAACACTTCAGAAAACAACCAAAAAAGAAAAAAATCTTTCCCAAAGTCAAAGCCATCAAAATGCAGGCAGGCCATACGCCAGCAAGGGCAGGCACATGCAGCAAAGCTTGCCAAAATTGATCCCCACTGAAGGCCAAAACAGAAAAGAAGGACCTACAAACACGCTGGAAAGGAGTCAACATTAAAGGAATTGCAATTGGAGGAGAAAAAAAGAAAATTTGGGAAATTTAGTGACTCTAAGAAAATGGCCTGGGGTTTTATCTTGTGCATTGCAAAGGACCAAAAGGTGCCAAAACTAAGCTCACAGATGTTGCAAAAGCAGGGGAAAAAGTCAAGGAGGAAGACACAACTTAGGGGGCAAGATATGAGGGACATGGCATGAATACTTTGAATAATAAAAAAAAAAAAAAGAAAAAATCTTTCCCAAAGTCAAAGCCATCAAAATGCAGGCAGGCCATACGCCAGCAAGTGCAGGCACATGCAGCAAAGCTTGCCAAAATTGATCCCCACTGAAGGCCAAAACAGAAAAGAAGGACCTACAAACACGCTGGAAAGGAGTAAACTTCAAAGGAATTGCATTTGAAGGAGAAAAAAAGAAAATTTGGGAAATTTAGTGACTCTTAGAAAACGGCCTGGAGTTTTATCACGTGCATTGCAAAGGACCAAAAGGTGCCAAAACTAAGCTCACAAATGTTGCAAAAGCAGGGGAAAAACTCAAGGAGGAAGACACAGCTTAAGGGGCAACATATGAGCGACATGGCATGAACACTTCAGAAAAAAACCAAAAAAAGAAAAAAATCTTTCCCAAAGTCAAAGCCATCAAAAGGCATGGCCTGCTATCAAGTGCAGGGACATGCACCAAAGATTCCTCTATTGGTCCCCATTGAAATCGCAAGATTCCTTTTCCCTTCCCGAAAGGAAATGAAATTTCCTTTCGGGCAGGGAAACGGAATCTTGCGGATCCCAAAAGAAAGGCTTACAAACACTCTGGAAAGGAGATAGGTTCAAATGAAATGCAATTGAAAAAAGCAGAAAATGGGGAATTTAAGTCTCTTCAAAAAATAGGCTGTGAGGAAATCAGCTGCATTGCAAAGGACCAAAAGGTGGCAAAACTAAGCTCACAGATGTTGCAAAAGCAGGGGAAAAAGTCAAGGAGGAAGACACAACTTAGGGGGCAAGATATGAGGGACATGGCATGAATAATTAAAATATTAAAAAAAAAAAAAAGAAAAAATCTTTCCCAAAGTCAAAGCCATCAAAATGCAGGCAGGCCATACAC
This sequence comes from Artemisiospiza belli, assembly GCA_021963965.1. Classification (NCBI taxonomy): domain Eukaryota; kingdom Metazoa; phylum Chordata; class Aves; order Passeriformes; family Passerellidae; genus Artemisiospiza; species Artemisiospiza belli. The sequence goes on from JAKDEW010000440.1 coordinate 103,939, forward strand.
CACCAAGGGCAGGCACATGCAGCAAAGCTTGCCAAAATTGATCCCCACTGAAGGCCAAAACAGAAAAAAGGACCTACAAACACGCTGGAAAGGAGACAACATCAAAGGAATTGCAATTGGAGGAGAAAAAAAGAAAATTTTGGAAATTAATTGACTCTAAGAATATGGCCTGGGTTTATATCAGGTGCAGTGCAAAGGACCAAAAGATGCCAAAACTAAGCTCACAGATGTTGCAAAAGCAGGGGAAAAAGTCAAGGAGGAAGACACAACTTAGGGGGCAAGATATGAGGGTCATGGCATCAATACTTAAAATAATAAAAAAAAAAAAAAAAGAAAAAATCTTTCCCAAAGTCAAAGCCATCAAAATGCAGGCAGGCCATACGCCAGCAAGGGCAGGCACATGCAGCAAAGCTTGCCAAAATTGATCCCCACTGAAGGCCAAAACAGAAAAGAAGGACATACAAACACGCTGGAATGGAGACAACATCAAAGGATTTGCAATTGGAGGAGAAAAAAAGAAAATTTGGGAAATTTAGTGACTCTTAGAAAGTGGCCTGGGGTTTTAGCAGGTGCAGTGCAAAGGACCAAAAGATGCCAAAACTAAGCTCACAGATGTTGCAAAAGCAGGGGAAAAAGTCAAGGAGGAAGACACAACTCAGGGAGCAAGATAAGAGGGACATGGCATGAATACTTAAAACAAAAAAAAAAAAAAAAAAGAAAAAAATCTTTCCCAAAGTCACAACCATCAAAATGCAGGCAGGCCATACGCCAGCAAGGGCAGGCACATGCAGGAAAGCTTGCCAAAATTGATCCCCACTGAAGGCCAAAACAGAAAAGAAGGACTTAGAAACACGCTGGAATGGAGACAAGATCAAAGGAATTACAATTGGAGGAGAAAAAAAGAACATTTGGGAAATTTAGTGACTCTAAGAAAATGGCCTGGGTTTATATCAGGTGCAGTGCAAAGGACCAAAAGATGCAAAAACTGAGCTCACAGATGTTGCAAAAGCAGGGGAAAAAGTCAAGGAGGAAGACACAACTTAGGGGGCAAGATATGAGGGACATGGCATGAATACATAAAAAAATAAAAAAAAAAAAAAAAGAAAAAATCTTTCCCAAAGTCAAAGCCATCAAAATGCAGGCAGGCCATACGCCAGCAAGGGCAGGCACATGCAGCAAAGCTTGCCAAAATTGATCCCCACTGAAGGCCAAAACAGAAAAGAAGGACCTACAAACACGCTGGAAAGGAGTCAACATCAAAGGAATTGCAATTGCCGGAGAAAAAAAGAAAATTTGGGAAATGTAGTGATTCTTAGAAAGTGGCCTGGGGTTTTATCAGGTGCAGTGCAAAGGACCAAAAGGTGCCAAAACTAAGCTCACAGATGTTGCAAAAGCAGGGGAAAAAGTCAAGGAGGAAGACACAACTTAGGGGGCAAGATATGAGGGACATGGCATGAACACTTCAGAAAACAACCAAAAAAGAAAAAAATCTTTCCCAAAGTCAAAGCCATCAAAATGCAGGCAGGCCATACGCCACCAAGGGCAGGCACATGCAGCAAAGCTTGCCAAAATTGATCCCCACTGAAGGCCAAAACAGAAAAGAAGGACCTACAAACACGCTGGAAATGAGTCAACATCAAAGGAATTGGAATTGGAGGAGAAAAAAAGAAAATTTGGGAAATTTAGTGACTCTAAGAAAATGGCCCGGGGTTTTATCAGGTGCATTGCAAAGGACCAAAAGGTGCCAAAACTAAGCTCACAGATGTTGCAAAAGCAGGGGAAAAAGTCAAGGAGGAAGACACAACTTAGGGGGCAAGATATGAGAGACATGGCCTGAACACTTCAGAAAACAAGCAAAAAAAGAAAAAAATCTTTCCCAAAGTCAAAGCCATCAAAAGGCATGGCCTGCCATCAAGTGCAGGGACATGCACCAAAGATTCCTCTATTGGTCCCCATTGAAATCGCACGATTCCTTTTCCCTTCCCGAAAGGAAATGAAATTTCCTTTGGGGAAGGAAAAAGGAATCTTGCGAATCCCAAAAGAATGGCTTACAAACACTCTGGAAAGGAGATAGGTTCACATGAAATGCAATTGAAAAAAGCAGAAAATCGGGAATTTTAGTCTCTTCAAAAAATAGGCTGTGAGGAAATCAGCTGCATTGCAAAGGACCAAAAGATGCAAAAACTAAGCTCACAGATGTTGCAAAAGCAGGGGAAAAAGTCAAGGAGGAAGACACAACTTAGGGGGCAAGATATGAGAGACATGGCATGAACACTTCAGAAAACAAGCAAAAAAAGAAAAAAATCTTTCCCAAAGTCAAAGCCATCAAAAGGCATGGCCTGCCATCAAGTGCAGGGACATGCACCAAAGATTCCTCTATTGGTCCCCATTGAAATCGCAAGATTCCTTTTCCCTTCCTGAAAGGAAATGAAATTTCCTTTCGGGAAGGGAAAAGGAATCTTGCGAATCCCAAAAGAAAGGCTTACAAACACTCTGGAAAGGAGATAGGTTCAAATGAAATGCAATTGAAAAAAGCAGAAAATCGGGACTTTTAGTCTCTTCAAAAAATAGGCTGTGAGGAAATCAGCTGGATTGCAAAGGACCAAAAGGTGGCAAAACTAAGCTCAGAGATGTTGCAAAAGCAGGGGAAAAAGTCAAGGAGGAAGACACAACTTAGGGGGCAAGATATGAGGGTCATGGCATGAATACTTAAAATAATAAAAAAAAAAAAAATAGAAAAAATCTTTCCCAAAGTCAAAGCCATCAAAATGCAGGCAGGCCATACACCACCAAGGGCAGGCACATGCAGCAAAGCTTGCCAGCATTGATCCCCACTGAAGGCCAAAAGAGAAAAAAGGACCTACAAACACGCTAGAAATGAGACAACATCAAAGGAATTGCAATTGGAGGAGAAAAAAAGAAAATTTGGGAAATTAAGTGACTCTAGGAAAATGGCCTGCGTTTATATCAGGTGCAGTGCAAAGGACCAAAAGATGCAAAAACTAAGCTCACAGATGTTGCAAAAGCAGGGGAAAAAGTCAAGGAGGAAGACACAACTTAGGGGGCAAGATATGAGGGACATGGCATGAACACTTCAGAAAACAACCAAAAAAGAAAAAAATCTTTCCCAAAGTCAAAGCCATCAAAATGCAGGCAGGCCATACGCCACCAAGGGCAGGCACATGCAGCAAAGCTTGCCAAAATTGATCCCCACTGAAGGCCAAAACAGAAAAGAAGGACCTACAAACACGCTGGAATGGAGACAACATCAAAGGAATTGCAATTGGAGGAGAAAAAAAGAAAATTTGGGAAATTTAGTGACTCTAAGAAAATGGCCTGGGGTTTTATCTTGTGCATTGCAAAGGACCAAAAGGTGCCAAAACTAAGCTCACAGATGTTGCAAAAGCAGGGGAAAAAGTCAAGGAGGAAGACACAACTTAGGGGGCAAGATATGAGGGACATGGCATGAATACTTTGAATAATAAAAAAAAAAAAAAGAAAAAATCTTTCCCAAAGTCAAAGCCATCAAAATGCAGGCAGGCCATACGCCAGCAAGTGCAGGCACATGCAGCAAAGCTTGCCAAAATTGATCCCCACTGAAGGCCAAAACAGAAAAGAAGGACCTACAAACACGCTGGAAAGGAGTCAACTTCAAAGGAATTGCATTTGAAGGAGAAAAAAAGAAAATTTGGGAAATTTAGTGACTCTTAGAAAACGGCCTGGAGTTTTATCACGTGCATTGCAAAGGACCAAAAGGTGCCAAAACTAAGCTCACAAATGTTGCAAAAGCAGGGGAAAAACTCAAGGAGGAAGACACAGCTTAAGGGGCAACATATGAGCGACATGGCATGAACACTTCAGAAAAAAACCAAAAAAAGAAAAAAATCTTTCCCAAAGTCAAAGCCATCAAAAGGCATGGCCTGCTATCAAGTGCAGGGACATGCACCAAAGATTCCTCTATTGGTCCCCATTGAAATCGCAAGATTCCTTTTCCCTTCCCGAAAGGAAATGAAATTTCCTTTCGGGCAGGGAAACGGAATCTTGCGGATCCCAAAAGAAAGGCTTACAAACACTCTGGAAAGGAGATAGGTTCAAATGAAATGCAATTGAAAAAAGCAGAAAATGGGGAATTTAAGTCTCTTCAAAAAATAGGCTGTGAGGAAATCAGCTGCATTGCAAAGGACCAAAAGGTGGCAAAACTAAGCTCACAGATGTTGCAAAAGCAGGGGAAAAAGTCAAGGAGGAAGACACAACTTAGGGGGCAAGATATGAGGGACATGGCATGAATAATTAAAATATTAAAAAAAAAAAAAAGAAAAAATCTTTCCCAAAGTCAAAGCCATCAAAATGCAGGCAGGCCATGCACCACCAAGGGCAGGCACATGCAGCAAAGCTTGCCAAAATTGATCCCCACTGAAGGCCAAAACAGAAAAAAGGACCTACAAACACGCTGGAAAGGAGACAACATCAAAGGAATTGCAATTGGAGGAGAAAAAAAGAAAATTTTGGAAATTAATTGACTCTAAGAATATGGCCTGGGTTTATATCAGGTGCAGTGCAAAGGACCAAAAGATGCCAAAACTAAGCTCACAGATGTTGCAAAAGCAGGGGAAAAAGTCAAGGAGGAAGACACAACTTAGGGGGCAAGATATGAGGGTCATGGCATCAATACTTAAAATAATAAAAAAAAAAAAAAAAGAAAAAATCTTTCCCAAAGTCAAAGCCATCAAAATGCAGGCAGGCCATACGCCAGCAAGGGCAGGCACATGCAGCAAAGCTTGCCAAAATTGATCCCCACTGAAGGCCAAAACAGAAAAGAAGGACCTACAAACACGCTGGAATGGAGACAACATCAAAGGATTTGCAATTGGAGGAGAAAAAAAGAAAATTTGGGAAATTTAGTGACTCTTAGAAAGTGGCCTGGGGTTTTAGCAGGTGCAGTGCAAAGGACCAAAAGATGCCAAAACTAAGCTCACAGATGTTGCAAAAGCAGGGGAAAAAGTCAAGGAGGAAGACACAACTCAGGGAGCAAGATAAGAGGGACATGGCATGAATACTTAAAACAAAAAAAAAAAAAAAAAAGAAAAAAATCTTTCCCAAAGTCACAACCATCAAAATGCAGGCAGGCCATACGCCAGCAAGGGCAGGCACATGCAGGAAAGCTTGCCAAAATTGATCCCCACTGAAGGCCAAAACAGAAAAGAAGGACTTAGAATCACGCTGGAATGGAGACAAGATCAAAGGAATTACAATTGGAGGAGAAAAAAAGAACATTTGGGAAATTTAGTGACTCTAAGAAAATGGCCTGGGTTTATATCAGGTGCAGTGCAAAGGACCAAAAGATGCAAAAACTGAGCTCACAGATGTTGCAAAAGCAGGGGAAAAAGTCAAGGAGGAAGACACAACTTAGGGGGCAAGATATGAGGGACATGGCATGAATACATAAAAAAAATAAAAAAAAAAAAAAAAGAAAAAATCTTTCCCAAAGTCAAAGCCATCAAAATGCAGGCAGGCCATACGCCAGCAAGGGCAGGCACATGCAGCAAAGCTTGCCAAAATTGATCCCCACTGAAGGCCAAAACAGAAAAGAAGGACCTACAAACACGCTGGAAAGGAGTCAACATCAAAGGAATTGCAATTGCCGGAGAAAAAAAGAAAATTTGGGAAATGTAGTGATTCTTAGAAAGTGGCCTGGGGTTTTATCAGGTGCAGTGCAAAGGACCAAAAGGTGCCAAAACTAAGCTCACAGATGTTGCAAAAGCAGGGGAAAAAGTCAAGGAGGAAGACACAACTTAGGGGGCAAGATATGAGGGACATGGCATGAACACTTCAGAAAACAACCAAAAAAGAAAAAAATCTTTCCCAAAGTCAAAGCCATCAAAATGCAGGCAGGCCATACGCCACCAAGGGCAGGCACATGCAGCAAAGCTTGCCAAAATTGATCCCCACTGAAGGCCAAAACAGAAAAGAAGGACCTACAAACACGCTGGAAATGAGTCAACATCAAAGGAATTGGAATTGGAGGAGAAAAAAAGAAAATTTGGGAAATTTAGTGACTCTAAGAAAATGGCCCGGGGTTTTATCAGGTGCATTGCAAAGGACCAAAAGGTGCCAAAACTAAGCTCACAGATGTTGCAAAAGCAGGGGAAAAAGTCAAGGAGGAAGACACAACTTAGGGGGCAAGATATGAGAGACATGGCATGAACACTTCAGAAAACAAGCAAAAAAAGAAAAAAATCTTTCCCAAAGTCAAAGCCATCAAAAGGCATGGCCTGCCATCAAGTGCAGGGACATGCACCAAAGATTCCTCTATTGGTCCCCATTGAAATCGCACGATTCCTTTTCCCTTCCCGAAAGGAAATGAAATTTCCTTTGGGGAAGGAAAAAGGAATCTTGCGAATCCCAAAAGAATGGCTTACAAACACTCTGGAAAGGAGATAGGTTCACATGAAATGCAATTGAAAAAAGCAGAAAATCGGGAATTTTAGTCTCTTCAAAAAATAGGCTGTGAGGAAATCAGCTGCATTGCAAAGGACCAAAAGATGCAAAAACTAAGCTCACAGATGTTGCAAAAGCAGGGGAAAAAGTCAAGGAGGAAGACACAACTTAGGGGGCAAGATATGAGAGACATGGCATGAACACTTCAGAAAACAAGCAAAAAAAGAAAAAAATCTTTCCCAAAGTCAAAGCCATCAAAAGGCATGGCCTGCCATCAAGTGCAGGGACATGCACCAAAGATTCCTCTCTTGGTCCCCATTGAAATCGCAAGATTCCTTTTCCCTTCCTGAAAGGAAATGAAATTTCCTTTCGGGAAGGGAAAAGGAATCTTGCGAATCCCAAAAGAAAGGCTTACAAACACTCTGGAAAGGAGATAGGTTCAAATGAAATGCAATTGAAAAAAGCAGAAAATCGGGACTTTTAGTCTCTTCAAAAAATAGGCTGTGAGGAAATCAGCTGGATTGCAAAGGACCAAAAGGTGGCAAAACTAAGCTCAGAGATGTTGCAAAAGCAGGGGAAAAAGTCAAGGAGGAAGACACAACTTAGGGGGCAAGATATGAGGGTCATGGCATGAATACTTAAAATAATAAAAAAAAAAAAAATAGAAAAAATCTTTCCCAAAGTCAAAGCCATCAAAATGCAGGCAGGCCATACACCACCAAGGGCAGGCACATGCAGCAAAGCTTGCCAGCATTGATCCCCACTGAAGGCCAAAAGAGAAAAAAGGACCTACAAACACGCTAGAAATGAGACAACATCAAAGGAATTGCAATTGGAGGATAAAAAAAGAAAATTTGGGAAATTAAGTGACTCTAGGAAAATGGCCTGCGTTTATATCAGGTGCAGTGCAAAGGACCAAAAGATGCAAAAACTAAGCTCACAGATGTTGCAAAAGCAGGGGAAAAAGTCAAGGAGGAAGACACAACTTAGGGGGCAAGATATGAGGGTCATGGCATGAATACTTAAAATAATAAAAAAAAAAAAAAAGAAAAAATCTTTCCCAAAGTCAAAGCCATCAAAATGCAGGCAGGCCATACGCCAGCTAGGGCAGGCAAATGCAGCAAAGCTTGCCAAAATTGATCCCCACTGAAGGCCAAAACAGAAAAGAAGGACCTACAAACACGCTGGAATGGAGACAACATCAAAGGAATTGCAATTGGAGGAGAAAAAAAGAAAATTTGGGAAATTTAGTGACTCTAAGAAAATGGCCCGGGGTTTTATCAGGTGCATTGCAAAGGACCAAAAGGTGCCAAAACTAAGCTCACAGATGTTGCAAAAGCAGGGGAAAAAGTCAAGGAGGAAGACACAACTTAGGGGGCAAGATATGAGAGACATGGCATGAACACTTCAGAAAACAAGCAAAAAAAGAAAAAAATCTTTCCCAAAGTCAAAGCCATCAAAAGGCATGGCCTGCCATCAAGTGCAGGGACATGCACCAAAGATTCCTCTATTGGTCCCCATTGAAATCGCACGATTCCTTTTCCCTTCCCGAAAGGAAATGAAATTTCCTTTCGGGAAGGGAAAAGGAATCTTGCGAATCCCAAAAGAAAGGCTTACAAACACTCTGGAAAGGAGATAGGTTCACATGAAATGCAATTGAAAAAAGCAGAAAATCGGGAATTTTAGTCTCTTCAAAAAATAGGCTGTGAGGAAATCAGCTGCATTGCAAAGGACCAAAAGATGCAAAAACTAAGCTCACAGATGTTGCAAAAGCAGGGGAAAAAGTCAAGGAGGAAGACACAACTTAGGGGGCAAGATATGAGAGACATGGCATGAACACTTCAGAAAACAAGCAAAAAAAGAAAAAAATCTTTCCCAAAGTCAAAGCCATCAAAAGGCATGGCCTGCCATCAAGTGCAGGGACATGCACCAAAGATTCCTCTCTTGGTCCCCATTGAAATCGCAAGATTCCTTTTCCCTTCCTGAAAGGAAATGAAATTTCCTTTCGGGAAGGGAAAAGGAATCTTGCGAATCCCAAAAGAAAGGCTTACAAACACTCTGGAAAGGAGATAGGTTCAAATGAAATGCAATTGAAAAAAGCAGAAAATCGGGACTTTTAGTCTCTTCAAAAAATAGGCTGTGAGGAAATCAGCTGGATTGCAAAGGACCAAAAGGTGGCAAAACTAAGCTCAGAGATGTTGCAAAAGCAGGGGAAAAAGTCAAGGAGGAAGACACAACTTAGGGGGCAAGATATGAGGGTCATGGCATGAATACTTAAAATAATAAAAAAAAAAAAAATAGAAAAAATCTTTCCCAAAGTCAAAGCCATCAAAATGCAGGCAGGCCATACACCACCAAGGGCAGGCACATGCAGCAAAGCTTGCCAGCATTGATCCCCACTGAAGGCCAAAAGAGAAAAAAGGACCTACAAACACGCTAGAAATGAGACAACATCAAAGGAATTGCAATTGGAGGAGAAAAAAAGAAAATTTTGGAAATTAAGTGACTCTAAGAAAATGGCCTGCGTTTATATCAGGTGCAGTGCAAAGGACCAAAAGATGCCAAAACTAAGCTCACAGATGTTGCAAAAGCAGGGGAAAAAGTCAAGGAGGAAGACACAACTTAGGGGGCAAGATATGAGGGACATGGCATGAACACTTCAGAAAACAACCAAAAAAAGAATAAAATCTTTCCCAAAGTCAAAGCCATCAAAAGGCATGGCCTGCCATCAAGTGCAGGGACATGCACCAAAGATTCCTCTATTGGTCCCCATTGAAATCGCAAGATTCCTTTTCCCTTCCCGAAAGGAAATGAAATTTCCTTTGGGGAAGGGAAAAGGAATCTTGCGAATCCCAAAAGAAAGTCTTACAAACAATCTGGAAAGGAGATAGGTTCAAATGAAATGCAATTCAAAAAAAGCAGAAAATCTGGAATTTTAGTATCTTCAAAAAATAGGCTGTGAGGAAATCAGCTGCTTAGCAAAGGACCAAAAGATGCCAAAACTAAGCTCACAGATGTTGCAAAAGCAGGGGAAAAAGTCAAGGAGGAAGACACAACTTAGGGGGCAAGATATGAGGGAGATGTCATGAACACTTCAGAAAACAACCAAAAAAAGAAAAAAATCTTTCCCAAAGTCAAAGCCATCAAAATGCAGGCAGGCCATACGCCACCAAGGGCAGGCACATGCAGCAAATCTTGCCAAAATTGATCCCCACTGAAGGCCAAAACAGAAAAGAAGGACTTAGAAACACGCTGAAGTGGAGACAACATCAAAGAAATTGCAATTGGAGGAGAAAAAAAGAAAATTTGGGAAATTTATTGACTCTAAGAAAACGGCCTGGGGTTTTATCAGGTGCAGTGCAAAGGAGCAAAAGGTGCCAAATCTAAGCTCACAGATGTTGCAAAAGCAGGGGAAAAAGTCAAGGAGGAAGACACAACTTAGGGAGCAAGATATGAGGTACATGGCATGAATAGTTAAATCAAAAAAAAAAAAAAAAGAAAAAATCTTTCCCAAAGTCAAAGCCATCAAAATGCAGGCAGGCCATACGCCACCAAGGGCAGGCACATGCAGCAAAGCTTGCCAAAATTGATCCCCACTGAAGGCCAAAACAGAAAAGAAGGACCTACAAACACGCTGGAAAGGAGTCAACATCAAAGGAATTGCAATTGAAGGAGAAAAAAAGAAAATTTGGGAAATTTAGCGACTCTAAGAAAATGGCCTGCGTTTATATCAGGTGCAGTGCAAAGGACCAAAAGATGCCAAAACTAAGCTCACAGATGTTGCAAAACCAGGGGAAAAAGTCAAGGAGGAAGACACAACTTAGGGGGCAAGATATGAGAGACATGGCATGAAGACTTAAAATAATAAAAAAAAAATAAAAGAAAAAATATTTCCCAAAGTCAAAGCCATCAAAATGCAGGCAGGCCATACGCCACCAAGGGCAGGCACATGCAGCAAAGCTTGCCAAAATTGATCCCCACTGAAGGCCAAAACAGAAAAGAAGGACCTACAAACACGCTGGAAAGGAGACAACATCAAAGGAATTGCTATTGGAAGGGAAAAAAAGAAAATTTGGGAAATTTAGTGACTCTTAGAAAATGGCCTGGGGTATTATGAGGTGCAGTGCAAAGGACCAAAAGGTGCCAAAACTAAGCTCACAGATGTTGCAAAAGCAGGGGAAAAAGTCAAGGAGGAAGACACAACTTAGGGGGCAAAATATGAGTGACACGGCATGAACACTTAAGAAAACAACCAAAAAAAGAAAAAAATCTTTCCCAAAGTCAAAGCCATCAAAAGGCATGGCCTGCTATCAAGTGCAGGGACATGCACCAAAGATTCCTCTATTGGTCACCATTGAAATCGCAAGATTCCTTTTCCCTTCCCGAAAGTAAATTTCATTTCCTTCCGGGAAGGGAAAAGGAATCTTGCGAATCCCAAAAGAAAAGCTTACAAACACTCTGGAAAGGAGATAGGTTCAAATGAAATGCAATTGAAAAAAGCAGAAAATCGGGACTTATCGTCTCTTCAAAAAATAGGCTGTGAGGAAATCGGCTGCATTGCAAAGGACCAAAAGGTGGCAAAACTAAGCTCACAGATGTTGCAAAAGCAGGGGAAAAAGTCAAGGAGGAAGACACAACTTAGGGGGCAAGATATGAGGGACATGGCATGAACACTTCAGAAAACAACCAAAAAAAGAATAAAATCTTTCCCAAAGTCAAAGCCATCAAAAGGCATGGCCTGCCATCAAGTGCAGGGACATGCACCAAAGATTCCTCTATTGGTCCCCATTGAAATCGCAAGATTCCTTTTCCCTTCCCGAAAGGAAATGAAATTTCCTTTCGGGAAGGGAAAAGGAATCTTGCGAATCCCAAAAGAAATGCTTACAAACACTCTGGAAAGGAGAGAGGTTCAAATGAAATGCAATTGAAAAAAGCAGAAAATCTGGAATTTTAGTCTCTTCAAAAAATAGGCTGTGAGGAAATCAGCTGCTTAGCAAAGGACCAAAAGGTGGCAAAACTATGCTCACAGATGTTGCAAAAGCAGGGGAAAAAGTCAAGGAGGAAGACACAACTTAGGGGGCAAGATATGAGGGACATGGCATGAATACTTAAAACAAAAAAGAAAAAAAAAAAAAAATCTTTCCCAAAGTCAAAGCCATCAAAATGCAGGCAGGCAATACACCACCAAGGGCAGGCACATGCAGCAAAGCTTGCCAAAATTGATCCCCACTGAAGGCGAAAACAGAAAAGAAGGACTTACAAACACGCTGAAGTGGAGACAACATCAAAGAAATTGCAATTGGAAGGGAAAAAAAGAAAATTTGGGAAATTTAGTGACTCTAAGAAAATGGCCTGGGGTATTATGAGGTGCAGTGCAAAGGACCAAAAGATGCCAAAACTAAGCTCACAGATGTTGCAAAAGCAGGGGAAAAAGTCAAGGAGGAAGACACAACTTAGGGGGCAAAATATGAGTGACACGGCATGAACACTTTGAATAATAAAAAAAAAAAAAAGAAAAAATCTTTCCCAAAGTCAAAGCCATCAAAATGCAGGCAGGCCATACGCCACCAAGGGCAGGCACATGCAGCAAAGCTTGCCAAAATTGATCCCCACTGAAGGCCAAAACAGAAAAGAAGGACCTACAAACACGCTGGAAAGGAGTCAACATCAAAGGAATTGCAATTGAAGGAGAAAAAAAGAAAATTTGGGAAATTTATTGACTCTTAGAAAACGGCCTGGAGTTTTATCACGTGCATTGCAAAGGACCAAAAGATGCCAAAACTAAGCTCACAGATGTTGCAAAAGCAGGGGAAAAAGTCAAGGAGGAAGACACAGCTTAGGGAGCAAGATATGAGCGACATGGCATGAACACTTCAGAAAAAAACCAAAAAAAGAAAAAAATCTTTCCCAAAGTCAAAGCCATCAAAAGGCATGGCCTGCTATCAAGTGCAGGGACATGCACCAAAGATTCCTCTATTGGTCCCCATTGAAATCGCAAGATTCCTTTTCCCTTCCCGAAAGGAAATGAAATTTCCTTTCGGGCAGGGAAACGGAATCTAGCGGATCCCAAAAGAAAGGCTTACAAACACTCTGGAAAGGAGATAGGTTCAAATGAAATGCAATTGAAAAAAGCAGAAAATGGGGAATTTTAGTCTCTTCAAAAAATAGGCTGTGAGGAAATCAGCTGCATTGCAAAGGACCAAAAGGTGGCAAAACTAAGCTCACAGATGTTGCAAAAGCAGGGGAAAAAGTCAAGGAGGAAGACACAACTTAGGGGGCAAGATATGAGGGACATGGCATGAATAATTAAAATATTAAAAAAAAAAAAAGAAAAAATCTTTCCCAAAGTCAAAGCCATCAAAATGCAGGCAGGCCATACACCACCAAGGGCAGGCACATGCAGCAAAGCTTGCCAACATTGATCCCCACTGAATGCCAAAACAGAAAAAAGGACCTACAAACACGCTGGAAAGGAGACAACATCAAAGGAATTGCAATTGGTGGAGGAAAAAAGAAAATTTTGGAAATTAAGTGACTCTAAGAATATGGCCTGGGTTTATATAAGGTGCAGTGCAAAGGACCAAAAGATGCCAAATCTGAGCTCACAGATGTTGCAAAAGCAATGGAAAAAGTCAAGGAGGAAGACACAACTTAGGGGGCAAGATATGAGGGACATGGCATGAATACATAAAAAAATAAAAAAAAAAAAAAAGAAAAAATCTTTCCCAAAGTCAAAGCCATCAAAATGCAGGCAGGCCATACACCACCAAGGGCAGGCACATGCAGCAAAGCTTGCCAAAATTGATCCCCACTGAAGGCCAAAACAGAAAAGAAGGACCTACAAAAATGCTGGAATGGAGTCAACATCAAAGGAATTGCAATTGGAGGAGAAAAAAAGAAAATTTGGGAAATGTAGTGATTCTTAGAAAGTGGCCTGGGGTTTTATCAGGTGCAGTGCAAAGGACCAAAAGGTGCCAAAACTAAGCTCACAGATGTTGCAAAAGCAGGGGAAAAAGTCAAGGAGGAAGACACAACTTAGGGGGCAAGATATGAGGGACATGGCATGAACACTTCAGAAAACAACCAAAAAAGAAAAAAATCATTCCCAAAGTCAAAGCCATCAAAATGCAGGCAGGCCATACGCCACCAAGGGCAGGAACATGCAGCAAAGCTTGCCAAAATTGATCCCCACAGAAGGCCAAAACAGAAAAGAAGGACCTACAAACACGCTGGAAATGAGTCAACATCAAAGGAATTGCAATTGGAGGAGAAAAAAAGAAAATTTGGGAAATTTAGTGACTCTAAGAAAATGGCCTTCGGTTTTATCAGGTGCATTGCAAAGGACCAAAAGGTGCCAAAACTAAGCTCACAGATGTTGCAAAAGCAGGGGAAAAAGTCAAGGAGGAAGACACAACTTAGGGGGCAAGATATGAGAGACATGGCATGAACACTTCAGAAAACAAGCAAAAAAAGAAAAAAATCTTTCCCAAAGTCAAAGCCATCAAAAGGCATGGCCTGCCATCAAGTGCAGGGACATGCACCAAAGATTCCTCTATTGGTCCCCATTGAAATCGCACGATTCCTTTTCCCTTCCCGAAAGGAAATGAAATTTCCTTTCGGGAAGGGAAAAGGAATCTTGCGAATCCCAAAAGAAAGGCTTACAAACACTCTGGAAAGGAGATAGGTTCACATGAAATGCAATTGAAAAAAGCAGAAAATCGGGAATTTTAGTCTCTTCAAAAAATAGGCTGTGAGGAAATCAGCTGCATTGCAAAGGACCAAAAGGTGCAAAAACTAAGCTCACAGATGTTGCAAAAGCAGGGGAAAAAGTCAAGGAGGAAGACACAACTTAGGGGGCAAGATATGAGAGACATGGCATGAACACTTCAGAAAACAAGCAAAAAAAGAAAAAAATCTTTCCCAAAGTCAAAGCCATCAAAAGGCATGGCCTGCCATCAAGTGCAGGGACATGCACCAAAGATTCCTCTATTGGTCCCCATTGAAATCGCAAGATTCCTTTTCCCTTCCTGAAAGGAAATGAAATTTCCTTTCGGGAAGGGAAAAGGAATCTTGCGAATCCCAAAAGAAAGGCTTACAAACACTCTGGAAAGGAGATAGGTTCAAATGAAATGCAATTGAAAAAAGCAGAAAATCGGGACTTTTAGTCTCTTCAAAAAATAGGCTGTGAGGAAATCAGCTGGATTGCAAAGGACCAAAAGGTGGCAAAACTAAGCTCAGAGATGTTGCAAAAGCAGGGGAAAAAGTCAAGGAGGAAGACACAACTTAGGGGGCAAGATATGAGGGTCATGGCATGAATACTTAAAATAATAAAAAAAAAAAAAATAGAAAAAATCTTTCCCAAAGTCAAAGCCATCAAAATGCAGGCAGGCCATACACCACCAAGGGCAGGCACATGCAGCAAAGCTTGCCAGCATTGATCCCCACTGAATGCCAAAAGAGAAAAAAGGACCTACAAACACGCTAGAAATGAGACAACATCAAAGGAATTGCAATTGGAGGAGAAAAAAAGAAAATTTTGGAAATTAAGTGACTCTAAGAAAATGGCCTGCGTTTATATCAGGTGCAGTGCAAAGGACCAAAAGATGCCAAAACTAAGCTCACAGATGTTGCAAAAGCAGGGGAAAAAGTCAAGGAGGAAGACACAACTTAGGGGGCAAGATATGAGGGACATGGCATGAACACTTCAGAAAACAACCAAAAAAAGAATAAAATCTTTCCCAAAGTCAAAGCCATCAAAAGGCATGGCCTGCCATCAAGTGCAGGGACATGCACCAAAGATTCCTCTATTGGTCCCCATTGAAATCGCAAGATTCCTTTTCCCTTCCCGAAAGGAAATGAAATTTCCTTTGGGGAAGGGAAAAGGAATCTTGCGAATCCCAAAAGAAAGTCTTACAAACAATCTGGAAAGGAGATAGGTTCAAATGAAATGCAATTCAAAAAAAGCAGAAAATCTGGAATTTTAGTATCTTCAAAAATAGGCTGTGAGGAAATCAGCTGCTTAGCAAAGGACCAAAAGATGCCAAAACTAAGCTCACAGATGTTGCAAAAGCAGGGGAAAAAGTCAAGGAGGAAGACACAACTTAGGGGGCAAGATATGAGGGAGATGTCATGAACACTTCAGAAAACAACCAAAAAAAGAAAAAAAATCTTTCCCAAAGTCAAAGCCATCAAAATGCAGGCAGGCCATACGCCACCAAGGGCAGGCACATGCAGCAAATCTTGCCAAAATTGATCCCCACTGAAGGCCAAAACAGAAAAGAAGGACTTAGAAAACACGCTGAAGTGGAGACAACATCAAAGAAATTGCAATTGGAGGAGAAAAAAAGAAAATTTGGGAAATTTATTGACTCTAAGAAAACGGCCTGGGGTTTTATCAGGTGCAGTGCAAAGGAGCAAAAGGTGCCAAATCTAAGCTCACAGATGTTGCAAAAGCAGGGGAAAAAGTCAAGGAGGAAGACACAACTTAGGGAGCAAGATATGAGGTACATGGCATGAATAGTTAAATCAAAAAAAAAAAAAAAAGAAAAAATCTTTCCCAAAGTCAAAGCCATCAAAATGCAGGCAGGCCATACGCCACCAAGGGCAGGCACATGCAGCAAAGCTTGCCAAAATTGATCCCCACTGAAGGCCAAAACAGAAAAGAAGGACCTACAAACACGCTGGAAAGGAGTCAACATCAAAGGAATTGCAATTGAAGGAGAAAAAAAGAAAATTTGGGAAATTTAGCGACTCTAAGAAAATGGCCTGCGTTTATATCAGGTGCAGTGCAAAGGACCAAAAGATGCCAAAACTAAGCTCACAGATGTTGCAAAACCAGGGGAAAAAGTCAAGGAGGAAGACACAACTTAGGGGGCAAGATATGAGAGACATGGCATGAAGACTTAAAATAAAAAAAAAAAAATAAAAGAAAAAATATTTCCCAAAGTCAAAGCCATCAAAATGCAGGCAGGCCATACGCCACCAAGGGCAGGCACATGCAGCAAAGCTTGCCAAAATTGATCCCCACTGAAGGCCAAAACAGAAAAGAAGGACCTACAAACACGCTGGAAAGGAGACAACATCAAAGGAATTGCTATTGGAAGGGAAAAAAAGAAAATTTGGGAAATTTAGTGACTCTTAGAAAATGGCCTGGGGTATTATGAGGTGCAGTGCAAAGGACCAAAAGATGCCAAAACTAAGCTCACAAATGTTGCAAAAGCAGGGGAAAAAGTCAAGGAGGAAGACACAACTTAGGGGGCAAAATATGAGTGACACGGCATGAACACTTAAGAAAACAACCAAAAAAAGAAAAAAAATCTTTCCCAAAGTCAAAGCCATCAAAAGGCATGGCCTGCTATCAAGTGCAGGGACATGCACCAAAGATTCCTCTATTGGTCACCATTGAAATCGCAAGATTCCTTTTCCCTTCCCGAAAGTAAATTTCATTTCCTTCCGGGAAGGGAAAAGGAATCTTGCGGATCCCAAAAGAAAGGCTTACAAACACTCTGGAAAGGAGATAGGTTCAAATGAAATGCAATTGAAAAAAGCAGAAAATCGGGACTTATCGTCTCTTCAAAAAATAGGCTGTGAGGAAATCGGCTCCATTGCAAAGGACCAAAAGGTGGCAAAACTAAGCTCACAGATGTTGCAAAAGCAGGGGAAAAAGTCAAGGAGGAAGACACAACTTAGGGGGCAAGATATGAGGGACATGGCATGAACACTTCAGAAAACAACCAAAAAAAGAATAAAATCTTTCCCAAAGTCAAAGCCATCAAAAGGCATGGCCTGCCATCAAGTGCAGGGACATGCACCAAAGATTCCTCTATTGGTCCCCATTGAAATCGCAAGATTCCTTTTCCCTTCCCGAAAGGAAATGAAATTTCCTTTCGGGAAGGGAAAAGGAATCTTGCGAATCCCAAAAGAAATGCTTACAAACACTCTGGAAAGGAGAGAGGTTCAAATGAAATGCAATTGAAAAAAGCAGAAAATCTGGAATTTTAGTCTCTTCAAAAAATAGGCTGTGAGGAAATCAGCTGCTTAGCAAAGGACCAAAAGGTGGCAAAACTATGCTCACAGATGTTGCAAAAGCAGGGGAAAAAGTCAAGGAGGAAGACACAACTTAGGGGGCAAGATATGAGGGACATGGCATGAATACTTAAAACAAAAAAGAAAAAAAAAAAAAAAATCTTTCCCAAAGTCAAAGCCATCAAAATGCAGGCAGGCAATACACCACCAAGGGCAGGCACATGCAGCAAAGCTTGCCAAAATTGATCCCCACTGAAGGCGAAAACAGAAAAGAAGGACTTACAAACACGCTGAAGTGGAGGACAACATCAAAGAAATTGCAATTGGAAGGGAAAAAAAGAAAATTTGGGAAATTTAGTGACTCTAAGAAAATGGCCTGGGGTATTATGAGGTGCAGTGCAAAGGACCAAAAGATGCCAAAACTAAGCTCACAGATGTTGCAAAAGCAGGGGAAAAAGTCAAGGAGGAAGACACAACTTAGGGGGCAAAATATGAGTGACACGGCATGAACACTTTGAATAATAAAAAAAAAAAAAAGAAAAAATCTTTCCCAAAGTCAAAGCCATCAAAATGCAGGCAGGCCATACGCCACCAAGGGCAGGCACATGCAGCAAAGCTTGCCAAAATTGATCCCCACTGAAGGCCAAAACAGAAAAGAAGGACCTACAAACACGCTGGAAAGGAGTCAACATCAAAGGAATTGCAATTGAAGGAGAAAAAAAGAAAATTTGGGAAATTTAGTGACTCTTAGAAAACGGCCTGGAGTTTTATCACGTGCATTGCAAAGGACCAAAAGATGCCAAAACTAAGCTCACAAATGTTGCAAAAGCAGGGGAAAAAGTCAAGGAGGAAGACACAGCTTAGGGAGCAAGATATGAGGGACATGGCATGAACACTTCAGAAAAAAACCAAAAAAAGAAAAAAATCTTTCCCAAAGTCAAAGCCATCAAAAGGCATGGCCCTGCCATCAAGTGCAGGGACATGCACCAAAGATTCCTCTATTGGTCCCCCATTGAAATCGCAAGATTCCTTTTCCCTTCCCGAAAGGAAATGAAATTTCCTTTCGGGCAGGGGAAACGGAATCTAGCGGATCCCAAAAGAAAGGCTTACAAACACTCTGGAAAGGAGATAGGTTCAAATGAAATGCAATTGAAAAAAGCAGAAAATGGGGAATTTTAGTCTCTTCAAAAAATAGGCTGTGAGGAAATCAGCTGCATTGCAAAGGACCAAAAGGTGGCAAAACTAAGCTCACAGATGTTGCAAAAGCAGGGGAAAAAGTCAAGGAGGAAGACACAACTTAGGGGGCAAGATATGAGGGACATGGCATGAATAATTAAAATATTAAAAAAAAAAAAAGAAAAAATCTTTCCCAAAGTCAAAGCCATCAAAATGCAGGCAGGCCATACACCACCAAGGGCAGGCACATGCAGCAAAGCTTGCCAACATTGATCCCCACTGAATGCCAAAACAGAAAAAAGGACCTACAAACACGCTGGAAAGGAGACAACATCAAAGGAATTGCAATTGGTGGAGGAAAAAAGAAAATTTTGGAAATTAAGTGACTCTAAGAATATGGCCTGGGTTTATATAAGGTGCAGTGCAAAGGACCAAAAGATGCCAAATCTGAGCTCACAGATGTTGCAAAAGCAATGGAAAAAGTCAAGGAGGAAGACACAACTTAGGGGGCAAGATATGAGGGACATGGCATGAATACATAAAAAAATAAAAAAAAAAAAAAAGAAAAAATCTTTCCCAAAGTCAAAGCCATCAAAATGCAGGCAGGCCATACACCACCAAGGGCAGGCACATGCAGCAAAGCTTGCCAAAATTGATCCCCACTGAAGGCCAAAACAGAAAAGAAGGACCTACAAAAATGCTGGAATGGAGTCAACATCAAAGGAATTGCAATTGGAGGAGAAAAAAAGAAAATTTGGGAAATGTAGTGATTCTTAGAAAGTGGCCTGGGGTTTTATCAGGTGCAGTGCAAAGGACCAAAAGGTGCCAAAACTAAGCTCACAGATGTTGCAAAAGCAGGGGAAAAAGTCAAGGAGGAAGACACAACTTAGGGGGCAAGATATGAGGGACATGGCATGAAACACTTCAGAAAACAACCAAAAAAGAAAAAAAATCATTCCCAAAGTCAAAGCCATCAAAATGCAGGCAGGCCATACGCCACCAAGGGCAGGAACATGCAGCAAAGCTTGCCAAAAATTGATCCCCACAGAAGGCCAAAACAGAAAAGAAGGACCTACAAACACGCTGGAAATGAGTCAACATCAAAGGAATTGCAATTGGAGGAGAAAAAAAGAAAATTTGGGAAATTTAGTGACTCTAAGAAAACGGCCTGGGGTTTTATCAGGTGCATTGCAAAGGACCAAAAGATGCCAAAACTAAGCTCACAAATGTTGCAAAAGCAGGCGAAAAAGTCAAGGAGGAAGACACAACTTAGGGGGCAAGATATGAGGGACATGGCATGAACACTTCAGAAAACAACCAAAAAAAGAAAAAAATCTTTCCCAAAGTCAAAGCCATCAAAAGGCATGGCCTGCCATCAAGTGCAGGGACATGCACCAAAGATTCATCTATTGGTCCCCATTGAAATCGCACGATTCCTTTTCCCTTCCCGAAAGGAAATGAAATTTCCTTTCGGGAAGGGAAAAGGAATCTTGCGAATCCCAAAAGAATGGCTTACAAACACTCTGGAAAGGAGATAGGTTCACATGAAATGCAATTGAAAAAAGCAGAAAATCGGGAATTTTAGTCTCTACAAAAAATAGGCTGTGAGGAAATCAGCTGCATTGCAAAGGACCAAAAGGTGGCAAAACTAAGCTCACAGATGTTGCAAAAGCAGGGGAAAAAGTCAAGGAGGAAGACACAACTTAGGGGGCAAGATATGAGGGACATGGCATGAATACATAAAATAATAAAAAAAAAAAAAAAGAAAAAATCTTTCCCAGAGTCAAAGCCATCAAAATGCAGGAAGGCCATACACCACCAAGGGCAGGCACATGCAGCAAATCTTGCCAAAATTGATCCCCACTGAAGGCCAAAACAGAAAAGAAGGACCTACAAACACGCTGGAAAGGTGTCAACATCAAAGGAATTGCAATTGGAGGAGAAAAAAAGAAAATTTGGGAAATGTAGTGACTCTTAGAAAGTGGCCTGGGGTTTTATCAGGTGCAGTGCAAAGGACCAAAAGGTGCCAAAACTAAGCTCACAGATGTTGCAAAAGCAGGGGAAAAAGTCAAGGAGGAAGACACAACTTAGGGAGCAAGATATGATGGACAGGGCATGAGTACATAAAACAAAAAAAAAAAAAAAAAGAAACAAATTTTTCCCAAAGTCAAAGCCATCAAAATGCAGGCAGGCCATACGCCACCAAGGGCAGGCACATGCAGCAAGGCTTGCCAAAATTGATCCCCACTGAAGGCCAAAACAGAAAAGAAGGACTTGCTAACACGCTGGAATGGAGACAAGATCAAAGGAATTACTATTGGAGGAGAAAAAAAGAAAATTTGGGATATTTAGTGACTCTAAGAAAATGGCCTGGGTTTATATCAGGTGCAGTGCAAAGAACCAAAAGATGCCAAAACTGAGCTCACAGATGTTGCAAAAGCAGGGGAAAAAGTCAAGGAGGAAGACACAACTTAGGGGGCAAGATATGAGGGACATGGCATGAATACATAAAATAATAAAAAAAAAAAAAAAGAAAAAATCTTTCCCAAAGTCAAAGCCATCAAAATGCAGGCAGGCCATAGGCCAGCTAGGGCAGGCACATGCAGCAAAGCTTGCCAAAATTGATCCCCACTGAAGGCCAAAACAGAAAAGAAGGACCTACAAACACGCTGGAATGGAGACAACATCAAAGGAATTGCAATTGGAGGAGAAAAAAAGAAAATTTTGGAAATTTAGTGACTCTAAGAAAATGGCATGGGTTTATATCAGGTGCAGTGCAAAGGACCAAAAGATGCAAAAACTAAGCTCACAGATGTTGCAAAATCAGGGGAAAAAGTCAAGGAGGAAGACACAACTTAGGGGGCAAGATATGAGGGACATGGCATGAGCACTTCAGAAAACAACCAAAAAAGAAAAAAATCTTTCCCAAAGTCAAAGCCATCAAATTGCAGGCAGGCCATACGCCAGCAAGGGCAGGCACATGCAGCAAAGCTTTCCAAAATTGATCCCCACTGAAGGCCAAAACAGAAAAGAAGGACCTACAAACACGCTGGAAAGGAGACAACATCAAAGGAATTGCAATTGGAGGGGAAAAATGAAAATTTTGTAAATTTAATGACTCTTAGAAAATGGCCTGGGGTTTTATCAGGTGCAGTGCAAAGGACCAAAAGGTGCCAAAACTAAGCTGACAGATGTTGCAAAAGCAGGGGAAAAAGTCAAGGAGGAAGACACAACTTAGGGGGCAAGATATGAGGGACATGGCATGAATACTTAAAATAATAAAAAAAAAAAAGGAAAAAATCTTTCCCAAAGTCAAAGCCATCAAAATGCAGGCAGGCCATACGCCAGCAAGGGCAGGCACATGCAGCAAAGCTTGCCAAAATTGATCCCCACTGAAGGCCAAAACAGAAAAGAAGGACCTACAAACACGCTGGAAAGGAGTCAACATCAAAGGAATTGCAATTGGAGGAGAAAAAAAGAAAATTTGGGATATTTAGTGACTCTAAGAAAATGGCATGGGGTTTATATCAGGTGCAGTGCAAAGGACCAAAAGATGCCAAAACTAAGCTCACAAATATTGCAAAAGCAGGGGAAAAAGTCAAGGAGGAATACACAACTTAGGGGGCAAGATATGAGGAACATGGCATGAACACTTCAGAAAACAACCAAAAAAGAAAGAAATCTTTCCCAAAGTCAAAGCCATCAAAATGCAGGCAGGCCATACGTCAGCAAGGGCAGGCACATGCAGCAAAGCTTGCCAAAATTGATCCCCACTGACGGCCAAAACAGAAAAGAAGGGCCTACAAACACGCTGGAAAGGAGTCAACATCAAAGGAATTGCAATTGGAGGAGAAAAAAAGAACATTTGGGAAATTTAGTGACTCTAAGAAAATGGCCTGTGTTTATATCAGGTGCAGTGCAAAGGACCAAAAGATGCCAAAACTAAGCTCACAGATGTTGCAAAAGCAGGGGAAAAAGTCAAGGAGGAAGACACAACTTAGGGGGCAAGATATGAGGGACATGGCATGAACACTTCAGAAAACAACCAAAAAAAGAAAATAATCTTTCCCAAAGTCAAAGCCATCAAAAGGCATGGCCTGCCATCAAGTGCAGGGACATGCACCAAAGATTCCTCTATTGGTCCCCATTGAAATCGCAAGATTCCTTTTCCCTTCCCGAAAGGAAATGAAATTTCCTTTCGGGAAGGGAAAAGGAATCTTGCGAATCCCAAAAGAAAGGCTTACAAACACTGTGGAAAGGAGATAGGTTCAAATGAAATGCAATTGAAAAAAGCAGAAAATCGGGAATTTTAGTCTCTTCAAAAAATAGGCTGTGAGGAAATCAGCTGCATTGCAAAGGACCAAAAGGTGGCAAAACTAAGCTCACAGAGGTTGCAAAAGCAGGGGAAAAAGTCAAGGAGGAAGACACAACTTAGGGGGCAAGATATGAGGGACATGGCATGAACACTTAAAATAATAAAAAAAAAAAAAAGAAAAAATGTTTCCCAAAGTCAAAGCCATCAAAATGCAGGCAGGCCATACGCCAGCAAGGGCAGGCACATGCAGCAAAGCTTGCCAACATTGATCCCCACTGAAGGCCAAAACAGAAAAGAAGGACCTACAAACACGCTGGAAGGGAGACAACATTAAAGGAATTGCGATTGGAGGAGAAAAAAAGAAAATTTTGGAAATTAAGTGACTCTAAGAAAATGGCCTGGGTTTCTATCCGGTGCAGTGCAAAGGACCAAAGATGCCAAAACTAAGCTCACAGATGTTGCAAAAGCAGGGGAAAAAGTCAAGGAGGAAGACACATCTTAGGGGGCAAGATATGAGGGTCATGGCATGAATACTTAAAATAATAAAAAAAAAAAAAAGAAAAAATCTTTCCCAAAGTCAAAGCCATCAAAATGCAGGCAGGCCATACACCACCAAGGGCAGGCACATGCAGCAAAGCTTGCCAACATTGATCCCCACTGAAGGCCAAAACAGAAAAAAGGACCTACAAAAACGCTAGAAAGGAGACAACATCAAAGGAATTGCAATTGGAGGAGAAAAAAAGAAAATTTTGGAAATTAAGTGACTCTAAGAAAATGGCCTGGGTTTATATCAGGTGCAGTGCAAAGGACCAAAAGATGCCAAAACTAAGCTCACAGATGTTGCAAAAGCAGGGGAAAAAGTCAAGGAGGAAGACACAACTTAGGGGGCAAGATATGAGGGTCATGGCATGAATACTTAAAATAATAAAAAAAAAAAAAAGAAAAAAATCTTTCCCAAAGTCAAAGCCATCAAAATGCAGGCAGGCCATACGCCAGCTAGGGCAGGCACATGCAGCAAAGCTTGCCAAAATTGATCCCCACTGAAGGCCAAAACAGAAAAGAAGGACCTACAAACACGCTGGAATGGAGACAACATCAAAGGAATTGCAATTGGAGGAGAAAAAAAGAAAATTTTGGAAATTTAGTGACTCTAAGAAAATGGCATGGGTTTATATCAGGTGCAGTGCAAAGGACCAAAAGATGCAAAAACTAAGCTCACAGATGTTGCAAAAGCAGGGGAAAAAGTCAAGGAGGAAGACACAACTTAGGGGGCAAGATATGAGGGACATGGCATGAGCACTTCAGAAAACAACCAAAAAAGAAAAAAATCTTTCCCAAAGTCAAAGCCATCAAATTGCAGGCAGGCCATACGCCAGCAAGGGCAGGCACATGCAGCAAAGCTTTCCAAAATTGATCCCCACTGAAGGCCAAAACAGAAAAGAAGGACCTACAAACACGCTGGAAAGGAGACAACATCAAAGGAATTGCAATTGGAGGGGAAAAATGAAAATTTTGTAAATTTAATGACTCTTAGAAAATGGCCTGGGGTTTTATCAGGTGCAGTGCAAAGGACCAAAAGGTGCCAAAACTAAGCTCACAGATGTTGCAAAAGCAAGGGAAAAAGTCAAGGAGGAAGACACAACTTAGGGGTCAAGATATGATGGACATGGCATGAATACTTCAAACAAACAAAAAAAAAAACAGGAAAAATCTTTCCAAAAGTCAAAGCTATCAAAATGCAGGCAGGCCATACGCCACCAAGGGCAGGCACATGCAGCAAAGCTTGCCAAAATTGATCCCCACTGAAGGCCAAAACAGAAAAGAAGGACCTACAAACACGCTGGAAAGGAGTCAACATCAAAGGAATTGCAATTGGAGGAGAAAAATAGAAAATTTGGGAAATGTAGTGATTCTTAGAAAGTGGCCTGGGGTTTTATCAGGTGCAGTGCAAAGGACCAAAAGGTGCCAAAACTAAGCTCACAGATGTTGCAAAAGCAGGGGGAAAAGTCAAGGAGGAAGACACAACTTAGGGGGCAAGATATGAGGGACATGGCATGAACAGTTCAGAAAACAACCAAAAAAGAAAAAAATCTTTCCCAAAGTCAAAGCCATCAAAATGCAGGCAGGCCATACGCCAGCAAGGGCAGGCACATGCAGCAAAGCTTGCCAAAATTGATCCCCACTGAAGGCCAAAACAGAAAAGAAGGACCTACAAACACGCTGGAAATGAGTCAACATCAAAGGAATTACAATTGGAGGAGAAAAAAAGAAAATTTGGGAAATTTTGTGACTCTAAGAAAATGGCCTGGGGTTTTATCAGGTGCATTGCAAAGGACCAAAAGTTGCCAAAACTAAGCTCACAGATGTTGCAAATGCAGGGGAAAAAGTCAAGGAGGAAGACACAACTTAGGGGGCAAGATATGAGGGACATGGCATGAATACTTTGAAAAATAAAAGAAAAAAAAAGAAAAAATCTTTCCCAGAGTCAAAGCCATCAAAATGCAGGAAGGGCCATACGCCAGCAAGTGCAGGCACATGCAGCAAAGCTTGCCAAAATTGATCCCCACTGAAGGCCAAAACAGAAAAGAAGGACCTACAAACACGCTGGAAAGGAGTCAACATCAAAGGAATTGCAATTGAAGGAGAAAAAAAGAAAATTTGGGAAATTTAGTGACTCTAAGAAAACGGCCTGGGGTTTTATCAGGTGCATTGCAAAGGGCCAAAAGGTGCCAAAACTAAGCTCACAAATGTTGCAAAAGCAGGCGAAAAAGTCAAGGAGGAAGACACATCTTAGAGGCAAGAAATGAGGGAGATGGCATGAACACTTCAGAAAAAAACCAAAAAAAGAAAAAAATCTTTCCCAAAGTCAAAGCCATCAAAAGGCATGGCCTGCCATCAAGTGCAGGGACATGCACCAAAGATTCATCTATTGGTCCCCATTGAAATCGCATGATTCCTTTTCCCTTCCCGAAAGGAAATGAAATTTCCTTTCGGGAAGGGAAAAGGAATCTTGCGAATCCCAAAAGAAAGGCTTACAAACACTCTGGAAAGGAGATAGGTTCAAATGAAATGCAATTGAAAAAAGCAGAAAATCGGGAATTTTAGTCTCTACAAAAAATAGGCTGTGAGGAAATCAGCTGCATTGCAAAGGACCAAAAGGTGCCAAAACTAAGCTCACAGATGTTGCAAAAGCAGGGGAAAAAGTGAAGGAGGAAGACAGAACTTAGGGGGCAAGATATGAGGGACATGGCATGAACACTTCAGAAAACAACCAAAAAAAGAAAAAAATCTTTCCCAAAGTCAAAGCCATCAAAATGCAGGCAGGCCATACGCCAGCAAGTGCAGGCACATGCAGCAAAGCTTGCCAAAATTGATCCCCACTGAAGGCCAAAACAGAAAAGAAGGACCTACAAACACGCTGGAAAGGAGTCAACATCAAAGGAATTGCAATTGAAGGAGAAAAAAAGAAAATTTGGGAAATTTAGTGACTCTTAGGAAACGGCCTGGGGTTTTATCAGGTGCATTGCAAAGGACCAAAAGGTGCCAAAACTAAGCTCACAGATGTTGCAAAAGCAGGGGAAAAAGTCAAGGAGGAAGACACAGCTTAGGGAGCCAGATATGAGGGACATGGCATGAACACTTCAGAAAACAACCAAAAAAAGAAAAAAATCTTTCCCAAAGTCAAAGCCATCAAAAGGCATGGCCTGCTATCAAGTGCAGGGACATGCACCAAAGATTCCTCTATTGGTCCCCATTGAAATCGCAAGATTCCTTTTCCCTTCCCGAAAGGAAATGAAATTTCCTTTCTGGCAGGGAAAAGGAATCTTGCGGATCCCAAAAGAAAGGCTTACAAACACTCTGGAAAGGAGATAGGTTCAAATGAAATGCAATTGAAAAAAGCAGAAAATCGGGACTTATCGTCTCTTCAAAAAATAGGCTGTGAGGAAATCAGCTGGATTGCAAAGGACCAAAAGGTGGCAAAACTAAGCTCACAAATGTTGCAAAAGCAGGGGAAAAAGTCAAGGAGGAAGACACAACTTAGGGGGCAAGATATGAGGGACATGGCATGAATAATTAAAATATTAAAAAAAAAAAAAAGAAAAAATCTTTCCCAAAGTCAAAGCCATCAAAATGCAGGCAGGCCATACACCACCAAGGGCAGGCACATGCAGCAAAGCTTGCCAAAATTGATCCCCACTGAAGGCCAAAACAGAAAAGAAGGACTTACAAACACGCTGGAATGGAGACAACATCAAAGGAATTGCAATTGGAGGAGAAAAAAAGAAAATTTTGGACATTAAGTGACTCTAAGAATATGGCCTGGGTTTATATCAGGTGCAGTGCAAAGGACCAAAAGATGCCAAAACTAAGCTCACAGATGTTGCAAAAGCAGGGGAAAAAGTCAAGGAGGAAGACACATCTTAGAGGCAAGAAATGAGGGAGATGGCATGAACACATCAGAAAAAAACCAAAAAAAGAAAAAAATCTTTCCCAAAGTCAAAGCCATCAAAAGGCATGGCAGGCCATACGCCAGCAAGGGCAGGCACATGCAGCAAAGCTTTCCAAAATTGATCCCCACTGAAGGCCAAAACAGAAAAGAAGGACTTGCCAACACGCTGGAATGGAGACAAGATCAAAGGAATTACAATTGGAGGAGAAGAAAAGAACATTTGGGGAATTTAGTGACTCTAAGAAAATGGCCTGGGTTTATACCAGGTGCAGTGCAAAGGACCAAAAGATGCCAAAACTAAGCTCACAGATGTTGCAAAAGCAGGGGGAAAAGTCAAGGAGGAAGACACAACTTAGGGGGCAAGATATGAGGGACATGGCATGAATACTTACAATAATAAAAAAAAAAAAAAGAAAAAATCTTTCCCAAAGTCAAAGCCATCAAATTGCAGGCAGGCCATACACCACCAAGGGCAGGCACATGCAGCAAAGCTTGCCAAAATTGATCCCCACTGAAGGCCAAAACAGAAAAGAAGGACCTACAAACACGCTGGAAAGGAGTCAACATCAAAGGAATGGCAATTGGAGGAGAAAAATAGAAAATTTGGGAAATGTAGTGATTCTTAGAAAGTGGCCTGGGGTTTTATCAGGTGCAGTGCAAAGGACCAAAAGGTGCCAAAACTAAGCTCACAGATGTTGCAAAAGCAGGGGGAAAAGTCAAGGAGGAAGACACAACTTAGGGGGCAAGATATGAGGGACATGGCATGAACAGTTGAGAAAACAACCAAAAAAGAAAAAAAATCTTTCCCAAAGTCAAAGCCATCAAAATGCAGGCAGGCCATACGCCAGCAAGTGCAGGCACATGCAGCAAAGCTTGCCAAAATTGATCCCCACTGAAGGCCAAAACAGAAAAGAAGGACCTACAAACACGCTGGAAATGAGGTCAACATCAAAGGAATTACAATTGGAGGAGAAAAAAAGAAAATTTGGGAAATTTTGTGACTCTATGAAAATGGTCTGGGGTTTTATCAGGTGCATTGCAAAGGACCAAAAGATGCCAAAACTAAGCTCACAGATGTTGCAAAAGCAGGGGAAAAAGTCAAGGAGGAAGACACAACTTAGGGGGCAAGATATGAGGGACATGGCATGAATACTTTGAAAAATAAAAGAAAAAAAAAGAAAAAATCTTTCCCAAAGTCAAAGCCATCAAAATGCAGGCAGGCCATACGCCAGCAAGTGCAGGCACATGCAGCAAAGCTTGCCAAAATTGATCCCCACTGAAGGCCAAAACAGAAAAGAAGGACCTACAAACACGCTGGAAAGGAGTCAACATCAAAGGAATTGCAATTGAAGGAGAAAAAAAGAAAATTTGGGAAATTTAGTGACTCTAAGAAAACGGCCTGGGGTTTTATCAGGTGCATTGCAAAGGGCCAAAAGGTGCCAAAACTAAGCTCACAAATGTTGCAAAAGCAGGCGAAAAAGTCAAGGAGGAAGACACATCTTAGAGGCAAGAAATGAGGGAGATGGCATGAACACATCAGAAAAAAACCAAAAAAAGAAAAAAATCTTTCCCAAAGTCAAAGCCATCAAAAGGCATGGCAGGCCATACGCCAGCAAGGGCAGGCACATGCAGCAAAGCTTTCCAAAATTGACCCCCACTGAAGGCCAAAACAGAAAAGAAGGACCTACAAACACGCTGGAAAGGAGACAACATCAAAGGAATTGCAATTGGAGGGGAAAAATGAAAATTTTGTAAATTTAATGACTCTTAGAAAATGGCCTGGGGTTTTATCAGGTGCAGTGCAAAGGACCAAAAGGTGCCAAAACTAAGCTCACAGATGTTGCAAAAGCAAGGGAAAAAGTGAAGGAGGAAGACACAACTTAGGGGTCAAGATATGATGGACATGGCATGAATACTTCAAACAAACAAAAAAAAAAAACAGGAAAAATCTTTCCAAAAGTCAAAGCTATCAAAATGCAGGCAGGCCATACGCCAGCAAGGGCAGGCACATGCAGCAAAGCTTGCCAAAATTGATCCCCACTGAAGGCCAAAACAGAAAAGAAGGACCTACAAACATGCTGGAATGGAGACAACATCAAACGATTTGCTATTGGAGGAGAAAAAAAGAAAAATTTGGAAATTTAGTGACTGCAAGTAAATGGCCTGTGTTTATATCAGGTGCAGTGCAAAGGACCAAAAGATGCCAAAACTAAGCTCACAGATGTTGCAAAAGCTGTGGAAGAAGTCAAGGAGGAAGACACAACTTAGGGGGCAAGATATGAGGGACATGGCATGAATACTTAAAAAAATAAAAAAAAAAAAAAGAAAAAATCTTTCCCAAAGACAAAGCCACCAAAAGGCATGGCCTGCCATCAAGTGCAGGGACATGCACCAAAGATTCCTCTATTGGTCCCCATTGAAATCGCAAGATTCTTTTTCCCTTCCCGAAAGGAAATGAAATTTCCATTCGGGAAGGGAAAAGGAATCTTGCGAATCCCAAAAGAAAGGCTTACAAACACGCTGGAAAGGAGATAGGTTCAAATGAAAGGCAATTGAAAAAAGCAGAAAATCTGGAATTTTAGTCTCTTCAAAAAACAGGCTGTGAGGAAATCAGCTGCATTGCAAAGGACCAAAAGATGCCAAAATTAGGCTCACAGATGTTGCAAAAGCAGGGGAAAAAGTCAAGGAGGAAGACACAACTTAGGGGGCAAGATATGAGGGTCATGGCATGAATACTTAAAATAATAAAAAAAAAAAAAAGAAAAAGTCTTTCCCAAAGTCAAAGCCATCAAAATGCAGGCAGGCCATACGCCAGCAAGGGCAGGCACATGCAGCAAAGCTTGCCAAAATTGATCCCCACTGAAGGCCAAAACAGAAAAGAAGGACCTACAAACACGCTGGAAAGGAGTCAACATCAAAGGAATTGCAATTGGAGGAGAAAAAAAGAAAATTTGGGAAATGTAGTGATTCTTAGAAAGTGGCCTGGGGTTTTATCAGGTGCAGTGCAAAGGACCAAAAGGTGCCAAAAATAAGCTCACAGATGTTGCAAAAGCAGGGGAAAAAGTCAAGGAGGAAGACACAGCTTAGGGAGCCAGATATGAGGGACATGGCATGAACACTTCAGAAAACAACCAAAAAAAGAAAAAAATCTTTCCCAAAGTCAAAGCCATCAAAAGGCATGGCCTGCTATCAAGTGCAGGGACATGCACCAAAGATTCCTCTATTGGTCCCCATTGAAATCGCAAGATTCCTTTTCCCTTCCCGAAAGGAAATGAAATTTCCTTTCTGGCAGGGAAAAGGAATCTTGCGGATCCCAAAAGAAAGGCTTACAAACACTCTGGAAAGGAGATAGGTTCAAATGAAATGCAATTGAAAAAAGCAGAAAATCGGGACTTATCGTCTCTTCAAAAAATAGGCTGTGAGGAAATCAGCTGGATTGCAAAGGACCAAAAGGTGGCAAAACTAAGCTCACAAATGTTGCAAAAGCAGGGGAAAAAGTCAAGGAGGAAGACACAACTTAGGGGGCAAGATATGAGGGACATGGCATGAATAATTAAAATATTAAAAAAAAAAAAAAGAAAAAATCTTTCCCAAAGTCAAAGCCATCAAAATGCAGGCAGGCCATACACCACCAAGGGCAGGCACATGCAGCAAAGCTTGCCAAAATTGATCCCCACTGAAGGCCAAAACAGAAAAGAAGGACTTACAAACACGCTGGAATGGAGACAACATCAAAGGAATTGCAATTGGAGGAGAAAAAAAGAAAATTTTGGACATTAAGTGACTCTAAGAATATGGCCTGGGTTTATATCAGGTGCAGTGCAAAGGACCAAAAGATGCCAAAACTAAGCTCACAGATGTTGCAAAAGCAGGGGAAAAAGTCAAGGAGGAAGACACAACTTAGGGGGCAAGATATGAGGGTCATGGCATGAATACTTAAAATAATAAAAAAAAAAAAAAGAAAAAGTCTTTCCCAAAGTCAAAGCCATCAAAATGCAGGCAGGCCATACGCCAGCAAGGGCAGGCACATGCAGCAAAGCTTGCCAAAATTGATCCCCACTGAAGGCCAAAACAGAAAAGAAGGACCTACAAACACGCTGGAATGGAGACAACATCAAAGGATTTGCAATGGGAGGAGAAAAAAAGAAAATTTGGGAAATTTAGTGACTCTTAGAAAGTGGCCTGGGGTTTTATCAGGGGCAGTGCAAAGGACCAAAATGTGCCAAAACTAAGCTCACAGATGTTGCAAAAGCAGGGGAAAAAGTCAAGGAGGAAGACACATCTTAGAGGCAAGAAATGAGGGAGATGGCATGAACACATCAGAAAAAAAACCAAAAAAAGAAAAAAATCTTTCCCAAAGTCAAAGCCATCAAAAGGCATGGCAGGCCATACGCCAGCAAGGGCAGGCACATGCAGCAAAGCTTTCCAAAATTGATCCCCACTGAAGGCCAAAACAGAAAAGAAGGACTTGCCAACACGCTGGAATGGAGACAAGATCAAAGGAATTACAATTGGAGGAGAAGAAAAGAACATTTGGGGAATTTAGTGACTCTAAGAAAATGGCCTGGGTTTATATCAGGTGCAGTGCAAAGGACCAAAAGATGCCAAAACTAAGCTCACAGATGTTGCAAAAGCAGGGGGAAAAGTCAAGGAGGAAGACACAACTTAGGGGGCAAGATATGAGGGACATGGCATGAATACTTACAATAATAAAAAAAAAAAAAAGAAAAAATCTTTCCCAAAGTCAAAGCCATCAAATTGCAGGCAGGCCATACACCACCAAGGGCAGGCACATGCAGCAAAGCTTGCCAAAATTGATCCCCACTGAAGGCCAAAACAGAAAAGAAGGACCTACAAACACGCTGGAAAGGAGTCAACATCAAAGGAATTGCAATTGGAGGAGAAAAATAGAAAATTTGGGAAATGTAGTGATTCTTAGAAAGTGGCCTGGGGTTTTATCAGGTGCAGTGCAAAGGACCAAAAGGTGCCAAAACTAAGCTCACAGATGTTGCAAAAGCAGGGGGAAAAGTCAAGGAGGAAGACACAACTTAGGGGGCAAGATATGAGGGACATGGCATGAACAGTTGAGAAAACAACCAAAAAAGAAAAAAATCTTTCCCAAAGTCAAAGCCATCAAAATGCAGGCAGGCCATACGCCAGCAAGTGCAGGCACATGCAGCAAAGCTTGCCAAAATTGATCCCCACTGAAGGCCAAAACAGAAAAGAAGGACCTACAAACACGCTGGAAATGAGTCAACATCAAAGGAATTACAATTGGAGGAGAAAAAAAGAAAATTTGGGAAATTTTGTGACTCTATGAAAATGGTCTGGGGTTTTATCAGGTGCATTGCAAAGGACCAAAAGATGCCAAAACTAAGCTCACAGATGTTGCAAAAGCAGGGGAAAAAGTCAAGGAGGAAGACACAACTTAGGGGGCAAGATATGAGGGACATGGCATGAATACTTTGAAAAATAAAAGAAAAAAAAAGAAAAAATCTTTCCCAAAGTCAAAGCCATCAAAATGCAGGCAGGCCATACGCCAGCAAGTGCAGGCACATGCAGCAAAGCTTGCCAAAATTGATCCCCACTGAAGGCCAAAACAGAAAAGAAGGACCTACAAACACGCTGGAAAGGAGTCAACATCAAAGGAATTGCAATTGAAGGAGAAAAAAAGAAAATTTGGGAAATTTAGTGACTCTAAGAAAACGGCCTGGGGTTTTATCAGGTGCATTGCAAAGGGCCAAAAGGTGCCAAAACTAAGCTCACAAATGTTGCAAAAGCAGGCGAAAAAGTCAAGGAGGAAGACACATCTTAAAGGCAAGAAATGAGGGAGATGGCATGAACACATCAGAAAAAAACCAAAAAAAGAAAAAAATCTTTCCCAAAGTCAAAGCCATCAAAAGGCATGGCAGGCCATACGCCAGCAAGGGCAGGCACATGCAGCAAAGCTTTCCAAAATTGATCCCCACTGAAGGCCAAAACAGAAAAGAAGGACCTACAAACACGCTGGAAAGGAGACAACATCAAAGGAATTGCAATTGGAGGGGAAAAATGAAAATTTTGTAAATTTAATGACTCTTAGAAAATGGCCTGGGGTTTTATCAGGTGCAGTGCAAAGGACCAAAAGGTGCCAAAACTAAGCTCACAGATGTTGCAAAAGCAAGGGAAAAAGTGAAGGAGGAAGACACAACTTAGGGGTCAAGATATGATGGACATGGCATGAATACTTCAAACAAACAAAAAAAAAAAACAGGAAAAATCTTTCCAAAAGTCAAAGCTATCAAAATGCAGGCAGGCCATACGCCAGCAAGGGCAGGCACATGCAGCAAAGCTTGCCAAAATTGATCCCCACTGAAGGCCAAAACAGAAAAGAAGGACCTACAAACATGCTGGAATGGAGACAACATCAAACGATTTGCTATTGGAGGAGAAAAAAAGAAAAATTTGGAAATTTAGTGACTGCAAGTAAATGGCCTGTGTTTATATCAGGTGCAGTGCAAAGGACCAAAAGATGCCAAAACTAAGCTCACAGATGTTGCAAAAGCTGTGGAAGAAGTCAAGGAGGAAGACACAACTTAGGGGGCAAGATATGAGGGACATGGCATGAATACTTAAAAAAATAAAAAAAAAAAAAAGAAAAAATCTTTCCCAAAGACAAAGCCATCAAAAGGCATGGCCTGCCATCAAGTGCAGGGACATGCACCAAAGATTCCTCTATTGGTCCCCATTGAAATCGCAAGATTCTTTTTCCCTTCCCGAAAGGAAATGAAATTTCCATTCGGGAAGGGAAAAGGAATCTTGCGAATCCCAAAAGAAAGGCTTACAAACACGCTGGAAAGGAGATAGGTTCAAATGAAAGGCAATTGAAAAAAGCAGAAAATCTTGGAATTTTAGTCTCTTCAAAAAACAGGCTGTGAGGAAATCAGCTGCATTGCAAAGGACCAAAAGATGCCAAAATTAGGCTCACAGATGTTGCAAAAGCAGGGGAAAAAGTCAAGGAGGAAGACACAACTTAGGGGGCAAGATATGAGGGACATGGCATGAATACTTAAAATAATAAAAAAAAAAAAAAGAAAAAATCTTTCCCAAAGTCAAAGCCATCAAAATGCAGGCAGGCCATACACCACCAAGGGCAGGCACATGCAGCAAAGCTTGCCAACATTGATCCCCACTGAAGGCCAAAACAGAAAAAAGGACCTACAAACACGCTGGAAAGGAGACAACATCAAAGGAATTGCAATTGGAGGAGAAAAAAAGAAAATTTTGGAAATTAAGTGACTCTAAGAATATGGCCTGGGTTTATATCAGGTGCAGTGAAAAGGACCAAAAGATGCCAAAACTAAGCTCACAGATGTTGCAAAAGCAAGGGGAAAAAGTCAAGGGAGAAGAAACAACTTAGGGGGCAAGATATGAGGGTCATGGCATGAATACTTAAAATAATAAAAAAAAAAAAAAAGAAAAAATCTTTCCCAAAGTCAAAGCCATCAAAATGCAGGCAGGCCATACGCCACCAAGGGCAGGCACATGCAGCAAAGCTTGCCAAAATTGATCCCCACTGAAGGCCAAAACAGAAAAGAAGGACCTACAAACACGCTGGAAAGGAGTCAACATCAAAGGAATTGCAATTGGAGGAGAAAAAAAGAAAATTTGGGAAATGTAGTGATTCTTAGAAAGTGGCCTGGGGTTTTATCAGGTGCAGTGCAAAGGACCAAAAGGTGCCAAAAATAAGCTCACAGATGTTGCAAAAGCAGGGGAAAAAGTCAAGGAGGAAGACACAACTTAGGGGGCAAGATATGAGGGACATGGCATGAACACTTCAGAAAACAACCAAAAAAAGAAAAAAATCTTTCCCAAAGTCAAAGCCATCAAAAGGCATGGCCTGCCATCAAGTGCAGGGACATGCACCAAAGATTCATCTATTGGTCCCCATTGAAATCGCACCATTCCTTTTCCCTTCCTGAAAGGAAATGAAATTTCCTTTCGGGAAGGGAAAAGGAATCTTGCGAATCCCAATAGAATGGCTTACAAACACTCTGGAAAGGAGATAGGTTCACATGAAATGCAATTGAAAAAAGCAGAAAATCGGGAATTTTAGTCTCTACAAAAAATAGGCTGTGAGGAAATCAGCTGCATTGCAAAGGACCAAAAGGTGCCAAAACTAAGCTCACAGATGTTGAAAAAGCAGGGAAAAAAGTCAAGAAGGAAGACACAACTTAGGGGGCATGATATGAGGGACATGGCATGAATAATTAAAATATTAAAAAAAAAAAAAAGAAAAAATCTTTCCCAAAGTCAAAGCCATCAAAATGCAGGCAGGCCATACGCCACCAAAGGCAGGCACATGCAGCAAAGCTTGCCAAAATTGATCCCCACTGAAGGCCAAAACAGAAAAAAGGACCTACAAACACGCTGGAAAGGAGAAAACATCAAAGGAATTGCAATTGGAGGAGAAAAAAAGAAAATTTGGGAAATTAAGTGACTCTAAGAATATTGCCTGGGTTTATATCAGGTGCAGTGCAAAGGACCAAAAGGTGCAAAAACTAAGCTCACAGATGTTGCAAAAGCAGGGGAAAAAGTCAAGGAGGAAGACACTACTTAGGGGGCAAGATAAGAGGGACATGGCATGAATACATAAAATAATAAAAAAAAAAAAAAAGAAAAAATCTTTCCCAAAGTCAAAGCCATCAAAATGCAGGCAGGCCATACACCACCAAGGGCAGGCACATGCAGCAAATCTTGCCAAAATTGATCCCCACTGAAGGCCAAAACAGAAAAGAAGGACCTACAAACACGCTGGAAATGAGTCAACATCAAAGGAATTGCAATTGGAGGAGAAAAAAAGAAAATTTGGGAAA
The DNA here is from genome assembly GCA_021963965.1 of Artemisiospiza belli. Classification (NCBI taxonomy): domain Eukaryota; kingdom Metazoa; phylum Chordata; class Aves; order Passeriformes; family Passerellidae; genus Artemisiospiza; species Artemisiospiza belli. The sequence continues at coordinate 140,198 of JAKDEW010000440.1, forward strand.
TGTAGTGACTCTTAGAAAGTGGCCTGGGGTTTTATCAGGTGCAGTGCAAAGGACCAAAAGGTGCCAAAACTAAGCTCACAGATGTTGCAAAAGCAGGGGAAAAAGTCAAGGAGGAAGACACAACTTAGGGAGCAAGATATGAGGGACATGGCATGAATACTTAAAACAAAAAAAAAAAAAAAAAAGGAAAAAATCTTTCCCAAAGTCAAAGCCATCAAAATGCAGGCAGGCCATACGCCACCAAGGGCAGGCACATGCAGCAAAGCTTGCCAAAATTGATCCCCACTGAAGGCCAAAACAGAAAAGAAGGACTTGCTAACACGCTGGAATGGAGACAAGATCAAAGGAATTGCAATTGGAGGAGAAAAAAAGAAAATTTTGGAAATTTAGTGACTCTAAGAAAGTGGCATGGGTTTATATCAGGTGCAGTGCAAAGGACCAAAAGATGCAAAAACTAAGCTCACAGATGTTGCAAAAGCAGGGGAAAATGTCAAGGAGGAAGACACAACTTAGGGGGCAAGATATGAGAGACATGGCATGAACACTTCAGAAAACAAGCAAAAAAAGAAAAAAATCTTTCCCAAAGTCAAAGCCATCAAAAGGCATGGCCTGCCATCAAGTGCAGGGACATGCACCAAAGATTCCTCTATTGGTCCCCATTGAAATCGCAAGATTCGTTTTCCCTTCCCGAAAGGAAATTTCATTTCCTTTCGGGAAGGGAAAAGGAAGCTTGCGAATCCCAAAAGAAAGGCTTACAAACAATCTGGAAGGGAGATAGGTTCAAATGAAATGCAATTGAAAAAAGCAGAAAATCTGGAATTTTCGTCTCTACAAAAAATAGGCTGTGAGGAAATCAGGTGCATTGCAAAGGACCAAAAGGAGCCAAAACTAAGCTCACAGATGTTGCAAAAGCAGGGGAAAAAGTCAAGGAGGAAGACACAACTTAGGGGGCAAGATATGTGGGACATGGCATGAATACTTAAAATAATAAAAAAAAAAAAAAGAAAAAATCTTTCCCAAAGTCAAAGCCATCAAAATGCAGGCAGGCCATACGCCACCAAGGGCAGGCACATGCAGCAAAGCTTGCCAACATTGATCCCCACTGAAGGCCAAAACAGAAAAGAAGGACCTACAAACACGCTGGAAGGGAGACAACATTAAAGGAATTGCGATTGGAGGAGAAAAAAAGAAAATTTTGGAAATTTAGTGACTCTAAGAAAATGGCCTGGGTTTATATCCTGTGCAGTGCAAAGGACCAAAAGATGTCAAAACTAAGCTCACAGATGTTGCAAAAGCAGGGGAAAAAGTCAAGGAGGAAGACACAACTTAGGGGGCAAGATATGAGGGACATGGCATGAACACTTCAGAAAACAAGCAAAAAAAGAAAAAATCATTCCCAAAGTCAAAGCCATCAAAAGGCATGGCCTGCCATCAAGTGCAGGGACATGCACCAAAGATTCCTCTATTGGTCCCCATTGAAATCGCAAGATTCATTTTCCCTTCCCGAAAGGAAATGAAATTTCCTTTCGGGAAGGGAAAAGGAATCTTGCGAATCCCAAAAGAAAGGCTTACAAACAATCTGGGAAGGAGATAGGTTAAAATGAAATGCAATTGAAAAAAGCAGAAAATCTGGAATTTTCGTCTCTACAAAAAATAGGCAGTGAGGAAATCAGCTGCATTGCAAAGGATCAAAAGGTGCCAAAACTAAGCTCACAGATGTTGCAAAAGCAGGGGAAAAAGTCAAGGAGGAAGACACAACTTAGGGGGCAAGATATGAGGGACATGGCATGAATACTTAAAATAATAAAAAAAAAAAAAAGAAAAAATCTTTGCCAAACTCAAAGCCATCAAAATGCAGGCAGGCCATACGCCACCAAGGGCAGGCACATGCAGCAAAGCTTGCCAAAATTGATCCCCACTTAAGGCCAAAACAGAAAAGAAGGACCGACAAACACGCTGGAAAGGAGTCAACATCAAAGGAATTGCAATTGGAGGAGAAAAAAAGAAAATTTGGGAAATTTAGTGACTCTTAGAAAGTGGCCTGGGGTTTTATCAGGTGCAGTGCAAAGGACCAAAAGATGCCAAAACTAAGCTCACAGATGTTGCAAAAGCAGGGGAAAAAGTCAAGGAGGAAAACACAACTTAGGGGGCAAGATATGAGGGACATGGCATGAATACTTTGAATAATAAAAAAAAAAAAAAAGAAAAAATCTTTCCCAAAGTCAAACCATCAAAATGCAGGCAGGCCATACGCCAGCAAGTGCAGGCACATGCAGCAAAGCTTGCCAAAATTGATCCCCACTGAAGGCCAAAACAGAAAAGAAGGACCTACAAACACGCTGGAAAGGAGTCAACTTCAAAGGAATTGCAATTGAAGGAGAAAAAAAGAAAATTTGGGAAATTTAGTGACTCTTAGAAAACGGCCTGGGGTTTTATCAGGTGCATTGCAAAGGACCAAAAGGTGCCAAAACTAAGCTCACAGATGTTGCAAAAGCAGGGGAAAAAGTCAAGGAGGAAGACACAGCTTAGGGGGCAAGATATGAGCGACATGGCATGAACACTTCAGAAAAAAACCAAAAAAAGAAAAAAATCTTTCCCAAAGTCAAAGCCATCAAAAGGCATGGCCTGCTATCAAGTGCAGGGACATGCACCAAAGATTCCTCTATTGGTCCCCATTGAAATCGCAAGATTCCTTTTCCCTTCCCGAAAGGAAATGAAATTTCCTTTCGGGCAGGGAAACGGAATCTTGCGGATCCCAAAAGAAAGGCTTACAAACACTCTGGAAAGGAGATAGGTTCAAATGAAATGCAATTGAAAAAAGCAGAAAATGGGGAATTTAAGTCTCTTCAAAAAATAGGCTGTGAGGAAATCAGCTGCATTGCAAAGGACCAAAAGGTGGCAAAACTAAGCTCACAGATGTTGCAAAAGCAGGGGAAAAAGTCAAGGAGGAAGACACAACTTAGGGGGCAAGATATGAGGGACATGGCATGAATAATTAAAATATTAAAAAAAAAAAAAAGAAAAAATCTTTCCCAAAGTCAAAGCCATCAAAATGCAGGCAGGCCATACACCACCAAGGGCAGGCACATGCAGGAAAGCTTGCCAACATTGATCCCCACTGAAGGCCAAAACAGAAAAAAGGACCTACAAACACGCTGGAAAGGAGACAACATCAAAGGAATTGCAATTGGAGGAGAAAAAAAGAAAATTTTGGAAATTAAGTGACTCTAAGAATATGGCCTGGGTTTATATCAGGTGCAGTGCAAAGGACCAAAAGATGCCAAAACTAAGCTCACAGATGTTGCAAAAGCAAGGGGAAAAAGTCAAGGGAGAAGACACAACTTAGGGGGCAAGATATGAGGGTCATGGCATGAATACTTAAAATAATAAAAAAAAAAAAAAAGAAAAAATCTTTCCCAAAGTCAAAGCCATCAAAATGCAGGCAGGCCATACGCCAGCAAGGGCAGGCACATGCAGCAAAGCTTGCCAAAATTGATCCCCACTGAAGGCCAAAACAGAAAAGAAGGACCTACAAACACGCTGGAATGGAGACAACATCAAAGGATTTGCAATTGGAGGAGAAAAAAAGAAAATTTGGGAAATTTAGTGACTCTTAGAAAGTGGCCTGGGGTTTTAGCAGGGGCAGTGCAAAGGACCAAAAGATGCCAAAACTAAGCTCACAGATGTTGCAAAAGCAGGGGAAAAAGTCAAGGAGCAAGACACAACTTAGGGAGCAAGATAAGAGGGACATGGCATGAATACTTAAAACAAAAAAAAAAAAAAAAAACAAAAAAATCTTTCCCACAGTCACAACCATCAAAATGCAGGCAGGCCATACGCCAGCAAGGGCAGGCACATGCAGGAAAGCTTGCCAAAATTGATCCCCACTGAAGGCCAAAACAGAAAAGAAGGACTTGCCAACACGCTGGAATGGAGACAAGATCAAAGGAATTACAATTGGAGGAGAAAAAAAGAACATTTGGGAAATTTAGTGACTCTAAGAAAATGGCCTGGGTTTATATCAGGTGCAGTGCAAAGGACCAAAAGATGCAAAAACTGAGCTCACAGATGTTGCAAAAGCAGGGGAAAAAGTCAAGGAGGAAGACACAACTTAGGGGGCAAGATATGAGGGACATGGCATGAATACATAAAATAATAAAAAAAAAAAAAAGAACAAATCTTTCCCAAAGTCAAAGCCATCAAAATGCAGGCAGGCCATACGCCACCAAGGGCAGGCACATGCAGCAAAGCTTGCCAAAATTGATCCCCACTGAAGGCCAAAACAGAAAAGAAGGACCTACAAACACGCTGGAAAGGAGTCAACATCAAAGGAATTGCAATTGGAGGAGAAAAAAAGAAAATTTGGGAAATGTAGTGATTCTTAGAAAGTGGCCTGGGGTTTTATCAGGTGCAGTGCAAAGGACCAAAAGGTGCCAAAAATAAGCTCACAGATGTTGCAAAAGCAGGGGAAAAAGTCAAGGAGGAAGACACAACTTAGGGGGCAAGATATGAGGGACATGGCATGAACACTTCAGAAAACAACCAAAAAAAGAAAATAATCTTTCCCAAAGTCAAAGCCATCAAAAGGCATGGCCTGCCATCAAGTGCAGGGACATGCACCAAAGATTCCTCTATTGGTCCCCATTGAAATCGCAAGATTCCTTTTCCCTTCCCAAAAGGAAATGAAATTTCCTTTCGGGAAGGGAAAAGGAATCTTGCGAATCCCAATAGAATGGCTTAGAAACACACTGGAAAGGAGATAGGTTCACATGAAATGCAATTGAAAAAAGCAGAAAATCGGGAATTTTAGTCTCTACAAAAAATAGGCTGTGAGGAAATCAGCTGCATTGCAAAGGACCAAAAGGTGCCAAAACTAAGCTCACAGATGTTGCAAAAGCAGGGAAAAAAGTCAAGCAGGAAGACACAACTTAGGGGGCATGATATGAGGGACATGGCATGAATAATTAAAATATTAAAAAAAAAAAAAAAGAAAAAATCTTTCCCAAAGTCAAAGCCATCAAAATGCAGGCAGGCCATACGCCACCAAGGGCAGGCACATGCAGCAAAGCTTGCCAAAATTGATCCCCACTGAAGGCCAAAATAGAAAAAAGGACCTACAAACACGCTGGAAAGGAGAAAACATCAAAGGAATTGCAATTGGAGGAGAAAAAAAGAAAATTTGGGAAATTAAGTGACTCTAAGAATATTGCCTGGGTTTATATCAGGTGCATTGCAAAGGACCAAAAGGTGCAAAAACTAAGCTCACAGATGTTGCAAAATCAGGGGAAAAAGTCAAGGAGGAAGACACAACTTAGGGGGCAAGATATGAGGGACATGGCATGAATACATAAAATAATAAAAAAAAAAAAAAATCTTTCCCAAAGTCAAAGCCATCAAAATGCAGGCAGGCCATACACCACCAAGGGCAGGCACATGCAGCAAATCTTGCCAAAATTGATCCCCACTGAAGGCCAAAACAGAAAAGAAGGACCTACAAACACGCTGGAAATGAGTCAACATCAAAGGAATTGCAATTGGAGGAGAAAAAAAGAAAATTTGGGAAATGTAGTGACTCTTAGAAAGTGGCCTGGGGTTTTATCAGGTGCAGTGCAAAGGAACAAAAGGTGCCAAAACTAAGCTCACAGATGTTGCAAAAGCAGGGGAAAAAGTCAAGGAGGAAGACACAACTTAGGGAGCAAGATATGAGGGACATGGCATGAATACTTAAAACAAAAAAAAAAAAAAAAGGAAAAAATCTTTCCCAAAGTCAAAGCCATCAAAATGCAGGCAGGCCATACGCCACCAAGGGCAGGCACATGCAGCAAAGCTTGCCAAAATTGATCCCCACTGAAGGCCAAAACAGAAAAGAAGGACTTGCTAACACGCTGGAATGGAGACAAGATCAAAGGAATTACTATTGGAGGAGAAAAAAAGAAAATTTTGGAAATTTAGTGACTCTAACAAAATGGCATGGGTTTATATCAGGTGCAGTGCAAAGGACCAAAAGATGCAAAAACTAAGCTCACAGATGTTGCAAAAGCAGGGGAAAATGTCAAGGAGGAAGACACAACTTAGGGGGCAAGATATGAGAGACATGGCATGAACACTTCAGAAAACAAGCAAAAAAAGAAAAAAATCTTTCCCAAAGTCAAAGCCATCAAAAGGCATGGCCTGCCATCAAGTGCAGGGACATGCACCAAAGATTCCTCTATTGGTCCCCATTGAAATCGCAAGATTCCTTTTCCCTTCCCGAAAGGAAATGAAATTTCCTTTCGGGAAGGAAAAAGGAATCTTGCGAATCCCAAAAGAAAGGCTTACAAACAATCTGGAAAGGAGATAGGTTCACATGAAATGCAATTGAAAAAAGCAGAAAATCTGGAATTTTCGTCTCTACAAAAAATAGGCTGTGAGGAAATCAGGTGCATTGCAAAGGACCAAAAGGAGCCAAAACTAAGCTCACAGATGTTGCAAAAGCAGGGGAAAAAGTCAAGGAGGAAGACACAACTTAGGGGGCAAGATATGAGGGACATGGCATGAACACTTCAGAAAACAACCAAAAAAAGAAAAAAATCTTTCCCAAAGTCAAAGCCATCAAAAGGCATGGCCTGCCATCAAGTGCAGGGACATGCACCAAAGATTCCTCTATTGGTCCCCATTGAAATCGCAAGATTCCTTTTCCCTTCCCGAAAGGAAATGAAATTTCCTTTCGGGAAGGAAAAAGGAATCTTGCGAATCCCAAAAGAAAGCCTTACAAACACTCTGGAAAGGAGATAGGTTCAAATGAAATGCAATTGAAAAAAGCAGAAAATCGGGAATTTTAGTCTCTTCAAAAAATAGGCTGTGAGGAAATCAGCTGCATTGCAAAGGACCAAAAGGTGGCAAAACTAAGCTCACAGATGTTGCAAAAGCAGGGGAAAAAGTCAAGGAGGAAGACACAACTTAGGGGGCAAGATATGAGGGACATGGCATGAATACTTTAAATAATAAAAAAAAAAAAAAGAAAAAATCTTTGCCAAAGTCAAAGCCATCAAAATGCAGGCAGGCCATACGCCACCAAGGTCAGGCACATGCAGCAAAGCTTGCCAAAATTGATCCCCACTGAAGGCCAAAACAGAAAAGAAGGACTTACAAACACGCTGGAATGGAGACACCATCAAAGGAATTACTATTGGAGGAGAAAAAAAGAAAATTTGGGAAATTTAGTGACTCTAAGAAAATGGCATGGGTTTATATCAGGTGCAGTGCAAAGGACCAAAAGATGCCAAAACTGAGCTCACAGATGTTGCAAAAGCAGGGGAAAAAGTCAAGGAGGAAGACACAACTTAGGGGGCAAGATATGAGGGACATGGCATGAATATTTAAAATAATAAAAAAAAAAAAAAAAGAAAAACTCTTTCCCAAAGTCAAAGCCATCAAAATGCAGGCAGGCCATACGCCAGCTAGGGCAGGCACATGCAGCAAAGCTTGCCAAAATTGATCCCCACTGAAGGCCAAAACAGAAAAGAAGGACCTACAAACACACTGGAAAGGAGTCAACATCAAAGGAATTGCAATTGGAGGAGAAAAAAAGAAAATTTGGGATATTTAGTGACTTAAAGAAAATGGCCTGGGTTTATATCAGGTGCAGTGCAAAGGACCAAAAGATGCCAAAACTAAGCTCACAAATGTTGCAAAAGCAGGGGAAAAAGTCAAGGAGGAAGACACAACTTAGGGGGCAAGATATGAGGGACATGGCATGAACACTTCAGAAAACAAGCAAAAGAAGAAAAAATCATTCCCAAAGTCAAAGCCATCAAAAGGCATGGCCTGCCATCAAGTGCAGGGACATGCACCAAAGATTCCTCTATTGGTCCCCATTGAAATCGCAAGATTCATTTTCCCTTCCCGAAAGGAAATGAAATTTCCTTTCGGGAAGGGAAAAGGAATCTTGCGAATCCCAAAAGAAAGGCTTACAAACAATCTGGGAAGGAGATAGGTTCAAATGAAATGCAATTGAAAAAAGCAGAAAATCTGGAATTTTCGTCTCTACAAAAATAGGCAGTGAGGAAATCAGCTGCATTGCAAAGGATCAAAAGGTGCCAAAACTAAGCTCACAGATGTTGCAAAAGCAGGGGAAAAAGTCAAGGAGGAAGACACAACTTAGGGGGCAAGATATGAGGGACATGGCATGAATACTTAAAATAATAAAAAAAAAAAAAAGAAAAAATCTTTGCCAAACTCAAAGCCATCAAAATGCAGGCAGGCCATACGCCACCAAGGGCAGGCACATGCAGCAAAGCTTGCCAAAATTGATCCCCACTTAAGGCCAAAACAGAAAAGAAGGACCGACAAACACGCTGGAAAGGAGTCAACATCAAAGGAATTGCAATTGGAGGAGAAAAAAAGAAAATTTGGGAAATTTAGTGACTCTTAGAAAGTGGCCTGGGGTTTTATCAGGTGCAGTGCAAAGGACCAAAAGATGCCAAAACTAAGCTCACAGATGTTGCAAAAGCAGGGGAAAAAGTCAAGGAGGAAAACACAACTTAGGGGGCAAGATATGAGGGACATGGCATGAATACTTTGAATAATAAAAAAAAAAAAAAGAAAAAATCTTTCCCAAAGTCAAAGCCATCAAAATGCAGGCAGGCCATACGCCAGCAAGTGCAGGCACATGCAGCAAAGCTTGCCAAAATTGATCCCCACTGAAGGCCAAAACAGAAAAGAAGGACCTACAAACACGCTGGAAAGGAGTCAACTTCAAAGGAATTGCAATTGAAGGAGAAAAAAAGAAAATTTGGGAAATTTAGTGACTCTTAGAAAACGGCCTGGGGTTTTATCAGGTGCATTGCAAAGGACCAAAAGGTGCCAAAACTAAGCTCACAAATGTTGCAAAAGCAGGGGAAAAAGTCAAGGAGGAAGACACAGCTTAGGGGGCAAGATATGAGCGACATGGCATGAACACTTCAGAAAAAAACCAAAAAAAGAAAAAAATCTTTCCCAAAGTCAAAGCCATCAAAAGGCATGGCCTGCTATCAAGTGCAGGGACATGCACCAAAGATTCCTCTATTGGTCCCCATTGAAATCGCAAGATTCCTTTTCCCTTCCCGAAAGGAAATGAAATTTCCTTTCGGGAAGGGAAAAGGAATCTTGCGAATCCCAATAGAATGGCTTAGAAACACACTGGAAAGGAGATAGGTTCACATGAAATGCAATTGAAAAAAGCAGAAAATGGGGAATTTAAGTCTCTTCAAAAAATAGGCTGTGAGGAAATCAGCTGCATTGCAAAGGACCAAAAGGTGGCAAAACTAAGCTCACAGATGTTGCAAAAGCAGGGGAAAAAGTCAAGGAGGAAGACACAACTTAGGGGGCAAGATATGAGGGACATGGCATGAATACTTAAAATAATAAAAAAAAAAAAAAAGAAAAAATCTTTCCCAAAGTCAAAGCCATCAAAATGCAGGCAGGCCATACGCCAGCAAGGGCAGGCACATGCAGCAAAGCTTGCCAAAATTGATCCCCACTGAAGGCCAAAACAGAAAAAAGGACCTACAAACACGCTGGAAAGGAGACAACATCAAAGGAATTGCAATTGGAGGAGAAAAAAAGAAAATTTTGGAAATTAAGTGACTCTAAGAATATGGCCTGGGTTTATATCAGGTGCAGTGCAAAGGACCAAAAGATGCCAAAACTAAGCTCACAGATGTTGCAAAAGCAAGGGGAAAAAGTCAAGGGAGAAGACACAACTTAGGGGGCAAGATATGAGGGTCATGGCATGAATACTTAAAATAATAAAAAAAAAAAAAAAGAAAAAATCTTTCCCAAAGTCAAAGCCATCAAAATGCAGGCAGGCCATACGCCAGCAAGGGCAGGCACATGCAGCAAAGCTTGCCAAAATTGATCCCCACTGAAGGCCAAAACAGAAAAGAAGGACCTACAAACACGCTGGAATGGAGACAACATCAAAGGATTTGCAATTGGAGGAGAAAAAAAGAAAATTTGGGAAATTTAGTGACTCTTAGAAAGTGGCCTGGGGTTTTAGCAGGGGCAGTGCAAAGGACCAAAAGATGCCAAAACTAAGCTCACAGATGTTGCAAAAGCAGGGGAAAAAGTCAAGGAGCAAGACACAACTTAGGGAGCAAGATAAGAGGGACATGGCATGAATACTTAAAACAAAAAAAAAAAAAAAAAACAAAAAAATCTTTCCCACAGTCACAACCATCAAAATGCAGGCAGGCCATACGCCAGCAAGGGCAGGCACATGCAGGAAAGCTTGCCAAAATTGATCCCCACTGAAGGCCAAAACAGAAAAGAAGGACTTGCCAACACGCTGGAATGGAGACAAGATCAAAGGAATTACAATTGGAGGAGAAAAAAAGAACATTTGGGAAATTTAGTGACTCTAAGAAAATGGCCTGGGTTTATATCAGGTGCAGTGCAAAGGACCAAAAGATGCAAAAACTGAGCTCACAGATGTTGCAAAAGCAGGGGAAAAAGTCAAGGAGGAAGACACAACTTAGGGGGCAAGATATGAGGGACATGGCATGAATACATAAAATAATAAAAAAAAAAAAAAAGAAAAAATCTTTCCCAAAGTGAAAGCCATCAAAATGCAGGCAGGCCATACGCCACCAAGGGCAGGCACATGCAGCAAAGCTTGCCAAAATTGATCCCCACTGAAGGCCAAAACAGAAAAGAAGGACCTACAAACACGCTGGAAAGGAGTCAACATCAAAGGAATTGCAATTGGAGGAGAAAAAAAGAAAATTTGGGAAATGTAGTGATTCTTAGAAAGTGGCCTGGGGTTTTATCAGGTGCAGTGCAAAGGACCAAAAGGTGCCAAAAATAAGCTCACAGATGTTGCAAAAGCAGGGGAAAAAGTCAAGGAGGAAGACACAACTTAGGGGGCAAGATATGAGGGACATGGCATGAACACTTCAGAAAACAACCAAAAAAAGAAAATAATCTTTCCCAAAGTCAAAGCCATCAAAAGGCATGGCCTGCCATCAAGTGCAGGGACATGCACCAAAGATTCCTCTATTGGTCCCCATTGAAATCGCAAGATTCCTTTTCCCTTCCCAAAAGGAAATGAAATTTCCTTTCGGGAAGGGAAAAGGAATCTTGCGAATCCCAATAGAATGGCTTAGAAACACACTGGAAAGGAGATAGGTTCACATGAAATGCAATTGAAAAAAGCAGAAAATCGGGAATTTTAGTCTCTACAAAAAATAGGCTGTGAGGAAATCAGCTGCATTGCAAAGGACCAAAAGGTGCCAAAACTAAGCTCACAGATGTTGCAAAAGCAGGGAAAAAAGTCAAGCAGGAAGACACAACTTAGGGGGCATGATATGAGGGACATGGCATGAATAATTAAAATATTAAAAAAAAAAAAAAAGAAAAAATCTTTCCCAAAGTCAAAGCCATCAAAATGCAGGCAGGCCATACGCCACCAAGGGCAGGCACATGCAGCAAAGCTTGCCAAAATTGATCCCCACTGAAGGCCAAAAGAGAAAAAAGGACCTACAAACACGCTGGAAAGGAGAAAACATCAAAGGAATTGCAATTGGAGGAGAAAAAAAGAAAATTTGGGAAATTAAGTGACTCTAAGAATATTGCCTGGGTTTATATCAGGTGCAGTGCAAAGGACCAAAAGGTGCCAAAACTAAGCTCACAGATGTTGCAAGAGCAGGGGAAAAAGTCAAGGAGGAAGACACAACTTAGGGGGCAAGATATGAGGGACATGGCATGAATACATAAAATAATAAAAAAAAAAAAAAAATCTTTCCCAAAGTCAAAGCCATCAAAATGCAGGCAGGCCATACACCACCAAGGGCAGGCACATGCAGCAAATCTTGCCAAAATTGATCCCCACTGAAGGCCAAAACAGAAAAGAAGGACCTACAAACACGCTGGAAATGAGTCAACATCAAAGGAATTGCAATTGGAGGAGAAAAAAAGAAAATTTGGGAAATGTAGTGACTCTTAGAAAGTGGCCTGGGGTTTTATCAGGTGCAGTGCAAAGGAACAAAAGGTGCCAAAACTAAGCTCACAGATGTTGCAAAAGCAGGGGAAAAAGTCAAGGAGGAAGACACAACTTAGGGAGCAAGATATGAGGGACATGGCATGAATACTTAAAACAAAAAAAAAAAAAAAAAGGAAAAAATCTTTCCCAAAGTCAAAGCCATCAAAATGCAGGCAGGCCATACGCCACCAAGGGCAGGCACATGCAGCAAAGCTTGCCAAAATTGATCCCCACTGAAGGCCAAAACAGAAAAGAAGGACTTGCTAACACGCTGGAATGGAGACAAGATCAAAGGAATTACTATTGGAGGAGAAAAAAAGAAAATTTTGGAAATTTAGTGACTCTAACAAAATGGCATGGGTTTATATCAGGTGCAGTGCAAAGGACCAAAAGATGCAAAAACTAAGCTCACAGATGTTGCAAAAGCAGGGGAAAATGTCAAGGAGGAAGACACAACTTAGGGGGCAAGATATGAGAGACATGGCATGAACACTTCAGAAAACAAGCAAAAAAAGAAAAAAATCTTTCCCAAAGTCAAAGCCATCAAAAGGCATGGCCTGCCATCAAGTGCAGGGACATGCACCAAAGATTCCTCTATTGGTCCCCATTGAAATCGCAAGATTCCTTTTCCCTTCCCGAAAGGAAATGAAATTTCCTTTCGGGAAGGAAAAAGGAATCTTGCGAATCCCAAAAGAAAGGCTTACAAACAATCTGGAAAGGAGATAGGTTCACATGAAATGCAATTCAAAAAAGCAGAAAATCTTGAATTTTCGTCTCTACAAAAAATAGGCTGTGAGGAAATCAGGTGCATTGCAAAGGACCAAAAGGAGCCAAAACTAAGCTCACAGATGTTGCAAAAGCAGGGGAAAAAGTCAAGGAGGAAGACACAACTTAGGGGGCAAGATATGAGGGACATGGCATGAACACTTCAGAAAACAACCAAAAAAAGAAAAAAATCTTTCCCAAAGTCAAAGCCATCAAAAGGCATGGCCTGCCATCAAGTGCAGGGACATGCACCAAAGATTCCTCTATTGGTCCCCATTGAAATCGCAAGATTCCTTTTCCCTTCCCGAAAGGAAATGAAATTTCCTTTCGGGAAGGAAAAAGGAATCTTGCGAATCCCAAAAGAAAGCCTTACAAACACTCTGGAAAGGAGATAGGTTCAAATGAAATGCAATTGAAAAAAGCAGAAAATCGGGAATTTTAGTCTCTTCAAAAAATAGGCTGTGAGGAAATCAGCTGCATTGCAAAGGACCAAAAGGTGGCAAAACTAAGCTCACAGATGTTGCAAAAGCAGGGGAAAAAGTCAAGGAGGAAGACACAACTTAGGGGGCAAGATATGAGGGACATGGCATGAATACTTAAAATAATAAAAAAAAAAAAAAGAAAAAATCTTTGCCAAACTCAAAGCCATCAAAATGCAGGCAGGCCATACGCCACCAAGGGCAGGCACATGCAGCAAAGCTTGCCAAAATTGATCCCCACTTAAGGCCAAAACAGAAAAGAAGGACCGACAAACACGCTGGAAAGGAGTCAACATCAAAGGAATTGCAATTGGAGGAGAAAAAAAGAAAATTTGGGAAATTTAGTGACTCTTAGAAAGTGGCCTGGGGTTTTATCAGGTGCAGTGCAAAGGACCAAAAGATGCCAAAACTAAGCTCACAGATGTTGCAAAAGCAGGGGAAAAAGTCAAGGAGGAAAACACAACTTAGGGGGCAAGATATGAGGGACATGGCATGAATACTTTGAATAATAAAAAAAAAAAAAAGAAAAAATCTTTCCCAAAGTCAAAGCCATCAAAATGCAGGCAGGCCATACGCCAGCAAGTGCAGGCACATGCAGCAAAGCTTGCCAAAATTGATCCCCACTGAAGGCCAAAACAGAAAAGAAGGACCTACAAACACGCTGGAAAGGAGTCAACTTCAAAGGAATTGCAATTGAAGGAGAAAAAAAGAAAATTTGGGAAATTTAGTGACTCTTAGAAAACGGCCTGGGGTTTTATCAGGTGCATTGCAAAGGACCAAAAGGTGCAAAAACTAAGCTCACAAATGTTGCAAAAGCAGGGGAAAAAGTCAAGGAGGAAGACACAGCTTAGGGGGCAAGATATGAGCGACATGGCATGAACACTTCAGAAAAAAACCAAAAAAAGAAAAAAATCTTTCCCAAAGTCAAAGCCATCAAAAGGCATGGCCTGCTATCAAGTGCAGGGACATGCACCAAAGATTCCTCTATTGGTCCCCATTGAAATCGCAAGATTCCTTTTCCCTTCCCGAAAGGAAATGAAATTTCCTTTCGGGCAGGGAAACGGAATCTTGCGGATCCCAAAAGAAAGGCTTACAAACACTCTGGAAAGGAGATAGGTTCAAATGAAATGCAATTGAAAAAAGCAGAAAATGGGGAATTTAAGTCTCTTCAAAAAATAGGCTGTGAGGAAATCAGCTGCATTGCAAAGGACCAAAAGGTGGCAAAACTAAGCTCACAGATGTTGCAAAAGCAGGGGAAAAAGTCAAGGAGGAAGACACAACTTAGGGGGCAAGATATGAGGGACATGGCATGAATACTTAAAATAATAAAAAAAAAAAAAAAGAAAAAATCTTTCCCAAAGTCAAAGCCATCAAAATGCAGGCAGGCCATACGCCAGCAAGGGCAGGCACATGCAGCAAAGCTTGCCAAAATTGATCCCCACTGAAGGCCAAAACAGAAAAGAAGGACCTACAAACACGCTGGAATGGAGACAACATCAAAGGATTTGCAATTGGAGGAGAAAAAAAGAAAATTTGGGAAATTTAGTGACTCTTAGAAAGTGGCCTGGGGTTTTAGCAGGGGCAGTGCAAAGGACCAAAAGATGCCAAAACTAAGCTCACAGATGTTGCAAAAGCAGGGGAAAAAGTCAAGGAGCAAGACACAACTTAGGGAGCAAGATAAGAGGGACATGGCATGAATACTTAAAACAAAAAAAAAAAAAAAAGAAAAAAATCTTTCCCACAGTCACAACCATCAAAATGCAGGCAGGCCATACGCCAGCAAGGGCAGGCACATGCAGGAAAGCTTGCCAAAATTGATCCCCACTGAAGGCCAAAACAGAAAAGAAGGACTTGCCAACACGCTGGAATGGAGACAAGATCAAAGGAATTACAATTGGAGGAGAAAAAAAGAACATTTGGGAAATTTAGTGACTCTAAGAAAATGGCCTGGGTTTATATCAGGTGCAGTGCAAAGGACCAAAAGATGCAAAAACTGAGCTCACAGATGTTGCAAAAGCAGGGGAAAAAGTCAAGGAGGAAGACACAACTTAGGGGGCAAGATATGAGGGACATGGCATGAATACATAAAATAATAAAAAAAAAAAAAAAGAAAAAATCTTTCCCAAAGTCAAAGCCATCAAAATGCAGGCAGGCCATACGCCACCAAGGGCAGGCACATGCAGCAAAGCTTGCCAAAATTGATCCCCACTGAAGGCCAAAACAGAAAAGAAGGACTTACAAACACGCTGGAAAGGAGTCAACATCAAAGGAATTGCAATTGGAGGAGAAAAAAAGAAAATTTGGGAAATTTAATGACTCTTAGAAAGTGGCCTGGGGTTTTATCAGGTGCAGTGCAAAGGACCAAAAGGTGCCAAAAATAAGCTCACAGATGTTGCAAAAGCAGGGGAAAAAGTCAAGGAGGAAGACACAACTTAGGGGGCAAGATATGAGGGACATGGCATGAACACTTCAGAAAACAACCAAAAAAAGAAAAAAATCTTTCCCAAAGTCAAAGCCATCAAAAGGCATGGCCTGCCATCAAGTGCAGGGACATGCACCAAAGATTCCTCTATTGGTCCCCATTGAAATCGCACCATTCCTTTTCCCTTCCCGAAAGGAAATGAAATTTCCTTTCAGGAAGGGAAAAGGAATCTTGCGAATCCCAATAGAATGGCTTACAAACACTCTGGAAAGGAGATAGGTTCACATGAAATGCAATTGAAAAAAGCAGAAAATCGGGAATTTTAGTCTCTTCAAAAAATAGGCTGTGAGGAAATCAGCTGCATTGCAAAGGACCAAAAGGTGCCAAAACTAAGCTCACAGATGTTGCAAAAGCAGGGAAAAAAGTCAAGAAGGAAGACACAACTTAGGGGGCATGATATGAGGGACATGGCATGAATAATTAAAATATTAAAAAAAAAAAAAAAGAAAAAATCTTTCCCAAAGTCAAAGCCATCAAAATGCAGGCAGGCCATACGCCACCAAGGGCAGGCACATGCAGCAAAGCTTGCCAAAATTGATCCCCACTGAAGGCCAAAACAGAAAAAAGGACCTACAAACACGCTGGAAAGGAGAAAACATCAAAGGAATTGCAATTGGAGGAGAAAAAAAGAAAATTTGGGAAATTAAGTGACTCTAAGAATATTGCCTGGGTTTATATCAGGTGCAGTGCAAAGGACCAAAAGGTGCAAAAACTAAGCTCACAGATGTTGCAAAATCAGGGGAAAAAGTCAAGGAGGAAGACACTACTTAGGGGGCAAGATATGAGGGACATGGCATGAATACATAAAATAATAAAAAAAAAAAAAAAGAAAAAATCTTTCCCAAAGTCAAAGCCATCAAAATGCAGGCAGGCCATACACCACCAAGGGCAGGCACATGCAGCAAATCTTGCCAAAATTGATCCCCACTGAAGGCCAAAACAGAAAAGAAGGACCTACAAACACGCTGGAAATGAGTCAACATCAAAGGAATTGCAATTGGAGGAGAAAAAAAGAAAATTTGGGAAATGTAGTGACTCTTAGAAAGTGGCCTGGGGTTTTATCAGGTGCAGTGCAAAGGACCAAAAGGTGCCAAAACTAAGCTCACAGATGTTGCAAAAGCAGGGGAAAAAGTCAAGGAGGAAGACACAACTTAGGGAGCAAGATATGAGGGACATGGCATGAATACTTAAAACAAAAAAAAAAAAAAAAAAAGGAAAAAATCTTTCCCAAAGTCAAAGCCATCAAAATGCAGGCAGGCCATACGCCACCAAGGGCAGGCACATGCAGCAAAGCTTGCCAAAATTGATCCCCACTGAAGGCCAAAACAGAAAAGAAGGACTTGCTAACACGCTGGAATGGAGACAAGATCAAAGGAATTGCAATTGAAGGAGAAAAAAAGAAAATTTGGGAAATTTAGTGACTCTTAGGAAATGGCATGGGTTTATATCAGGTGCAGTGCAAAGGACCAAAAGATGCAAAAACTAAGCTCACAGATGTTGCAAAAGCAGGGGAAAATGTCAAGGAGGAAGACACAACTTAGGGGGCAAGATATGAGAGACATGGCATGAACACTTCAGAAAACAAGCAAAAAAAGAAAAAAATCTTTCCCAAAGTCAAAGCCATCAAAAGGCATGGCCTGCCATCAAGTGCAGGGACATGCACCAAAGATTCCTCTATTGGTCCCCATTGAAATCGCAAGATTCGTTTTCCCTTCCCGAAAGGAAATTTCATTTCCTTTCGGGAAGGGAAAAGGAATCTTGCGAATCCCAAAAGAAAGGCTTACAAACAATCTGGAAAGGAGATAGGTTCAAATGAAATGCAATTGAAAAAAGCAGAAAATCTGGAATTTTCGTCTCTACAAAAAATAGGCTGTGAGGAAATCAGGTGCATTGCAAAGGACCAAAAGGAGCCAAAACTAAGCTCACAGATGTTGCAAAAGCAGGGGAAAAAGTCAAGGAGGAAGACACAACTTAGGGGGCAAGATATGAGGGACATGGCATGAATACTTAAAATAATAAAAAAAAAAAAGAAAAAATCTTTCCCAAAGTCAAAGCCATCAAAATGCAGGCAGGCCATACGCCAGCAAGGGCAGGCACATGCAGCAAAGCTTGCCAAAATTGATCCCCACTGAAGGCCAAAACAGAAAAGAAGGACCTACAAACACGCTGGAAAGGAGTCAACATCAAAGGAATTGCAATTGGAGGAGAAAAAAAGAAAATTTGGGATATTTAGTGACTCTAAGAAAATGGCCTGGGGTTTATATCAGGTGCAGTGCAAAGGACCAAAAGATGCCAAAACTAAGCTCACAAATGTTGCAAAAGCAGGGGAAAAAGTCAAGGAGGAAGACACAACTTAGGGGGCAAGATAAGAGGGACATGGCATGAATACTTAAAATAATAAAAAAAAAAAAAATAGAAAAAATCTTTCCCAAAGTCAAAGCCATCAAAATGCAGGCAGGCCATACACCACCAAGGGCAGGCACATGCAGCAAAGCTTGCCAACATTGATCCCCACTGAAGGCCAAAAGAGAAAACAGGACGTACAAACACGCTAGAAAGGAGACAACATCAAAGGAATTGCAATTGGAGGAGAAAAAAAGAAAATTTTGGAAATTAAGTGACTCTAAGAAAATGGCCTGGGTTTATATCAGGTGCAGTGCAAAGGACCAAAAGATGCCAAAACTAAGCTCACAGATGTTGCAAAAGCAGGGGAAAAAGTCAAGGAGGAAGACACAACTTAGGGGGCAAGATATGAGGGACATGGCATGAATACTTAAAATAATAAAAAAAAAAAAAAGAAAAAATCTTTCCCAAAGTCAAAGCCATCAAAATGCAGGCAGGCCATACGCCAGCTAGGGCAGGCACATGCAGCAAAGTTTGCCAAAATTGATCCCCACTGAAGGCCAAAACGGAAAAGAAGGACCTACAAACACGCTGGAATGGAGACAACATCAAAGGAATTGCAATTGGAGGAGAAAAAAAGAAAATTTTGGAAATTTAGTGACTCTAAGAAAATGGCATGGGTTTATATCAGGTGCAGTGCAAAGGACCAAAAGATGCAAAAACTAAGCTCACAGATGTTGCAAAAGCAGGGGAAAAAGTCAAGGAGGAAGACACAACTTAGGGGGCAAGATATGAGGGACATGGCATGAACACTTCAGAAAACAACCAAAAAAAGAAAAAAATCTTTCCCAAAGTCAAAGCCATCAAAAGGCATGGCCTGCCATCAAGTGCAGGGACATGCACCAAAGATTCCTCTATTGGTCCCCATTGAAATCGCAAGATTCCTTTTCCCTTCCCGAAAGGAAATGAAATTTCCTTTCGGGAAGGGAAAAGGAACCTTGCGAATCCCAAAAGAAAGGCTTACAAACAATCTGGAAAGGAGATAGGTTCAAATGAAATGCAATTGAAAAAAAGCAGAAAATCTGGAATTTTCGTCTCTCCAAAAAATAGGCTGTGAGGAAATCAGCTGCATTGCAAAGGATCAAAAGGTGCCAAAACTAAGCTCAGAGATGTTGCAAAAGCAGGGGAAAAAGTCAAGGAGGAAGACACAACTTAGTGGGCAAGATATGAGGGACATGGCATGAATACTTAAAATAATAAAAAAAAAAAAAAAGAAAAAATCTTTCCCAAACTCAAATCCATCAAAATGCAGGCAGGCCATACGCCAGCAAGGGCAGGCACATGCAGCAAAGTTTGCCAACATTGATCCCCACTGAAGGCCAAAACAGAAAAGAAGGACCTACAAACACGCTGGAAAGGAGTCAACATCAAAGGAATTGCAATTGGAGGAGAAAAAAAGAAAATTTGGGAAATTTAGTGACTCTTAGAAAGTGGCCTGGGGTTTTATCAGGTGCAGTGCAAAGGACCAAAAGATGCCAAAACTAAGCTCACAGATGTTGTAAAAGCAGGGGAAAAAGTCAAGGAGGAAGACACAACTTAGGGGGCAAGATATGAGGGACATGGCATGAACACTTCAGAAAACAACCAAAAAAAGAAAAATATCTTTCCCAAAGTCAAAGCCATCAAAAGGCATGGCCTGCCATCAAGTGCAGGGACATGCACCAAAGATTCATCTATTGGTCCCCATTGAAATCGCAAGATTCCTTTTCCCTTCCCGAAAGGAAATGAAATTTCCATTCGGGAAGGGAAAAGGAATCTTGCGAATCCCAAAAGAAAGCCTTACAAACACTCTGGAAAGGAGATAGTTTCAAATGAAATGCAATTGAAAAAAGCAGAAAATCGGGAATTTTAGTCTCTTCAAAAAATAGGCAGTGAGGAAATCAGCGGCATTGCAAGGGACCAAAAGGTGGCAAAACTAAGCTCACAGATGTTGCAAAAGCAGGGGAAAAAGTCAAGGAGGAAGACACTACTTAGGGGGCAAGATATGAGGGACATGGCAAGAACACTTAAAATAATAAAAAAAAAAAAAATGAAAAAATCTTTCCCAAAGTCAAAGCCATCAAAATGCAGGCAGGCCATACGCCAGCAAGGGCAGGCACATGCAGCAAAGCTTGCCAACATTGATCCCCACTGAAGGCCAAAACAGAAAAGAAGGACCTACAAACACGCTGGAAAGGGAGACAACATTAAAAGAATTGCAATTGGAGGAGAAACTAAGAAAATTTGGGAGATTTAGTGTCTCGAAGAAAATGGCCTGGGTTTATATCAGGTGCAGTGCAAAGGACCAAAAGATGCCAAAACTAAGCTCATAGATGTTGCAAAAGCAGGGGAAAAAGTCAAGGAGGAAGACACAACTTAGGGGGCAAGATACGAGGGACATGGCATGAACACATCAGAAAACAACCGAAAAAGAAAAAAATCTTTCCCAAAGTCAAAGCCATCAAAATGCAGGCAGGCCATACGCCACCAAGGGCAGGCACATGCAGCAAAGCTTGCCAAAAATGATCCCCACTGAAGGCCAAAACAGAAAACAAGGACCTGCAATCACGCTGGAAAGGAGTCAACATCAAAGGAATTGCAATTGGAGGAGAAAAAAAGAAAATTTGGGATATTTAGTGACTCTAAGAAAATGGCCTGGGTTTATATCAGGTGCAGTGCAAAGGACCAAAAGGTGCCAAAACTAAGCTCACAGATGTTGCAAAAGCAGGGGAAAAAGTCAAGGAGGAAGACACAACTTAGGGGGCAAGATATGAAGGACATGGCATGAACACTTCAGAAAACAACCAAAAAAAGAAAAAAATCTTTCCCAAAGTCAAAGCCATCAAAAGGCATGGCCTGCCAACAAGTGCAGGGACATGCACCAAAGATTCATCTATTGGTCCCCATTGAAATCGCAAGATTCCTTTTCCCTTCCCGAAAGGAAACGAAATTTCCTTTCGGGAAGGGAAAAGGAATCTTGCGAATCCCAAAAGAAAGGCTTACAAACACTCTGGAAAGGAGATAGGTTCAAATGAAATGCAATTGAAAAAAGCAGAAAATCGGGAATTTTAGTCTCTTCAAAAAATAGGCTGTGCGAAAATCAGCTGCATTGCAAAGGACCAAAAGGTGGCAAAACTAAGCTCACAGATGTTGCAAAAGCAGGGGAAAAAGTCAAGGAGGAAGACACAACTTAGGGGGCAAGATATGACGTCATGGCATGAATACTTAAAGCAAAAAAGAAAAAAAAAAGAAAAAATCTTTCCCAAAGTCAAAGCCATCAAAATGCAGGCAGGCCATACTCCAGCAAGGGCAGGCACATGCAGCAAAGCTTGCCAACATTGATCCCCACTGAAGGCCAAAACAGAAAAGAAGGACCTACAAACACGCTGGAATGGAGACAACATCAAAGGAATTGCAATTGGAGGAGAAAAAAAGAAAATTTGGGAAATGTAGTGACTCTTAGAAAGTGGCCTGGGGTTTTAGCAGGTGCAGTGCAAAGGACCAAAAGATGCAAAAACTAAGCTCACAGATGTTGCAAAAGCAGGGGAAAAAGTCAAGGAGGAAGACACAACTTAGGGGGCAAGATATGAGGGACATGGCATGAGCACTTCAGAAAACAACCAAAAAAGAAAAAAATCTTTCCCAAAGTCAAAGCCATCAAAATGCAGGCAGGCCATACGCCACCAAGGGCAGGCACATGCAGCAAAGCTTGCCAAAATTGATCCCCACTGAAGGCCAAAACAGTAAAGAAGGACCTACAAACACGCTGGAAAGGAGTCAACATCAAAGGAATTGCAATTGGAGGAGAAAAAAAGAAAATTTGGGAAATTTAGTGACTCTAAGAAAATGGCCTGGGGTTATATCAGGTGCATTGCAAAGGACAAAAAGGTGCCAAAACTAAGCTCACAAATGTTGCAAAAGCAGGGGAAAAAGTGAAGGAGGAAGACACAAATTAGGGGGCAAGATATGAGGGACATGGCATGAATACTTAAAATAATGAAAAAAAAAAAAAAGAAAAAATCTTTCCCAAAGTCAAAGCCATCAAAATGCAGGCAGGCCATACGCCAGCAAGGGCAGGCACATGCAGCAAAGCTTGCCAAAATTGATCCCCACTGAAGGCCAAAACAGAAAAGAAGGACCTACAAACACGCTGGAAAGGAGTCAACTTCAAAGGAATTGCAATTGGAGGAGAAAAAAAGAAAATTTGGGAAATTTAGTGACTCTAAGAAAATGGCCTGGGGTTTTATCAGGTGCATTGCAAAGGGCAAAAATGTGCCAAAACTAAGCTCACAAATGTTGCAAAAGCAGGCGAAAAAGTCAAGGAGGAAGACACAATTTAGAGGCAAGATATGAGGGAGATGGCATGAACACTTCAGAAAACAACCAAAAAAAGAAAAAAATTTTTTCCAACGTCAAAGCCATCAAAAGGCATGGCCTGCCATCAAGTGCAGGGACATGCACCAAAGATTCATCTATTGGTCCCCATTGAAATCTTGCGAATCCCAAAAGAAAGGCTTACAAACACTCTGGAAAGGACATAGGTTCAAATGAAATGCAATTGAAAAAAGCAGAAAATCGGGAATTTTAGTCTCTACAAAAAATAGGCTGTGAGGAAATCAGCTGCATTGCAAAGGACCAAAAGGAGCCAAAACTAAGCTCACAGATGTTGCAAAAGCAGGGAAAAAGTCAAGGAGGAAGACACAACTTAGGGGGCAAGATATGAGGTACATGGCATGAATACTTAAAACAAAAAAAAAAAAAAAATTACAAAAAATCATTCCCAAACTCAAAGCCATCAAAATGCAAGCAGGCCATACGCCAGCAAGGGCCGGCACATGCAGCAAAGCTTGCCAAAATTGATCCCCACTGAAGGCCAAAACAGAAAACAAGGACCTACAAACACGCTGGAAAGGAGTCAACATCAAAGGAATTGCAATTGGAGGAGAAAAAAAGAAAATTTGGGAAATTTAGTGACTCTAAGAAAATGGCCTGGGGTTTTATCAGGTGCATTGCAAAGGACCAAAAGGTGCCAAAATTAAGCTGACAAATGTTGCAAAAGCAGGGGAAAAAGTCAAGGAGGAAGACACAACTTAGGGGGCAAGATATGAAGGACATGGCATGAACACTTCAGAAAACAACCAAAAAAAGAACAATATCTTTCCCAAAGTCAAAGACATCAAAAGGCATGGCCTGCCAACAAGTGCAGGGACATGCACCAAAGATTCATCTATTGGTCCCCATTGAAATCGCAAGATTCCTTTTCCCTTCCCGAAAGGAAACGAAATTTCCTAGCGGGAAGGGAAAAGGAATCTTGCGAATCCCAAAAGAAAGGCTTACAAACACTCTGGAAAGGAGATAGGTTCAAATGAAATGCAATTGAAAAAAGCAGAAAATCATGAATTTTAGTCTCTTCAAAAAATAGGCTGTGCGAAAATCAGCTGCATTGCAAAGGACCAAAAGGTGGCAAAACAAAGCTCACAGATGTTGCAAAAGCAGGGAAAAAAGTCAAGGAGGAAGACACAACTTAGGGGGCAAGATATGACGTCATGGCATGAATACTTAAAATAATAAAAAAAAAAAAAAAGAAAAAATCTTTCCCAAAGTCAAAGCCATCAAAATGCAGGCAGGCCATACGCCAGCAAGGGCAGGCACATGCAGCAAAGCTTGCCAAAATTGATCCCCACTGAAGGCCAAAACAGAAAAGAAGGACCTACAAACACGCTGGAATGGAGACAACATCAAAGGAATTGCAATTGGATGAGAAAAAAAGAAAATTTGGGAAATGTAGTGACTCTTAGAAAGTGGCCTGGGGTTTTATCAGGTGCAGTGCAAAGGACCAAAAGATGCCAAAACTAAGCTCACAGATGTTGCAAAAGCAGGGGAAAAAGTCAAGGAGGAAGACACAACTTAGGGGGCAAGATATGAGGGACATGGCATGAGCACTTCAGAAAACAACCAAAAAAGAAAAAAATCTTTCCCAAAGTCAAAGCCATCAAAATGCAGGCAGGCCATACGCCACCAAGGGCAGGCACATGCCGCAAAGCTTGCCAAAATTGATCCCCACTGAAGGCCAAAACAGTAAAGAAGGACCTACAAACACGCTGGAAAGGAGTCAACATCAAAGGAATTGCAATTGGAGGAGAAAAAAAGAAAATTTGGGAAATTTTGTGACTCTAAGAAAATGGCCTGGGGTTTTATCAGGTGCATTGCAAAGGACAAAAAGGTGCCAAAACTAAGCTCACAAATGTTGCAAAAGCAGGGGAAAAAGTCAAGGAGGAAGACACAAATTAGGGGGCAAGATATGAGGGACATGGCATGAATAATTAAAATATTAAAAAAAAAAAAAAAGAAAAAATCTTTCCCAAAGTCAAAGCCATCAAAATGCAGGCAGGCCATACGCCAGCAAGGGCAGGCACATGCAGCAAAGCTTGCCAAAATTGATCCCCACTGAAGGCCAAAACAGAAAAGGAGGACCTACAAACACGCTGGAAAGGAGTCAACATCAAAGGAATTGCAATTGGAGGAGAAAAAAAGAAAATTTGGGAAATTTAATGACTCTTAGAAAGTGGCCTGGGGTTTTAGCATGTGCAGTGCAAAGGACCAAAAGATGCAAAAACTAAGCTCACAGATGTTGCAAAAGAAGGGGAAAAAGTCAAGGAGGAAGACACAACTTAGGGGGCAAGATATGAGGGACATGGCCTGAACACTTCAGGAAACAACCAAAAAAAGAAAAAAATCTTTCCCAAAGTCAAAGCCATCAAAAGGCATGGCCTGCCATCAAGTGCAGGGACATGCACCAAAGATTCATCTATTGGTCCCCATTGAAATCGCAAGATTCCTTTTCCCTTCCCAAAAGGAAATGGAATTTCCTTTCGGGAAGGGAAAAGGAATCTTGCGAATCCCAGAAGAAAGGCTTACAAACACTCTGGAAAGGAGATAGGTTCAAATGAAATGCAATTGAAAAAAGCAGAAAATCGGGAATTTTCGTCTCTGTAAAATAGGCTGTGAGGAAATCAGCTGCATTGCAAAGGACCAAAAGGTGGCAAAACTAAGCTCACAGATGTTGCAAAAGCAGGGGAAAAAGTCAAGGAGGAAGACAGAACAGGGGGCAAGATATGAGGTACACGGCATGAATACCTAAAATAATAAAAAAAAAAAAAAGAAAAAATCTTTCCCAAAGTCAAAGCCATCAAAATGCAGGCAGGCCATACGCCACCAAGGGCAGGCACATGCAGCAAAGCTTGCCAAAATTGATCCCCACTGAAGGCCAAAACAGAAAAGAAGGACTTAAAAACACGCTGGAATGGAGACAACATTGAAGGACTCCATTTTCTATGAGAAAAAAAAAAAATTTGGGTAAGTTAGTGATTCTAAGAAAATGGCCTGGGTTTATATCAGGTGCAGTGCAAAGGACCAAAAGATGCCAAAACTAAGCTCACAGATGTTGCAAAATCAGGGGAAAAAGTCAAGGAGTAAGACCCAACTTAGGGGGCAAGATATGAGGGACATGGCATGAACACTTCAGAAAACAACCAAAAAAAGAAAAAAATCTTTCCCAAAGTCAAAGCCATCAAAAGGCATGGCCTGCCATCAAGTGCAGGGACATGCACCAAAGATTCCTCTATTGGTCCCCATTGAAATCGCAAGATTCCTTTTCCCTTCCCGAAAGGAAATGAAATTTCCTTTCGGGAAGGGAAAAGGAATCTTGCGAATCCCAAAAGAAAGGCTTACAAACACTCTGGAAAGGAGATAGGTTCAAATGAAATGCAATTGAAAAAAGCAGAAAATCGGGAATTTTAGTCTCTTCAAAAAATAGGCTGTGAGAAAATCAGCTGCATTGCAAAGGACCAAAAGGTGCCAAAACTAAGCTCACAGATGTTGCAAAAGCAGGGGAAAATGTCAAGGAGGAAGACACAACTTAGGGGGCAAGATATGAGGGACATGGCATGAATACATAAAACAAAACAAAAAAAAAATACAAAAAATCATTCCCAAACTCAAAGCCATCAAAATGCAAGCAGGCCATACGCCAGCAAGGGCAGGCACATGCTGCAAACCTTGCCAAAATTGATCCCCACTGAAGGCCAAAACAGAAAAGAAGGACCTACAAACACGCTGGAAAGGAGTCAACATCAAAGGAATTGCAATTGGAGGAGAAAAAAAGAAAATTTTGGAAATTAAGTGACTCTAAGAAAATGGCCTGGGTTTATATCAGGTGCTGTGCAAAGGACCAAAAGATGCAAAAACTAAGCTCACAGATGTTGCAAAGCAGGGGAAAAAGTCAAGGAGGAAGACACAACTTAGGGGGCAAGATATGAGGGTCATGGCATGAATACTTAAAATAATAAAAAAAAAAAAAAGAAAAAATCTTTCCCAAAGTCAAAGCCATCAAAATGCAGGCAGGCCATACGCCACCAAGGGCAGGCACATGCAGCAAAGCTTGCCGAAATTGATCCCCACTGAACGCCAAAACAGAAATAAGGACCTACAAACACGCTGGAATGGAGACAACATCAAAGGATTTGCCATTGGAGGAGAAAAAGGAAAATTTGGGAAATTTAGTGACTCTTAGAAAGTGGCCTGTGGTTTTAGCAGGTGCAGTGCAAAGGACCAAAATGTGCCAAAACTAAGCTCACAGATGTTGCAAAAGCAGGAGAAAAAGTGAAGGAGGAAGACACACCTTAGGGAGCAAGATATGAGGGACATGGCATGAATAGTTAAAACAAAAAAAAAAAAAAAAAGAAAAAAATCTTTCCCAAAGTCAAAGCCATCAAAATGCAGGCAGGCCATACGCCACCAAGGGCAGGCACATGCAGCAAAGCTTGCCAAAACTGATCCCCACTGAAGGCCAAAACAGAAAAGAAGGACCTACAAACACGCTGGAATGGAGACACCATCAAAGGAATTCAATTTCGATGAGAAAAAAAGAAAATATGGGTAAGTTAGTGATTCTAAGAAAATGGCCTGGGTTTATATCAGGTGCTGTGCAAAGGACCAAAAGATGCCAAAACTAAGCTCACAGATGTTGCAAAAGCAGGGGAAAAAGTGAAGGAGGAAGACACAATTTAGGGGCAAGATATGAGGGACATGGCATGAATACTTAAAATAATAAAAAAAAAAAAAGAAAAAATCTTTCCCAAAGTCAAAGCCATCAAAATGCAGGCAGGCCATACGCCACCAAGGGCAGGCACATGCAGCAAAGCTTGCCAAAATTGATCCCCACTGAAGGCCAAAACAGAAAAGAAGGACCTACGAACACGCTGGAAAGGAGTCAACATCAAAGGAATTGCAATTGGAGGAGAAAAAAAGAAAATTTGGGAAAATTAATGACTCTAAGAAAATGGCCTGGGGTTTTATCAGATGCAGTGCAAAGGACCAAAAGATGCCAAAATTAGGCTCACAGATGTTGCAAAAGTAGGGGAAAAAGTCAAGGAGGAAGACACAACTTAGGGGGCAAGATATGAGGGACATGGCATGACTAACTAAAAAAATAATTAAAAAAAAAAAAAAAAATGTTTCCCAAAGTCAAAGCCATCAAAATGCAGGCAGGCCATACGCCACCAAGGGCAGGCACATGCAGCAAAGCTTGCCAAAATTGATCCCCACTGAAGGCCAAAGAAAAGAAGGACCTACAAACACGCTGGAAAGGAGACAACATCAAAGGAATTGCAATTGGAGGAGAAAAAAAAAAAAAATGGGAAATTTAATGACTCTAAGAAAATGGCCTGGGTTTATATCAGGTGCAGTGCAAAGGACCAAAGATGCCAAAACTAAGTTCACAGATGTTGCTTAAGCAGGGGAAAAAGTGAAGGAGGAAGACACAACTGAGGGAGCAAGATATGAGGGACATGGCATGAAGAATTAAAACAAAAAAAAAAAAAAAAGAAAAAATCTATCCCAAAGTCAAAGCCATCAAAATGCAGGCAGGCCATACGCCAGCAAGGGCAGGCACATGCAGCAAAGCTTGCCAAAATTGATCCCCACTGAAGGCCAAAACAGAAAAGAAGGACTTACAAACACGCTGGAATGGAGACACCATCAAAGGAATTCAATTTCTATGAGAAAAAATGAAAATTTAGGCTAGTTAGTCATTTTAAGAAAATGGCCTGGGTTTATATCAGGTGCAGCGCAAAGGAACAAAGGTGCCAAAACTAAGCTCACAGATGTTGCAAAAGCAGGAGAAAAAGTGAAGGAGGAAGACACAACTTAGGGAGCAAGATATGAGGGACATGGCATTAACACTTCAGGAAAAAACCAAAAAAAGAAAAAAATCTTTCCCAAAGTCAAAGCCATCAAAAGGCATGGCCTGCCATCAAGTGCAGGGATATGCACCAAAGATTCCTCTATTGGTCCCCATTGAAATCGCAAGATTCCTTTTCCCTTCCCGAAAGGAAATGAAATTTCCTTTCGGGAAGGGAAAAGGAATCTTGCGGATCCCAAAAGAAAGGCTTACAAACACTCTGGAAAGGAGATAGGTTCAAATGAAATGCAATTGAAAAAAGCAGAAAATCGGGAATTTAATCTCTAGAAAAAATAGGCTGTGAGGAAATCAGCTGCATTGCAAAGGACCAAAAGGTGCCAAAACTAAGCTCAGAGATGTTGCAAAAGCAGGGGAAAAAGTCAAGGAGGAAGACACAACTTAGGGGGCAAGATATGAGGGACATGGCATGAATACTTAAAATATTAAAAAAAAAAAAAAGAAAAAATCTTTCCCAAAGTCAAAGCCATCAAAATGCAGGCAGGCCATACGCCACCAAGGGCAGGCACATGCAGCAAAGCTTGCAAAAACTGATCCCCACTGAAGGCCAAAACAGAAAAGAAGGACTAAAAAACACGCTGCAATGTTGACAACATTGAAGGAATCCATTTTCTATGAGAAAAAAAAAAAAATTTGGGTAAGTTAGTGATTCTAAGAAAATGGCCTGGGTTTATATCAGGTGCAGTGCAAAGGACCAAAAGATGCCAAAACTAAGCTCACAGATGTTGCAAAAGCAGGGGAAAAAGTCAAGGAGGAAGACACAACTTAGGGGGCAAGATATGAGGGACATGGCATGAACACTTCAGAAAACAACCAAAAAAAGAAAAAAATCTTTCCCAAAGTCAAAGCCATCAAAAGGCATGGCCTGCCATCAAGTGCAGGGACATGCACCAAAGATTCCTCTATTGGTCCCCATTGAAATCGCAAGATTCATTTTCCCTTCCCGAAAGGAAATGAAATTTCCTTTCGGGAAGGGAAAAGGAACCTTGCGAATCCCAAAAGAAAGGCTTACAAACGCTCTGGAAAGGAGATAGGTTCAAATGAAATGCAATTGAAAAAAGCAGAAAATCGGGAATTTTAGTCTCTTCAAAAAATAGGCTGTGAGAAAATCCGCTGCATTGCAAAGGACCAAAAGGTGCCAAAACTAAGCTCACAGATGTTGCAAAAGCAGGGGAAAAAGTCAAGGAGGAAGACACAACTTAGGGGGCAAGATATGAGGGACATGGCATGAATACTTAAAACAAAAAAAAAAAAATATACAAAATATCATTCCCAAACTCAAAGCCATCAAAATGCAAGCAGGCCATACGCCACCAAGGGCAGGCACATGCTGCAAAGCTTGCCAAAATTGATCCCCACAGAAGGCCAAAACAGAAAAGAAGGACCTACAAACACACTGGAAAGGAGTCAACATCAAAGGAATTTCAATTGGAGGAGAAAAAATGAAAATTTGGGAAATTTAGTGACTCTAAGAAAATGGCCTGGGTTTATATCAGGTGCAGTGCAAAGGACCAAAAGGTGCCAAAACTAAGCTCACAAATGTTGCAAAAGCAGGCGAAAAAGTCAAGGAGGAAGAAACAACTTAGGGGGCAAGATATGAGGGACATGGCATGAACACTTCAGAAAACAACCAAAAAAAGAATAAAATCTTTCCCAAAGTCAAAGCCATGAAAAGGCATGGCCTGCCAACAAGTGCAGGGACATGAACCAAAGATTCATCTATTGGTCCCCATTGAATTCGCAAGATTCCTTTTCCCTTCCCGAAAGGAAACGAAATTTCCTTTCGGGAAGGGAAAAGGAATCTTGCGAATCCCAAAAGAAAGGCTTACAAACACTCTGGAAAGGAGATAGGTTCAAATGAAATGCAATTGAAAAAAGCAGAAAATCGGGAATTTTAGTCTCTTCAAAAATAGGCTGTGAGAAAATCAGCTGCATTGCAAAGGACCAAATGGTGGCAAAACTAAGCTCACAGATGTTGCAAAAGCAGGGGAAAAAGTCAAGGAGGAAGACACACCTTAGGGGGCAAGATATGAGGGACATGGCATGAATACTTAAAATAATAAAAAAAAAAAGAAAAAATCTTTCCAAAGTCAAATCCATCAAAATGCAGGCAGGCCATAGGCCAGCAAGGGCAGGCACATGCAGCAAAGCTTGCCAAAATTGATCCCCACTGAAGGCCAAAACAGAAAAGAAGGACCTACAAACACGCTGGAATGGAGACAACATCAAAGGAATTGCAATTGGATGAGAAAAAAAGAAAATTTGGGAAATGTAGTGACTCTTAGAAAGTGGCCTGGGGTTTTAGCAGGTGCAGTGCAAAGGACCAAAAGATGCAAAAACTAAGCTCACAGATGTTGCAAAAGCAGGGGAAAAAGTCAAGGAGGAAGACACAACTTAGGGGGCAAGATATGAGGGACATGGCATGAGCACTTCAGAAAACAACCAAAAAAGAAAAAATCTTTCCCAAAGTCAAAGCCATCAAAATGCAGGCAGGCCATACGCCACCAAGGGCAGGCACATGCCGCAAAGCTTGCCAAAATTGATCCCCACTGAAGGCCAAAACAGAAAAGAAGGACCTACAAACACGCTGGAAAGGAGTCAACATCAAAGGAATTGCAATTGGAGGAGAAAAAAAGAAAATTTGGGAAATTTAATGACTCTTAGAAAGTGGCCTGGGGTTTTAGCATGTGCAGTGCAAAGGACCAAAAGATGCAAAAACTACGCTCACAGATGTTGCAAAAGCAGGGGAAAAAGTCAAGGAGGAAGACACAACTTAGGGGGCAAGATATGAGGGACATGGCCTGAACACTTCAGGAAACAACCAAAAAAAGAAAAAAATCTTTCCCAAAGTCAAAGCCATCAAAAGGCATGGCCTGCCATCAAGTGCAGGGACATGCACCAAAGATTCATCTATTGGTCCCCATTGATATCGCAAGATTCCTTTTCCCTTCCCGAAAGGAAATGAAATTTCCTTTCGGGAAGGGAAAAGGAATCTTGCGAATCCCAAAAGAAAGGCTTCCAAACAATCTGGAAAGGAGATAGGTTCAAATGAAATGCAATTGAAAAAAGCAGAAAATCGGGACTTATCGTCTCTTCAAAAAATAGGCTGTGAGGAAATCAGCTGCATTGCAAAGGACCAAAAGGTGCCAAAACTAAGCTCACAGATGTTGCAAAAGCAGGGGAAAAAGTCTAGGAGGAAGACACAACTTAGGGGGCAAGATATGAGGGACATGGCATGAATACTTAAAGCAAAAAAGAAAAAAAAAAGGAAAAATCTTTCCCAAAGTGAAAGCCATCAAAATCCAGGCAGGCCATACGCCAGCAAGTGCAGGCACATGCAGCAAAGCTTGCCAAAATTGATCCCCACTGAAGGCCAAAACAGAAAAGAATGACCTACAAACACGATGGAATGGAGACACCATCAAATGAATTGCAATTGGAGGAGAAAAAAAGAAAATTTGGGAAATTAAGTGACTCTAAGAATATGGCCTGGGTTTATATCAGGTGCAGTGCAAAGGACCAAAAGATGCCAAAACTGAGCTCACAGATGTTGCAAAAGCAGGGGAAAAAGTCAAGGAGGAAGACACAACTTAGGGGGCAAGATATGAGGGACATGGCATGAATACTTAAAATAATAAAAAAAAAAAAAAGAAAAAATCTTTCCCAAAGTCAAAGCCATCAAAATGCAGGCAGGCCATACGCCAGCAAGGGCAGGCACATGCAGCAAAGTTTGCCAAAATTGATCCCCACTGAAGGCCAAAACAGAAAAGAAGGACCTACAAACACGCTGGAATGGAGACACCATCAAGGGATTTGCAATTGGAGGAGAAAAAAAGAAAATTTGGGAAATTTAGTGACTCTAAGAAAATGGCCTGGGTTTATATCAGGTGCAGTGCAAAGGACCAAAAGATGCAAAAACTAAGCTCACAGATGTTGCAAAAGCAGTGGAAAAAGTGAAGGAGGAAGACACAACTTAGGGGTCAAGATATGAGGGACATGGCATGAACACTTCAGGAAACAACCAAAAAAAGAAAAAAATCTATCCCAAATTCAAAGCCATCAAAAGGCATGGCCTGCCATCAAGTGCAGGGACATGCACCAAAGATTCCTCTATTGGTCCCCATTGAAATCGCAAGATTCCTTTTCCCTTCCCAAAAGGAAATGGAATTTCCTTTCGGGAAGGGAAAAGGAATCTTGCGAATCCCAGAAGAAAGGCTTACAAACACTCTGGAAAGGAGATAGGTTCAAATGAAATGCAATTGAAAAAAGCAGAA
This sequence comes from Artemisiospiza belli, assembly GCA_021963965.1. NCBI lineage: Eukaryota > Metazoa > Chordata > Aves > Passeriformes > Passerellidae > Artemisiospiza > Artemisiospiza belli. The sequence goes on from JAKDEW010000440.1 coordinate 172,836, forward strand.
AATCGGGAATTTTCGTCTCTGTAAAATAGGCTGTGAGGAAATCAGCTGCATTGCAAAGGACCAAAAGGTGGCAAAACTAAGCTCACAGATGTTGCAAAAGCAGGGGAAAAAGTCAAGGAGGAAGACACAACAGGGGGCAAGATATGAGGTACACGGCATGAATACCTAAAATAATAAAAAAAAAAAAAAAGAAAAAATCTTTCCCAAAGTCAAAGCCATCAAAATGCAGGCAGGCCATACGCCACCAAGGGCAGGCACATGCAGCAAAGCTTGCCAAAATTGATCCCCACTGAAGGCCAAAACAGAAAAGAAGGACTTAAAAACACGCTGGAATGGAGACAACATTGAAGGACTCCATTTTCTATGAGAAAAAAAAAAAAATTTGGGTAAGTTAGTGATTCTAAGAAAATGGCCTGGGTTTATATCAGGTGCAGTGCAAAGGACCAAAAGATGCCAAAACTAAGCTCACAGATGTTGCAAAATCAGGGGAAAAAGTCAAGGAGTAAGACCCAACTTAGGGGGCTAGATATGAGGGACATGGCATGAACACTTCAGAAAACAACCAAAAAAAGAAAAAAATCTTTCCCAAAGTCAAAGACATCAAAAGGCATGGCCTGCCATCAAGTGCAGGGACATGCACCAAAGATTCCTCTATTGGTCCCCATTGAAATCGCAAGATTCCTTTTCCCTTCCCGAAAGGAAATGAAATTTCCTTTCGGGAAGGGAAAAGGGATCTTGCGAATCCCAAAAGAAAGGCTTACAAACACTCTGGAAAGGAGATAGGTCCAAATGAAATGCAATTGAAAAAAGCAGAAAATCGGGAATTTTAGTCTCTTCAAAAAATAGGCTGTGAGAAAATCAAAGGAATTGCAAAGGACCAAAAGGTGGCAAAACTAAGCTCACAGATGTTGCAAAAGCAGGGGAAAATGTCAAGGAGGAAGACACAACTTAGGGGGCAAGATATGAGGGACATGGCATGAATACATAAAACAAAACAAAAAAAAAATACAAAAAATCATTCCCAAACTCAAAGCCATCAAAATGCAAGCAGGCCATACGCCACCATGGGCAGGCACATGCTGCAAACCTTGCCAAAATTGATCCCCACTGAAGGCCAAAACAGAAAAGAAGGACCTACAAACACGCTGGAAAGGAGTCAACATCAAAGGAATTGCAATTGGAGGAGAAAAAAAGAAAATTTTGGAAATTAAGTGACTCTAAGAAAATGGCCTGGGTTTCTATCAGGTGCTGTGCAAAGGACCAAAAGATGCAAAAACTAAGCTCACGGATGTTGCAAAAGCAGGGGAAAAAGTCAAGGAGGAAGACACAACTTAGGGGGCAAGATATGAGGGTCATGGCATTAATACTTAAAATAATAAAAAAAAAAAAAGAAAAAATCTTTCCCAAAGTCAAAGCCATCAAAATGCAGGCAGGCCATACGCCACCAAGGGCAGGCGCATGCAGCAAAGCTTGCCGAAATTGATCCCCACTGAAGGCCAAAACAGAAAAGAAGGACCTACAAACACGCTGGAAAGGAGACAACATCAAAGGAATTGCAATTGGAGGAGAAAAAAAAAAAAAATGGGAAATTTAATGACTCTAAGAAAATGGCCTGGGTTTATATCAGGTGCAGTGCAAAGGACCAAAGATGCCAAAACTAAGTTCACAGATGTTGCTTAAGCAGGGGAAAAAGTGAAGGAGGAAGACACAACTGAGGGAGCAAGATATGAGGGACATGGCATGAAGAATTAAAACAAAAAAAAAAAAAAAAGAAAAAATCTATCCCAAAGTCAAAGCCATCAAAATGCAGGCAGGCCATACGCCACCAAGGGCAGGCACATGCAGCAAAGCTTGCCAAAATTGATCCCCACTGAAGGCCAAAACAGAAAAGAAGGACTTACAAACACGCTGGAATGGAGACACCATCAAAGGAATTCAATTTCTATGAGAAAAAATGAAAATTTGGGTAAGTTAGTCATTTTAAGAAAATGGCCTGGGTTTATATCAGGTGCAGCGCAAAGGACCAAAGGTGCCAAAACTAAGCTCACAGATGTTGCAAAAGCAGGAGAAAAAGTGAAGGAGGAAGACACAACTTAGGGAGCAAGATATGAGGGACATGGCATTAACACTTCAGGAAAAAACCAAAAAAAGAAAAAAATCTTTCCCAAAGTCAAAGCCATCAAAAGGCATGGCCTGCCATCAAGTGCAGGGATATGCACCAAAGATTCCTCTATTGGTCCCCATTGAAATCGCAAGATTCCTTTTCCCTTCCCGAAAGGAAATGAAATTTCCTTTCGGGAAGGGAAAAGGAATCTTGCGGATCCCAAAAGAAAGGCTTACAAACACTCTGGAAAGGAGATAGGTTCAAATGAAATGCAATTGAAAAAAGCAGAAAATCGGGAATTTAATCTCTAGAAAAAATAGGCTGTGAGGAAATCAGCTGCATTGCAAAGGACCAAAAGGTGCCAAAACTAAGCTCACAGATGTTGCAAAAGCAGGGGAAAAAGTCAAGGAGGAAGACACAACTTAGGGGGCAAGATATGAGGGACATGGCATGAATACGTAAAATATTAAAAAAAAAAAAAAGAAAAAATCTTTCCCAAACTCAAAGCCATCAAAATGCAGGCAGGCCATACGCCACCAAGGGCAGGCACATGCAGCAAAGCTTGCAAAAACTGATCCCCACTGAAGGCCAAAACAGAAAAGAAGGACTAAAAAACACGCTGGAATGTTGACAACATTGAAGGAATCCATTTTCTATGAGAAAAAAAAAAAAATTTGGGTAAGTTAGTGATTCTAAGAAAATGGCCTGGGTTTATATCAGGTGCAGTGCAAAGGACCAAAAGATGCCAAAACTAAGCTCACAGATGTTGCAAAAGCAGTGGAAAAAGTGAAGGAGGAAGACACAACTTAGGGGTCAAGATATGAGGGACATGGCATGAACACTTCAGGAAACAACCAAAAAAAGAAAAAAATCTATCCCAAATTCAAAGCCATCAAAAGGCATGGCCTGCCATCAAGTGCAGGGACATGCACCAAAGATTCCTCTATTGGTCCCCATTGAAATCGCAAGATTCCTTTTCCCTTCCCAAAAGGAAATGGAATTTCCTTTCGGGAAGGGAAAAGGAATCTTGCGAATCCCAGAAGAAAGGCTTACAAACACTCTGGAAAGGAGATAGGTTCAAATGAAATGCAATTGAAAAAAGCAGAAAATCGGGAATTTTCGTCTCTGTAAAATAGGCTGTGAGGAAATCAGCTGCATTGCAAAGGACCAAAAGGTGGCAAAACTAAGCTCACAGATGTTGCAAAAGCAGGGGAAAAAGTCAAGGAGGAAGACACAACAGGGGGCAAGATATGAGGTACACGGCATGAATACCTAAAATAATAAAAAAAAAAAAAAAGAAAAAATCTTTCCCAAAGTCAAAGCCATCAAAATGCAGGCAGGCCATACGCCACCAAGGGCAGGCACATGCAGCAAAGCTTGCCAAAATTGATCCCCACTGAAGGCCAAAACAGAAAAGAAGGACTTAAAAACACGCTGGAATGGAGACAACATTGAAGGACTCCATTTTCTATGAGAAAAAAAAAAAAATTTGGGTAAGTTAGTGATTCTAAGAAAATGGCCTGGGTTTATATCAGGTGCAGTGCAAAGGACCAAAAGATGCCAAAACTAAGCTCACAGATGTTGCAAAATCAGGGGAAAAAGTCAAGGAGTAAGACCCAACTTAGGGGGCTAGATATGAGGGACATGGCATGAACACTTCAGAAAACAACCAAAAAAAGAAAAAAATCTTTCCCAAAGTCAAAGATATCAAAAGGCATGGCCTGCCATCAAGTGCAGGGACATGCACCAAAGATTCCTCTATTGGTCCCCATTGAAATCGCAAGATTCCTTTTCCCTTCCCGAAAGGAAATGAAATTTCCTTTCGGGAAGGGAAAAGGAATCTTGCGAATCCCAAAAGAAAGGCTTACAAACACTCTGGAAAGGAGATAGGTTCAAATGAAATGCAATTGAAAAAAGCAGAAAATCGGGAATTTTAGTCTCTTCAAAAAATAGGCTGTGAGAAAATCAAAGGAATTGCAAAGGACCAAAAGGTGGCAAAACTAAGCTCACAGATGTTGCAAAAGCAGGGGAAAATGTCAAGGAGGAAGACACAACTTAGGGGGCAAGATATGAGGGACATGGCATGAATACATAAAACAAAACAAAAAAAAAATACAAAAAATCATTCCCAAACTCAAAGCCATCAAAATGCAAGCAGGCCATACGCCACCATGGGCAGGCACATGCTGCAAACCTTGCCAAAATTGATCCCCACTGAAGGCCAAAACAGAAAAGAAGGACCTACAAACACGCTGGAAAGGAGTCAACATCAAAGGAATTGCAATTGGAGGAGAAAAAAAGAAAATTTTGGAAATTAAGTGACTCTAAGAAAATGGCCTGGGTTTATATCAGGTGCTGTGCAAAGGACCAAAAGATGCAAAAACTAAGCTCACGGATGTTGCAAAAGCAGGGGAAAAAGTCAAGGAGGAAGACACAACTTAGGGGGCAAGATATGAGGGTCATGGCATGAATACTTAAAATAATAAAAAAAAAAAAAGAAAAAATCTTTCCCAAAGTCAAAGCCATCAAAATGCAGGCAGGCCATACGCCACCAAGGGCAGGCACATGCAGCAAAGCTTGCCAAAATTGATCCCCACTGAAGGCCAAAGAAAAGAAGGACCTACAAACACGCTGGAAAGGAGACAACATCAAAGGAATTGCAATTGGAGGAGAAAAAAAAAAAAAATGGGAAATTTAATGACTCTAAGAAAATGGCCTGGGTTTATATCAGGTGCAGTGCAAAGGACCAAAGATGCCAAAACTAAGTTCACAGATGTTGCTTAAGCAGGGGAAAAAGTGAAGGAGGAAGACACAACTGAGGGAGCAAGATATGAGGGACATGGCATGAAGAATTAAAACAAAAAAAAAAAAAAAAGAAAAAATCTATCCCAAAGTCAAAGCCATCAAAATGCAGGCAGGCCATACGCCACCAAGGGCAGGCACATGCAGCAAAGCTTGCCAAAATTGATCCCCACTGAAGGCCAAAACAGAAAAGAAGGACTTACAAACACGCTGGAATGGAGACACCATCAAAGGAATTCAATTTCTATGAGAAAAAATGAAAATTTGGGTAAGTTAGTCATTTTAAGAAAATGGCCTGGGTTTATATCAGGTGCAGCGCAAAGGACCAAAGTTGCCAAAACTAAGCTCACAGATGTTGCAAAAGCAGGAGAAAAAGTGAAGGAGGAAGACACAACTTAGGGAGCAAGATATGAGGGACATGGCATTAACACTTCAGGAAAAAACCAAAAAAAGAAAAAAATCTTTCCCAAAGTCAAAGCCATCAAAAGGCATGGCCTGCCATCAAGTGCAGGGATATGCACCAAAGATTCCTCTATTGGTCCCCATTGAAATCGCAAGATTCCTTTTCCCTTCCCGAAAGGAAATGAAATTTCCTTTCGGGAAGGGAAAAGGAATCTTGCGGATCCCAAAAGAAAGGCTTACAAACACTCTGGAAAGGAGATAGGTTCAAATGAAATGCAATTGAAAAAAGCAGAAAATCGGGAATATAATCTCTAGATAAAATAGGCTGTGAGGAAATCAGCTGCATTGCAAAGGACCAAAAGGTGCCAAAACTAAGCTCACAGATGTTGCAAAAGCAGGGGAAAAAGTCAAGGAGGAAGACACAACTTAGGGGGCAAGATATGAGGGACATGGCATGAATACTTAAAATATTAAAAAAAAAAAAAAGAAAAAATCTTTCCCAAACTCAAAGCCATCAAAATGCAGGCAGGCCATACGCCACCAAGGGCAGGCACATGCAGCAAAGCTTGCAAAAACTGATCCCCACTGAAGGCCAAAACAGAAAAGAAGGACTAAAAAACACGCTGGAATGTTGACAACATTGAAGGAATCCATTTTCTATGAGAAAAAAAAAAAAATTTGGGTAAGTTAGTGATTCTAAGAAAATGGCCTGGGTTTATATCAGGTGCAGTGCAAAGGACCAAAAGATGCCAAAACTAAGCTCACAGATGTTGCAAAAGCAGGGGAAAAAGTGAAGGAGGAAGACACAATTTAGGGGGCAAGATATGAGGGACATGGCATGAATACTTAAAATAATAAAAGAAAAAAAAGAAAAAATCTTTCCCAAAGTCAAAGCCATCAAAATGCAGGCAGGCCATACGCCACCAAGGGCAGGCACATGCAGCAAAGCTTGCCAAAATTGATCCCCACTGAAGGCCAAAACAGAAAAGAAGGACCTACGAACACGCTGGAAAGGAGTCAACATCAAAGGAATTGCAATTGGAGGAGAAAAAAAGAAAATTTGGGAAAATTAATGACTCCAAGAAAATGGCCTGGGGTTTTATCAGATGCAGTGCAAAGGACCAAAAGATGCCAAAATTAGGCTCACAGATGTTGCAAAAGTAGGGGAAAAAGTCAAGGAGGAAGACACAACTTAGGGGGCAAGATATGAGGGACATGGCATGACTAACTAAAAAAATAATTAAAAAAAAAAAAAAAATGTTTCCCAAAGTCAAAGCCATCAAAATGCAGGCAGGCCATACGCCACCAAGGGCAGGCACATGCAGCAAAGCTTGCCAAAATTGATCCCCACTGAAGGCCAAAGAAAAGAAGGACCTACAAACACGCTGGAAAGGAGACAACATCAAAGGAATTGCAATTGGAGGAGAAAAAAAAAAAAAATGGGAAATTTAATGACTCTAAGAAAATGGCCTGGGTTTATATCAGGTGCAGTGCAAAGGACCAAAGATGCCAAAACTAAGTTCACAGATGTTGCTTAAGCAGGGGAAAAAGTGAAGGAGGAAGACACAACTGAGGGAGCAAGATATGAGGGACATGGCATGAAGAATTAAAACAAAAAAAAAAAAAAAAGAAAAAATCTATCCCAAAGTCAAAGCCATCAAAATGCAGGCAGGCCATACGCCACCAAGGGCAGGCACATGCAGCAAAGCTTGCCAAAATTGATCCCCACTGAAGGCCAAAACAGAAAAGAAGGACTTACAAACACGCTGGAATGGAGACACCATCAAAGGAATTCAATTTCTATGAGAAAAAATGAAAATTTGGGTAAGTTAGTCATTTTAAGAAAATGGCCTGGGTTTATATCAGGTGCAGCGCAAAGGACCAAAGGTGCCAAAACTAAGCTCACAGATGTTGCAAAAGCAGGAGAAAAAGTGAAGGAGGAAGACACAACTTAGGGAGCAAGATATGAGGGACATGGCATTAACACTTCAGGAAAAAACCAAAAAAAGAAAAAAATCTTTCCCAAAGTCAAAGCCATCAAAAGGCATGGCCTGCCATCAAGTGCAGGGATATGCACCAAAGATTCCTCTATTGGTCCCCATTGAAATCGCAAGATTCCTTTTCCCTTCCCGAAAGGAAATGAAATTTCCTTTCGGGAAGGGAAAAGGAATTTGGCGGATCCCAAAAGAAAGGCTTACAAACACTCTGGAAAGGAGATAGGTTCAAATGAAATGCAATTGAAAAAAGCAGAAAATCGGGAATTTAATCTCTAGAAAAAATAGGCTGTGAGGAAATCAGCTGCATTGCAAAGGACCAAAAGGTGCCAAAACTAAGCTCACAGATGTTGCAAAAGCAGGGGAAAAAGTGAAGGAGGAAGACACAACTTAGGGGGCAAGATATGAGGGACATGGCATGAACACTTCAGAAAACAACCAAAAAAAGAAAAAAATCTTTCCCAAAGTCAAAGCCATCAAAAGGCATGGCCTGCCATCAAGTGCAGGGACATGCACCAAAGATTCCTCTATTGGTCCCCATTGAAATCGCAAGATTCATTTTCCCTTCCCGAAAGGAAATGAAATTTCCTTTCGGGAAGGGAAAAGGAACCTTGCGAATCCCAAAAGAAAGGCTTACAAACGCTCTGGAAAGGAGATAGGTTCATATGAAATGCAATTGAAAAAAGCAGAAAATCGGGAATTTTAGTCTCTTCAAAAAATAGGCTGTGAGAAAATCAGCTGCATTGCAAAGGACCAAAAGGTGCCAAAACTAAGCTCACAGATGTTGCAAAAGCAGGGGAAAAAGTCAAGGAGGAAGACACAACTTAGGGGGCAAGATATGAGGGACATGGCATGAATACTTAAAATAATAAAAAAAAAAAAAGAAAAAATCTTTCAAAAGTCAAATCCATCAAAATGCAGGCAGGCCATAGGCCAGCAAGTGCAGGCACATGCAGCAAAGCTTGCCAAAATTGATCCCCACTGAAGGCCAAAACAGTAAAGAAGGACCTACAAACACGCTGGAAAGGAGTCAATATCAAAGGAATTGCAATTGGAGGAGAAAAAAAGAAAATTTGGGAAATTTTGTGACTCTAAGAAAGTGGCCTGTGGTTTTATCAGGTGCATTGCAAAGGACAAAAAGGTGCCAAAACTAAGCTCACAAATGTTGCAAAAGCAGGGCAAAAAGTGAAGGAGGAAGACACAAATTAGGGGGCAAGGTATGAGGGACATGGCATGAATACTTAAAATATTAAAAAAAAAAAAAAAGAAAAAATCTTTCCCAAAGTCAAAGCCATCAAAATGCAGGCAGGCCATACGCCAGCAAGGGCAGGCACATGCAGCAAAGCTTGCCAAAATTGATCCCCACTGAAGGCCAAAACAGAAAAGAGGGACTTACAAACACGCTGGAAAGGAGTCAACATCAAAGGAATTGCAATTGGAGGAGAAAAAAAGAAAATTTGGAAAATTTAATGACTCTTAGAAAGTGGCCTGGGGTTTTAGCATGTGCAGTGCAAAGGACCAAAAGATGCAAAAACTAAGCTCACAGATGTTGCAAAAGCAGGGGAAAAAGTCAAGGAGGAAGACACAACTTAGGGGGCAAGATATGAGGGACATGGCCTGAACACTTCAGGAAACAACCAAAAAAAGAAAAAAATCTTTCCCAAAGTCAAAGCCATCAAAAGGCATGGCCTGCCATCAAGTGCAGGGACATGCACCAAAGATTCATCTATTGGTCCCCATTGAAATCGCAAGATTCCTTTTCCCTTCCCAAAAGGAAATGAAATTTCCTTTCGGGAAGGGAAAAGGAATCTTGCGAATCCCAAAAGAAAGGCTTCCAAACAATCTGGAAAGGAGATAGGTTCAAATGAAATGCAATTGAAAAAAGCAGAAAATCGGGAATTTTAGTCTCTTAAAAAAATAGGCTGTGAGGAAATCAGCTGCATTGCAAAGGACCAAAAGGTGCCAAAACTAAGCTCACAGATGTTGCAAAAGCAGCGGAAAAAGTCAAGGAGGAAGACACAACTTAGGGGGCAAGATATGAGGGACATGGCATGAATACTTAAAGCAAAAAAGAAAAAAAAAAGAAAAAATCTTTCCCAAAGTCAAAGCCATCAAAATCCAGGCAGGCCATACGCCACCAACTGCAGGCACATGCAGCAAAGCTTGCCAAAATTGATCCCCACTGAAGGCCAAAACAGAAAAGAATGACCTACAAACACGATGGAATGGAGACACCATCAAATGAATTGCAATTGGAGGAGAAAAAAAGAAAATTTGGGAAATTAAGTGACTCTAAGAATATGGCCTGGGTTTATATCAGGTGCAGTGCAAAGGACCAAAAGATGCCAAAACTAAGCTCACAGATGTTGCAAAAGCAGGGGAAAAAGTCAAGGAGGAAGACACAACTTAGGGGGCAAGATATGAGGGACATGGCATGAATACTTAAAATAATAAAAAAAAAAAAAAGAAAAAATCTTTCCCAAAGTCAAAGCCATCAAAATGCAGGCAGGCCATACGCCAGCAAGGACAGGCACATGCAGCAAAGTTTGCCAAAATTGATCCCCACTGAAGGCCAAAACAGAAAAGAAGGACCTACAAACACGCTGGAATGGAGACACCATCAAGGGATTTGCAATTGGAGGAGAAAAAAAGAAAATTTGGGAAATTTAGTGACTCTAAGAAAATGGCCTGGGTTTATATCAGGTGCAGTGCAAAGGACCAAAAGATGCAAAAACTAAGCTCACAGATGTTGCAAAAGCAGGGGAAAAAGTCAAGGAGGAAGACACAACTTAGGGGGCAAGATATGAGGGACATGGCATGAACACTTCAGGAAACAACCAAAAAAAGAAAAAAATCTATCCCAAAGTCAAAGCCATCAAAAGGCATGGCCTGCCATCAAGTGCAGGGACATGCACCAAAGATTCCTCTATTGGTCCCCATTGAAATCGCAAGATTCCTTTTCCCTTCCCAAAAGGAAATGGAATTTCCTTTCGGGAAGGGAAAAGGAATCTTGCGAATCCCAGAAGAAAGGCTTACAAACACTCTGGAAAGGAGATAGGTTCAAATGAAATGCAATTGAAAAAAGCAGAAAATCGGGAATTTTCGTCTCTGTAAAATAGGCTGTGAGGAAATCAGCTGCATTGCAAAGGACCAAAAGGTGGCAAAACTAAGCTCACAGATGTTGCAAAAGCAGGGGAAAAAGTCAAGGAGGAAGACACAACAGGGGGCAAGATATGAGGTACACGGCATGAATACCTAAAATAATAAAAAAAAAAAAAAAGAAAAAATCTTTCCCAAAGTCAAAGCCATCAAAATGCAGGCAGGCCATACGCCACCAAGGGCAGGCACATGCAGCAAAGCTTGCCAAAATTGATCCCCACTGAAGGCCAAAACAGAAAAGAAGGACTTAAAAACACGCTGGAATGGAGACAACATTGAAGGACACCATTTTCTATGAGAAAAAAAAAAAAATTTGGATAAGTTAGTGATTCTAAGAAAATGGCCTGGGTTTATATCAGGTGCAGTGCAAAGGACCAAAAGATGCCAAAACTAAGCTCACAGATGTTGCAAAATCAGGGGAAAAAGTCAAGGAGTAAGACCCAACTTAGGGGGCTAGATATGAGGGACATGGCATGAACACTTCAGAAAACAACCAAAAAAAGAAAAAAATCTTTCCCAAAGTCAAAGCCATCAAAAGGCATGGCCTGCCATCACGTGCAGGGACATGCACCAAAGATTCCTCTATTGGTCCCCATTGAAATCGCAAGATTCCTTTTCCCTTCCCGAAAGGAAATGAAATTTCCTTTCGGGAAGGGAAAAGGGATCTTGCGAATCCCAAAAGAAAGGCTTACAAACACTCTGGAAAGGAGATAGGTTCAAATGAAATGCAATTGAAAAAAGCAGAAAATCGGGAATTTTAGTCTCTTCAAAAAATAGGCTGTGAGAAAATCAGCTGCATTGCAAAGGACCAAAAGGTGGCAAAACTAAGCTCACAGATGTTGCAAAAGCAGGGGAAAATGTCAAGGAGGAAGACACAACTTAGGGGGCAAGATATGAGGGACATGGCATGAATACATAAAACAAAACAAAAAAAAAATACAAAAAATCATTCCCAAACTCAAAGCCATCAAAATGCAAGCAGGCCATACGCCACCATGGGCAGGCACATGCTGCAAACCTTGCCAAAATTGATCCCCACTGAAGGCCAAAACAGAAAAGAAGGACCTACAAACACGCTGGAAAGGAGTCAACATCAAAGGAATTGCAATTGGAGGAGAAAAAAAGAAAATTTTGGAAATTAAGTGACTCTAAGAAAATGGCCTGGGTTTATATCAGGTGCTGTGCAAAGGACCAAAAGATGCAAAAACTAAGCTCACGGATGTTGCAAAAGTAGGGGAAAAAGTCAAGGAGGAAGACACAACTTAGAGGGCAAGATATGAGGGTCATGGCATGAATACTTAAAATAATAAAAAAAAAAAAAGAAAAAATCTTTCCCAAAGTCAAAGCCATCAAAATGCAGGCAGGCCATACGCCACCAAGGGCAGGCGCATGCAGCAAAGCTTGCCAAAATTGATCCCCACTGAAGGCCAAAACAGAAATAAGGACCTACAAACACGCTGGAATGGAGACAACATCAAAGGAATTCAATTTCTATGAGAAAAAAAGAAAATATGGGTAAGTTAGTGATTCTAAGAAAATGGCCTGGGTTTATATCAGGTGCAGTGCAAAGGACCAAAAGATGCCAAAACTAAGCTCACAGATGTTGCAAAAGCAGGGGAAAAAGTGAAGGAGGAAGACACAATTTAGGGGGCAAGATATGAGGGACATGGCATGAATACTTAAAATAATAAAAGAAAAAAAAGAAAAAATCTTTCCCAAAGTCAAAGCCATCAAAATGCAGGCAGGCCATACGCCACCAAGGGCAGGCACATGCAGCAAAGCTTGCCAAAATTGATCCCCACTGAAGGCCAAAACAGAAAAGAAGGACCTACGAACACGCTGGAAAGGAGTCAACATCAAAGGAATTGCAATTGGAGGAGAAAAAAAGAAAATTTGGGAAAATTAATGACTCCAAGAAAATGGCCTGGGGTTTTATCAGATGCAGTGCAAAGGACCAAAAGATGCCAAAATTAGGCTCACAGATGTTGCAAAAGTAGGGGAAAAAGTCAAGGAGGAAGACACAACTTAGGGGGCAAGATATGAGGGACATGGCATGACTAACTAAAAAAATAATTTAAAAAAAAAAAAAAATGTTTCCCAAAGTCAAAGCCATCAAAATGCAGGCAGGCCATACGCCAGCAAGGACAGGCACATGCAGCAAAGTTTGCCAAAATTGATCCCCACTGAAGGCCAAAACAGAAAAGAAGGACCTACAAACACGCTGGAATGGAGACACCATCAAGGGATTTGCAATTGGAGGAGAAAAAAAAAAAAAATGGGAAATTTAATGACTCTAAGAAAATGGCCTGGGTTTATATCAGGTGCAGTGCAAAGGACCAAAGATGCCAAAACTAAGTTCACAGATGTTGCTTAAGCAGGGGAAAAAGTGAAGGAGGAAGACACAACTGAGGGAGCAAGATATGAGGGACATGGCATGAAGAATTAAAACAAAAAAAAAAAAAAAAGAAAAAATCTATCCCAAAGTCAAAGCCATCAAAATGCAGGCAGGCCATACGCCAGCAAGGACAGGCACATGCAGCAAAGTTTGCCAAAATTGATCCCCACTGAAGGCCAAAACAGAAAAGAAGGACTTACAAACACGCTGGAATGGAGACACCATCAAAGGAATTCAATTTCTATGAGAAAAAATGAAAATTTGGGTAAGTTAGTCATTTTAAGAAAATGGCCTGGGTTTATATCAGGTGCAGCGCAAAGGACCAAAGGTGCCAAAACTAAGCTCACAGATGTTGCAAAAGCAGGAGAAAAAGTGAAGGAGGAAGACACAACTTAGGGAGCAAGATATGAGGGACATGGCATTAACACTTCAGGAAAAAACCAAAAAAAGAAAAAAATCTTTCCCAAAGTCAAAGCCATCAAAAGGCATGGCCTGCCATCAAGTGCAGGGATATGCACCAAAGATTCCTCTATTGGTCCCCATTGAAATCGCAAGATTCCTTTTCCCTTCCCGAAAGGAAATGAAATTTCCTTTCGGGAAGGGAAAAGGAATCTTGCGGATCCCAAAAGAAAGGCTTACAAACACTCTGGAAAGGAGATAGGTTCAAATGAAATGCAATTGAAAAAAGCAGAAAATCGGGAATTTAATCTCTAGAAAAAATAGGCTGTGAGGAAATCAGCTGCATTGCAAAGGACCATAAGGTGCCAAAACTAAGCTCACAGATGTTGCAAAAGCAGGGGAAAAAGTCAAGGAGGAAGACACAACTTAGGGGGCAAGATATGAGGGACATGGCATGAATACTTAAAATATTAAAAAAAAAAAAAAGAAAAAATCTTTCCCAAACTCAAAGCCATCAAAATGCAGGCAGGCCATACGCCACCAAGGGCAGGCACATGCAGCAAAGCTTGCAAAAACTGATCCCCACTGAAGGCCAAAACAGAAAAGAAGGACTAAAAAACACGCTGGAATGTTGACAACATTGAAGGAATCCATTTTCTATGAGAAAAAAAAAAAAAATTTGGATAAGTTAGTGATTCTAAGAAAATGGCCTGGGTTTATATCAGGTGCAGTGCAAAGGACCAAAAGATGCCAAAACTAAGCTCACAGATGTTGCAAAAGCAGGAGAAAAAGTGAAGGAGGAAGACACAATTTAGGGGGCAAGATATGAGGGACATGGCATGAATACTTAAAATAATAAAAAAAAAAAAAGAAAAAATCTTTCCCAAAGTCAAAGCCATCAAAATGCAGGCAGGCCATACGCCACCAAGGGCAGGCACATGCAGCAAAGCTTGCCAAAATTGATCCCCACTGAAGGCCAAAACAGAAAAGAAGGACCTACAAACACACTGGAAAGGAGTCAACATCAAAGGAATTTCAATTGGAGGAGAAAAAATGAAAATTTGGGAAATTTAGTGACTCTAAGAAAATGGCCTGGGTTTATATCAGGTGCAGTGCAAAGGACCAAAAGGTGCCAAAACTAAGCTCACAAATGTTGCAAAAGCAGGCGAAAAAGTCAAGGAGGAAGAAACAACTTAGGGGGCAAGATATGAGGGACATGGCATGAACACTTCAGAAAACAACCAAAAAAAGAAAAAAATCTTTCCCAAAGTCAAAGCCATGAAAAGGCATGGCCTGCCAACAAGTGCAGGGACATGAACCAAAGATTCATCTATTGGTCCCCATTGAATTCGCAAGATTCCTTTTCCCTTCCCGAAAGGAAACGAAATTTCCTTTCGGGAAGGGAAAAGGAATCTTGCGAATCCCAAAAGAAAGGCTTACAAACACTCTGGAAAGGAGATAGGTTCAAATGAAATGCAATTGAAAAAAGCAGAAAATCGGGAATTTTAGTCTCTTCAAAAATAGGCTGTGAGAAAATCAGCTGCATTGCAAAGGACCAAATGGTGGCAAAACTAAGCTCACAGATGTTGCAAAAGCAGGGGAAAAAGTCAAGGAGGAAGACACACCTTAGGGGGCAAGATATGAGGGACATGGCATGAATACTTAAAATAATAAAAAAAAAAAGAAAAAATCTTTCCAAAGTCAAATCCATCAAAATGCAGGCAGGCCATAGGCCAGCAAGGGCAGGCACATGCAGCAAAGCTTGCCAAAATTGATCCCCACTGAAGGCCAAAACAGAAAAGAAGGACCTACAAACACGCTGGAATGGAGACAACATCAAAGGAATTGCAATTGGATGAGAAAAAAAGAAAATTTGGGAAATGTAGTGACTCTTAGAAAGTGGCCTGGGGTTTTAGCAGGTGCAGTGCAAAGGACCAAAAGATGCAAAAACTAAGCTCACAGATGTTGCAAAAGCAGGGGAAAAAGTCAAGGAGGAAGACACAACTTAGGGGGCAAGATATGAGGGACATGGCATGAGCACTTCAGAAAACAACCAAAAAAGAAAAAATCTTTCCCAAAGTCAAAGCCATCAAAATGCAGGCAGGCCATACGCCACCAAGGGCAGGCACATGCCGCAAAGCTTGCCAAAATTGATCCCCACTGAAGGCCAAAACAGAAAAGAAGGACCTACAAACACGCTGGAAAGGAGTCAACATCAAAGGAATTGCAATTGGAGGAGAAAAAAAGAAAATTTGGGAAATTTAATGACTCTTAGAAAGTGGCCTGGGGTTTTAGCATGTGCAGTGCAAAGGACCAAAAGATGCAAAAACTACGCTCACAGATGTTGCAAAAGCAGGGGAAAAAGTCAAGGAGGAAGACACAACTTAGGGGGCAAGATATGAGGGACATGGCCTGAACACTTCAGGAAACAACCAAAAAAAGAAAAAAATCTTTCCCAAAGTCAAAGCCATCAAAAGGCATGGCCTGCCATCAAGTGCAGGGACATGCACCAAAGATTCATCTATTGGTCCCCATTGATATCGCAAGATTCCTTTTCCCTTCCCGAAAGGAAATGAAATTTCCTTTCGGGAAGGGAAAAGGAATCTTGCGAATCCCAAAAGAAAGGCTTCCAAACAATCTGGAAAGGAGATAGGTTCAAATGAAATGCAATTGAAAAAAGCAGAAAATCGGGAATTATAGTCTATTCAAAAAATAGGCTGTGAGGAAATCAGCTGCATTGCAAAGGACCAAAAGGTGCCAAAACTAAGCTCACAGATGTTGCAAAAGCAGGGGAAAAAGTCTAGGAGGAAGACACAACTTAGGGGGCAAGATATGAGGGACATGGCATGAATACTTAAAGCAAAAAAGAAAAAAAAAGGAAAAATCTTTCCCAAAGTGAAAGCCATCAAAATCCAGGCAGGCCATACGCCAGCAAGTGCAGGCACATGCAGCAAAGCTTGCCAAAATTGATCCCCACTGAAGGCCAAAACAGAAAAGAATGACCTACAAACACGATGGAATGGAGACACCATCAAATGAATTGCAATTGGAGGAGAAAAAAAGAAAATTTGGGAAATTAAGTGACTCTAAGAATATGGCCTGGGTTTATATCAGGTGCAGTGCAAAGGACCAAAAGATGCCAAAACTAAGCTCACAGATGTTGCAAAAGCAGGGGAAAAAGTCAAGGAGGAAGACACAACTTAGGGGGCAAGATATGAGGGACATGGCATGAATACTTAAAATAATAAAAAAAAAAAAAAGAAAAAATCTTTCCCAAAGTCAAAGCCATCAAAATGCAGGCAGGCCATACGCCAGCAAGGACAGGCACATGCAGCAAAGTTTGCCAAAATTGATCCCCACTGAAGGCCAAAACAGAAATAAGGACCTACAAACACGCTGGAATGGAGACAACATCAAATGATTTGCCATTGGAGGAGAAAAAGGAAAATTTGGGAAATTTAGTGACTCTAAGAATATGGCCTGGGGTTTTAGCAGGTGCAGTGCAAAGGACCAAAATGTGCCAAAACTAAGCTCACAGATGTTGCAAAAGCAGGAGAAAAAGTGAAGGAGGAAGACACACCTTAGGGAGCAAGATATGAGGGACATGGCATGAATAGTTAAAACAAAAAAAAAAAAAAAAAGAAAAAAATCTTTCCCAAAGTCAAAGCCATCAAAATGCAGGCAGGCCATACGCCACCAAGGGCAGGCACATGCAGCAAAGCTTGCCAAAACTGATCCCCACTGAAGGCCAAAACAGAAAAGAAGGACCTACAAACACGCTGGAATGGAGACACCATCAAAGGAATTCAATTTCTATGAGAAAAAAAGAAAATATGGGTAAGTTAGTGATTCTAAGAAAATGGCCTGGGTTTATATCAGGTGCAGTGCAAAGGACCAAAAGATGCCAAAACTAAGCTCACAGATGTTGCAAAAGCAGGGGAAAAAGTGAAGGAGGAAGACACAATTTAGGGGGCAAGATATGAGGGACATGGCATGAATACTTAAAATAATAAAAGAAAAAAAAGAAAAAATCTTTCCCAAAGTCAAAGCCATCAAAATGCAGGCAGGCCATACGCCACCAAGGGCAGGCACATGCAGCAAAGCTTGCCAAAATTGATCCCCACTGAAGGCCAAAACAGAAAAGAAGGACCTACGAACACGCTGGAAAGGAGTCAACATCAAAGGAATTGCAATTGGAGGAGAAAAAAAGAAAATTTTGGAAATTAAGTGACTCTAAGAAAATGGCCTGGGTTTATATCAGGTGCTGTGCAAAGGACCAAAAGATGCAAAAACTAAGCTCACGGATGTTGCAAAAGCAGGGGAAAAAGTCAAGGAGGAAGACACAACTTAGGGGGCAAGATATGAGGGTCATGGCATGAATACTTAAAATAATAAAAAAAAAAAAAGAAAAAATCTTTCCCAAAGTCAAAGCCATCAAAATGCAGGCAGGCCATACGCCACCAAGGGCAGGCGCATGCAGCAAAGCTTGCCGAAATTGATCCCCACTGAAGGCCAAAACAGAAATAAGGACCTACAAACACGCTGGAATGGAGACAACATCAAATGATTTGCCATTGGAGGAGAAAAAGGAAAATTTGGGAAATTTAGTGACTCTTAGAAAGTGGCCTGGGGTTTTAGCAGGTGCAGTGCAAAGGACCAAAATGTGCCAAAACTAAGCTCACAGATGTTGCAAAAGCAGGAGAAAAAGTGAAGGAGGAAGACACACCTTAGGGAGCAAGATATGAGGGACATGGCATGAATAGTTAAAACAAAAAAAAAAAAAAAAAAGAAAAAAATCTTTCCCAAAGTCAAAGCCATCAAAATGCAGGCAGGCCATACGCCACCAAGGGCAGGCACATGCAGCAAAGCTTGCCAAAACTGATCCCCACTGAAGGCCAAAACAGAAAAGAAGGACCTACAAACACGCTGGAATGGAGACACCATCAAAGGAATTCAATTTCTATGAGAAAAAAAGAAAATATGGGTAAGTTAGTGATTCTAAGAAAATGGCCTGGGTTTATATCAGGTGCAGTGCAAAGGACCAAAAGATGCCAAAACTAAGCTCACAGATGTTGCAAAAGCAGGGGAAAAA
The DNA here is from genome assembly GCA_021963965.1 of Artemisiospiza belli. Taxonomy (NCBI): domain Eukaryota; kingdom Metazoa; phylum Chordata; class Aves; order Passeriformes; family Passerellidae; genus Artemisiospiza; species Artemisiospiza belli. Next base: position 191,183 of record JAKDEW010000440.1, read on the forward strand.
GTGAAGGAGGAAGACACAATTTAGGGGGCAAGATATGAGGGACATGGCATGAATACTTAAAATAATAAAAGAAAAAAAAGAAAAAATCTTTCCCAAAGTCAAAGCCATCAAAATGCAGGCAGGCCATACGCCACCAAGGGCAGGCACATGCAGCAAAGCTTGCCAAAATTGATCCCCACTGAAGGCCAAAACAGAAAAGAAGGACCTACGAACACGCTGGAAAGGAGTCAACATCAAAGGAATTGCAATTGGAGGAGAAAAAAAGAAAATTTGGGAAAATTAATGACTCCAAGAAAATGGCCTGGGGTTTTATCAGATGCAGTGCAAAGGACCAAAAGATGCCAAAATTAGGCTCACAGATGTTGCAAAAGTAGGGGAAAAAGTCAAGGAGGAAGACACAACATAGGGGGCAAGATATGAGGGACATGGCATGACTAACTAAAAAAATAATTAAAAAAAAAAAAAAAATGTTTCCCAAAGTCAAAGCCATCAAAATGCAGGCAGGCCATACGCCACCAAGGGCAGGCACATGCAGCAAAGCTTGCCAAAATTGATCCCCACTGAAGGCCAAAGAAAAGAAGGACCTACAAACACGCTGGAAAGGAGACAACATCAAAGGAATTGCAATTGGAGGAGAAAAAAAAAAAAAATGGGAAATTTAATGACTCTAAGAAAATGGCCTGGGTTTATATCAGGTGCAGTGCAAAGGACCAAAGATGCCAAAACTAAGTTCACAGATGTTGCTTAAGCAGGGGAAAAAGTGAAGGAGGAAGACACAACTGAGGGAGCAAGATATGAGGGACATGGCATGAAGAATTAAAACAAAAAAAAAAAAAAAAGAAAAAATCTATCCCAAAGTCAAAGCCATCAAAATGCAGGCAGGCCATACGCCACCAAGGGCAGGCACATGCAGCAAAGCTTGCCAAAATTGATCCCCACTGAAGGCCAAAACAGAAAAGAAGGACTTACAAACACGCTGGAATGGGGACACCATCAAAGGAATTCAATTTCTATGAGAAAAAATGAAAATTTGGGTAAGTTAGTCATTTTAAGAAAATGGCCTGGGTTTATATCAGGTGCAGCGCAAAGGACCAAAGGTGCCAAAACTAAGCTCACAGATGTTGCAAAAGCAGGAGAAAAAGTGAAGGAGGAAGACACAACTTAGGGAGCAAGATATGAGGGACATGGCATTAACACTTCAGGAAAAAACCAAAAAAAGAAAAAAATCTTTCCCAAAGTCAAAGCCATCAAAAGGCATGGCCTGCCATCAAGTGCAGGGATATGCACCAAAGATTCCTCTATTGGTCCCCATTGAAATCGCAAGATTCCTTTTCCCTTCCCGAAAGGAAATGAAATTTCCTTTCGGGAAGGGAAAAGGAATCTTGCGGATCCCAAAAGAAAGGCTTACAAACACTCTGGAAAGGAGATAGGTTCAAATGAAATGCAATTGAAAAAAGCAGAAAATCGGGAATATAATCTCTAGATAAAATAGGCTGTGAGGAAATCAGCTGCATTGCAAAGGACCAAAAGGTGCCAAAACTAAGCTCACAGATGTTGCAAAAGCAGGGGAAAAAGTCAAGGAGGAAGACACAACTTAGGGGGCAAGATATGAGGGACATGGCATGAATACTTAAAATATTAAAAAAAAAAAAAAGAAAAAATCTTTCCCAAACTCAAAGCCATCAAAATGCAGGCAGGCCATACGCCACCAAGGGCAGGCACATGCAGCAAAGCTTGCAAAAACTGATCCCCACTGAAGGCCAAAACAGAAAAGAAGGACTAAAAAACACGCTGGAATGTTGACAACATTGAAGGAATCCATTTTCTATGAGAAAAAAAAAAAAATTTGGGTAAGTTAGTGATTCTAAGAAAATGGCCTGGGTTTATATCAGGTGCAGTGCAAAGGACCAAAAGATGCCAAAACTAAGCTCACAGATGTTGCAAAAGCAGGGGAAAAAGTGAAGGAGGAAGACACAATTTAGGGGGCAAGATATGAGGGACATGGCATGAATACTTAAAATAATAAAAGAAAAAAAAGAAAAAATCTTTCCCAAAGTCAAAGCCATCAAAATGCAGGCAGGCCATACGCCACCAAGGGCAGGCACATGCAGCAAAGCTTGCCAAAATTGATCCCCACTGAAGGCCAAAACAGAAAAGAAGGACCTACGAACACGCTGGAAAGGAGTCAACATCAAAGGAATTGCAATTGGAGGAGAAAAAAAGAAAATTTGGGAAAATTAATGACTCCAAGAAAATGGCCTGGGGTTTTATCAGATGCAGTGCAAAGGACCAAAAGATGCCAAAATTAGGCTCACAGATGTTGCAAAAGTAGGGGAAAAAGTCAAGGAGGAAGACACAACATAGGGGGCAAGATATGAGGGACATGGCATGACTAACTAAAAAAATAATTTAAAAAAAAAAAAAAATGTTTCCCAAAGTCAAAGCCATCAAAATGCAGGCAGGCCATACGCCAGCAAGGACAGGCACATGCAGCAAAGTTTGCCAAAATTGATCCCCACTGAAGGCCAAAACAGAAAAGAAGGACCTACAAACACGCTGGAATGGAGACACCATCAAGGGATTTGCAATTGGAGGAGAAAAAAAAAAAAAATGGGAAATTTAATGACTCTAAGAAAATGGCCTGGGTTTATATCAGGTGCAGTGCAAAGGACCAAAGATGCCAAAACTAAGTTCACAGATGTTGCTTAAGCAGGGGAAAAAGTGAAGGAGGAAGACACAACTGAGGGAGCAAGATATGAGGGACATGGCATGAAGAATTAAAACAAAAAAAAAAAAAAAAGAAAAAATCTATCCCAAAGTCAAAGCCATCAAAATGCAGGCAGGCCATACGCCAGCAAGGACAGGCACATGCAGCAAAGTTTGCCAAAATTGATCCCCACTGAAGGCCAAAACAGAAAAGAAGGACTTACAAACACGCTGGAATGGAGACACCATCAAAGGAATTCAATTTCTATGAGAAAAAATGAAAATTTGGGTAAGTTAGTCATTTTAAGAAAATGGCCTGGGTTTATATCAGGTGCAGCGCAAAGGACCAAAGGTGCCAAAACTAAGCTCACAGATGTTGCAAAAGCAGGAGAAAAAGTGAAGGAGGAAGACACAACTTAGGGAGCAAGATATGAGGGACATGGCATTAACACTTCAGGAAAAAACCAAAAAAAGAAAAAAATCTTTCCCAAAGTCAAAGCCATCAAAAGGCATGGCCTGCCATCAAGTGCAGGGATATGCACCAAAGATTCCTCTATTGGTCCCCATTGAAATCGCAAGATTCCTTTTCCCTTCCCGAAAGGAAATGAAATTTCCTTTCGGGAAGGGAAAAGGAATCTTGCGGATCCCAAAAGAAAGGCTTACAAACACTCTGGAAAGGAGATAGGTTCAAATGAAATGCAATTGAAAAAAGCAGAAAATCGGGAATTTAATCTCTAGAAAAAATAGGCTGTGAGGAAATCAGCTGCATTGCAAAGGACCATAAGGTGCCAAAACTAAGCTCACAGATGTTGCAAAAGCAGGGGAAAAAGTCAAGGAGGAAGACACAACTTAGGGGGCAAGATATGAGGGACATGGCATGAATACTTAAAATATTAAAAAAAAAAAAAAGAAAAAATCTTTCCCAAACTCAAAGCCATCAAAATGCAGGCAGGCCATACGCCACCAAGGGCAGGCACATGCAGCAAAGCTTGCAAAAACTGATCCCCACTGAAGGCCAAAACAGAAAAGAAGGACTAAAAAACACGCTGGAATGTTGACAACATTGAAGGAATCCATTTTCTATGAGAAAAAAAAAAAAAATTTGGATAAGTTAGTGATTCTAAGAAAATGGCCTGGGTTTATATCAGGTGCAGTGCAAAGGACCAAAAGATGCCAAAACTAAGCTCACAGATGTTGCAAAAGCAGGAGAAAAAGTGAAGGAGGAAGACACAATTTAGGGGGCAAGATATGAGGGACATGGCATGAATACTTAAAATAATAAAAAAAAAAAAAGAAAAAATCTTTCCCAAAGTCAAAGCCATCAAAATGCAGGCAGGCCATACGCCACCAAGGGCAGGCACATGCAGCAAAGCTTGCCAAAATTGATCCCCACTGAAGGCCAAAACAGAAAAGAAGGACCTACAAACACACTGGAAAGGAGTCAACATCAAAGGAATTTCAATTGGAGGAGAAAAAATGAAAATTTGGGAAATTTAGTGACTCTAAGAAAATGGCCTGGGTTTATATCAGGTGCAGTGCAAAGGACCAAAAGGTGCCAAAACTAAGCTCACAAATGTTGCAAAAGCAGGCGAAAAAGTCAAGGAGGAAGAAACAACTTAGGGGGCAAGATATGAGGGACATGGCATGAACACTTCAGAAAACAACCAAAAAAAGAAAAAAATCTTTCCCAAAGTCAAAGCCATGAAAAGGCATGGCCTGCCAACAAGTGCAGGGACATGAACCAAAGATTCATCTATTGGTCCCCATTGAATTCGCAAGATTCCTTTTCCCTTCCCGAAAGGAAACGAAATTTCCTTTCGGGAAGGGAAAAGGAATCTTGCGAATCCCAAAAGAAAGGCTTACAAACACTCTGGAAAGGAGATAGGTTCAAATGAAATGCAATTGAAAAAAGCAGAAAATCGGGAATTTTAGTCTCTTCAAAAATAGGCTGTGAGAAAATCAGCTGCATTGCAAAGGACCAAATGGTGGCAAAACTAAGCTCACAGATGTTGCAAAAGCAGGGGAAAAAGTCAAGGAGGAAGACACACCTTAGGGGGCAAGATATGAGGGACATGGCATGAATACTTAAAATAATAAAAAAAAAAAGAAAAAATCTTTCCAAAGTCAAATCCATCAAAATGCAGGCAGGCCATAGGCCAGCAAGGGCAGGCACATGCAGCAAAGCTTGCCAAAATTGATCCCCACTGAAGGCCAAAACAGAAAAGAAGGACCTACAAACACGCTGGAATGGAGACAACATCAAAGGAATTGCAATTGGATGAGAAAAAAAGAAAATTTGGGAAATGTAGTGACTCTTAGAAAGTGGCCTGGGGTTTTAGCAGGTGCAGTGCAAAGGACCAAAAGATGCAAAAACTAAGCTCACAGATGTTGCAAAAGCAGGGGAAAAAGTCAAGGAGGAAGACACAACTTAGGGGGCAAGATATGAGGGACATGGCATGAGCACTTCAGAAAACAACCAAAAAAGAAAAAATCTTTCCCAAAGTCAAAGCCATCAAAATGCAGGCAGGCCATACGCCACCAAGGGCAGGCACATGCCGCAAAGCTTGCCAAAATTGATCCCCACTGAAGGCCAAAACAGAAAAGAAGGACCTACAAACACGCTGGAAAGGAGTCAACATCAAAGGAATTGCAATTGGAGGAGAAAAAAAGAAAATTTGGGAAATTTAATGACTCTTAGAAAGTGGCCTGGGGTTTTAGCATGTGCAGTGCAAAGGACCAAAAGATGCAAAAACTACGCTCACAGATGTTGCAAAAGCAGGGGAAAAAGTCAAGGAGGAAGACACAACTTAGGGGGCAAGATATGAGGGACATGGCCTGAACACTTCAGGAAACAACCAAAAAAAGAAAAAAATCTTTCCCAAAGTCAAAGCCATCAAAAGGCATGGCCTGCCATCAAGTGCAGGGACATGCACCAAAGATTCATCTATTGGTCCCCATTGATATCGCAAGATTCCTTTTCCCTTCCCGAAAGGAAATGAAATTTCCTTTCGGGAAGGGAAAAGGAATCTTGCGAATCCCAAAAGAAAGGCTTCCAAACAATCTGGAAAGGAGATAGGTTCAAATGAAATGCAATTGAAAAAAGCAGAAAATCGGGAATTATAGTCTATTCAAAAAATAGGCTGTGAGGAAATCAGCTGCATTGCAAAGGACCAAAAGGTGCCAAAACTAAGCTCACAGATGTTGCAAAAGCAGGGGAAAAAGTCTAGGAGGAAGACACAACTTAGGGGGCAAGATATGAGGGACATGGCATGAATACTTAAAGCAAAAAAGAAAAAAAAAGGAAAAATCTTTCCCAAAGTGAAAGCCATCAAAATCCAGGCAGGCCATACGCCAGCAAGTGCAGGCACATGCAGCAAAGCTTGCCAAAATTGATCCCCACTGAAGGCCAAAACAGAAAAGAATGACCTACAAACACGATGGAATGGAGACACCATCAAATGAATTGCAATTGGAGGAGAAAAAAAGAAAATTTGGGAAATTAAGTGACTCTAAGAATATGGCCTGGGTTTATATCAGGTGCAGTGCAAAGGACCAAAAGATGCCAAAACTAAGCTCACAGATGTTGCAAAAGCAGGGGAAAAAGTCAAGGAGGAAGACACAACTTAGGGGGCAAGATATGAGGGACATGGCATGAATACTTAAAATAATAAAAAAAAAAAAAAGAAAAAATCTTTCCCAAAGTCAAAGCCATCAAAATGCAGGCAGGCCATACGCCAGCAAGGACAGGCACATGCAGCAAAGTTTGCCAAAATTGATCCCCACTGAAGGCCAAAACAGAAATAAGGACCTACAAACACGCTGGAATGGAGACAACATCAAATGATTTGCCATTGGAGGAGAAAAAGGAAAATTTGGGAAATTTAGTGACTCTAAGAATATGGCCTGGGGTTTTAGCAGGTGCAGTGCAAAGGACCAAAATGTGCCAAAACTAAGCTCACAGATGTTGCAAAAGCAGGAGAAAAAGTGAAGGAGGAAGACACACCTTAGGGAGCAAGATATGAGGGACATGGCATGAATAGTTAAAACAAAAAAAAAAAAAAAAAGAAAAAAATCTTTCCCAAAGTCAAAGCCATCAAAATGCAGGCAGGCCATACGCCACCAAGGGCAGGCACATGCAGCAAAGCTTGCCAAAACTGATCCCCACTGAAGGCCAAAACAGAAAAGAAGGACCTACAAACACGCTGGAATGGAGACACCATCAAAGGAATTCAATTTCTATGAGAAAAAAAGAAAATATGGGTAAGTTAGTGATTCTAAGAAAATGGCCTGGGTTTATATCAGGTGCAGTGCAAAGGACCAAAAGATGCCAAAACTAAGCTCACAGATGTTGCAAAAGCAGGGGAAAAAGTGAAGGAGGAAGACACAATTTAGGGGGCAAGATATGAGGGACATGGCATGAATACTTAAAATAATAAAAGAAAAAAAAGAAAAAATCTTTCCCAAAGTCAAAGCCATCAAAATGCAGGCAGGCCATACGCCACCAAGGGCAGGCACATGCAGCAAAGCTTGCCAAAATTGATCCCCACTGAAGGCCAAAACAGAAAAGAAGGACCTACGAACACGCTGGAAATGAGTCAACATCAAAGGAATTGCAATTGGAGGAGAAAAAAAGAAAATTTTGGAAATTAAGTGACTCTAAGAAAATGGCCTGGGTTTATATCAGGTGCTGTGCAAAGGACCAAAAGATGCAAAAACTAAGCTCACGGATGTTGCAAAAGCAGGGGAAAAAGTCAAGGAGGAAGACACAACTTAGGGGGCAAGATATGAGGGTCATGGCATGAATACTTAAAATAATAAAAAAAAAAAAAGAAAAAATCTTTCCCAAAGTCAAAGCCATCAAAATGCAGGCAGGCCATACGCCACCAAGGGCAGGCGCATGCAGCAAAGCTTGCCGAAATTGATCCCCACTGAAGGCCAAAACAGAAATAAGGACCTACAAACACGCTGGAATGGAGACAACATCAAATGATTTGCCATTGGAGGAGAAAAAGGAAAATTTGGGAAATTTAGTGACTCTTAGAAAGTGGCCTGGGGTTTTAGCAGGTGCAGTGCAAAGGACCAAAATGTGCCAAAACTAAGCTCACAGATGTTGCAAAAGCAGGAGAAAAAGTGAAGGAGGAAGACACACCTTAGGGAGCAAGATATGAGGGACATGGCATGAATAGTTAAAACAAAAAAAAAAAAAAAAAGAAAAAAATCTTTCCCAAAGTCAAAGCCATCAAAATGCAGGCAGGCCATACGCCACCAAGGGCAGGCACATGCAGCAAAGCTTGCCAAAACTGATCCCCACTGAAGGCCAAAACAGAAAAGAAGGACCTACAAACACGCTGGAATGGAGACACCATCAAAGGAATTCAATTTCTATGAGAAAAAAAGAAAATATGGGTAAGTTAGTGATTCTAAGAAAATGGCCTGGGTTTATATCAGGTGCAGTGCAAAGGACCAAAAGATGCCAAAACTAAGCTCACAGATGTTGCAAAAGCAGGGGAAAAAGTGAAGGAGGAAGACACAATTTAGGGGGCAAGATATGAGGGACATGGCATGAATACTTAAAATAATAAAAGAAAAAAAAGAAAAAATCTTTCCCAAAGTCAAAGCCATCAAAATGCAGGCAGGCCATACGCCACCAAGGGCAGGCACATGCAGCAAAGCTTGCCAAAATTGATCCCCACTGAAGGCCAAAACAGAAAAGAAGGACCTACGAACACGCTGGAAAGGAGTCAACATCAAAGGAATTGCAATTGGAGGAGAAAAAAAGAAAATTTGGGAAAATTAATGACTCCAAGAAAATGGCCTGGGGTTTTATCAGATGCAGTGCAAAGGACCAAAAGATGCCAAAATTAGGCTCACAGATGTTGCAAAAGTAGGGGAAAAAGTCAAGGAGGAAGACACAACATAGGGGGCAAGATATGAGGGACATGGCATGACTAACTAAAAAAATAATTAAAAAAAAAAAAAAAATGTTTCCCAAAGTCAAAGCCATCAAAATGCAGGCAGGCCATACGCCACCAAGGGCAGGCACATGCAGCAAAGCTTGCCAAAATTGATCCCCACTGAAGGCCAAAGAAAAGAAGGACCTACAAACACGCTGGAAAGGAGACAACATCAAAGGAATTGCAATTGGAGGAGAAAAAAAAAAAAAATGGGAAATTTAATGACTCTAAGAAAATGGCCTGGGTTTATATCAGGTGCAGTGCAAAGGACCAAAGATGCCAAAACTAAGTTCACAGATGTTGCTTAAGCAGGGGAAAAAGTGAAGGAGGAAGACACAACTGAGGGAGCAAGATATGAGGGACATGGCATGAAGAATTAAAACAAAAAAAAAAAAAAAAGAAAAAATCTATCCCAAAGTCAAAGCCATCAAAATGCAGGCAGGCCATACGCCACCAAGGGCAGGCACATGCAGCAAAGCTTGCCAAAATTGATCCCCACTGAAGGCCAAAACAGAAAAGAAGGACTTACAAACACGCTGGAATGGAGACACCATCAAAGGAATTCAATTTCTATGAGAAAAAATGAAAATTTGGGTAAGTTAGTCATTTTAAGAAAATGGCCTGGGTTTATATCAGGTGCAGCGCAAAGGACCAAAGGTGCCAAAACTAAGCTCACAGATGTTGCAAAAGCAGGAGAAAAAGTGAAGGAGGAAGACACAACTTAGGGAGCAAGATATGAGGGACATGGCATTAACACTTCAGGAAAAAACCAAAAAAAGAAAAAAATCTTTCCCAAAGTCAAAGCCATCAAAAGGCATGGCCTGCCATCAAGTGCAGGGATATGCACCAAAGATTCCTCTATTGGTCCCCATTGAAATCGCAAGATTCCTTTTCCCTTCCCGAAAGGAAATGAAATTTCCTTTCGGGAAGGGAAAAGGAATCTTGCGGATCCCAAAAGAAAGGCTTACAAACACTCTGGAAAGGAGATAGGTTCAAATGAAATGCAATTGAAAAAAGCAGAAAATCGGGAATATAATCTCTAGATAAAATAGGCTGTGAGGAAATCAGCTGCATTGCAAAGGACCAAAAGGTGCCAAAACTAAGCTCACAGATGTTGCAAAAGCAGGGGAAAAAGTCAAGGAGGAAGACACAACTTAGGGGGCAAGATATGAGGGACATGGCATGAATACTTAAAATATTAAAAAAAAAAAAAAGAAAAAATCTTTCCCAAACTCAAAGCCATCAAAATGCAGGCAGGCCATACGCCACCAAGGGCAGGCACATGCAGCAAAGCTTGCAAAAACTGATCCCCACTGAAGGCCAAAACAGAAAAGAAGGACTAAAAAACACGCTGGAATGTTGACAACATTGAAGGAATCCATTTTCTATGAGAAAAAAAAAAAAATTTGGGTAAGTTAGTGATTCTAAGAAAATGGCCTGGGTTTATATCAGGTGCAGTGCAAAGGACCAAAAGATGCCAAAACTAAGCTCACAGATGTTGCAAAAGCAGGGGAAAAAGTGAAGGAGGAAGACACAATTTAGGGGGCAAGATATGAGGGACATGGCATGAATACTTAAAATAATAAAAGAAAAAAAAGAAAAAATCTTTCCCAAAGTCAAAGCCATCAAAATGCAGGCAGGCCATACGCCACCAAGGGCAGGCACATGCAGCAAAGCTTGCCAAAATTGATCCCCACTGAAGGCCAAAACAGAAAAGAAGGACCTACGAACACGCTGGAAAGGAGTCAACATCAAAGGAATTGCAATTGGAGGAGAAAAAAAGAAAATTTGGGAAAATTAATGACTCCAAGAAAATGGCCTGGGGTTTTATCAGATGCAGTGCAAAGGACCAAAAGATGCCAAAATTAGGCTCACAGATGTTGCAAAAGTAGGGGAAAAAGTCAAGGAGGAAGACACAACTTAGGGGGCAAGATATGAGGGACATGGCATGACTAACTAAAAAAATAATTAAAAAAAAAAAAAAAATGTTTCCCAAAGTCAAAGCCATCAAAATGCAGGCAGGCCATACGCCACCAAGGGCAGGCACATGCAGCAAAGCTTGCCAAAATTGATCCCCACTGAAGGCCAAAGAAAAGAAGGACCTACAAACACGCTGGAAAGGAGACAACATCAAAGGAATTGCAATTGGAGGAGAAAAAAAAAAAAAATGGGAAATTTAATGACTCTAAGAAAATGGCCTGGGTTTATATCAGGTGCAGTGCAAAGGACCAAAGATGCCAAAACTAAGTTCACAGATGTTGCTTAAGCAGGGGAAAAAGTGAAGGAGGAAGACACAACTGAGGGAGCAAGATATGAGGGACATGGCATGAAGAATTAAAACAAAAAAAAAAAAAAAAGAAAAAATCTATCCCAAAGTCAAAGCCATCAAAATGCAGGCAGGCCATACGCCACCAAGGGCAGGCACATGCAGCAAAGCTTGCCAAAATTGATCCCCACTGAAGGCCAAAACAGAAAAGAAGGACTTACAAACACGCTGGAATGGAGACACCATCAAAGGAATTCAATTTCTATGAGAAAAAATGAAAATTTGGGTAAGTTAGTCATTTTAAGAAAATGGCCTGGGTTTATATCAGGTGCAGCGCAAAGGACCAAAGGTGCCAAAACTAAGCTCACAGATGTTGCAAAAGCAGGAGAAAAAGTGAAGGAGGAAGACACAACTTAGGGAGCAAGATATGAGGGACATGGCATTAACACTTCAGGAAAAAACCAAAAAAAGAAAAAAATCTTTCCCAAAGTCAAAGCCATCAAAAGGCATGGCCTGCCATCAAGTGCAGGGATATGCACCAAAGATTCCTCTATTGGTCCCCATTGAAATCGCAAGATTCCTTTTCCCTTCCCGAAAGGAAATGAAATTTCCTTTCGGGAAGGGAAAAGGAATTTGGCGGATCCCAAAAGAAAGGCTTACAAACACTCTGGAAAGGAGATAGGTTCAAATGAAATGCAATTGAAAAAAGCAGAAAATCGGGAATTTAATCTCTAGAAAAAATAGGCTGTGAGGAAATCAGCTGCATTGCAAAGGACCAAAAGGTGCCAAAACTAAGCTCACAGATGTTGCAAAAGCAGGGGAAAAAGTGAAGGAGGAAGACACAACTTAGGGGGCAAGATATGAGGGACATGGCATGAACACTTCAGAAAACAACCAAAAAAAGAAAAAAATCTTTCCCAAAGTCAAAGCCATCAAAAGGCATGGCCTGCCATCAAGTGCAGGGACATGCACCAAAGATTCCTCTATTGGTCCCCATTGAAATCGCAAGATTCATTTTCCCTTCCCGAAAGGAAATGAAATTTCCTTTCGGGAAGGGAAAAGGAACCTTGCGAATCCCAAAAGAAAGGCTTACAAACGCTCTGGAAAGGAGATAGGTTCATATGAAATGCAATTGAAAAAAGCAGAAAATCGGGAATTTTAGTCTCTTCAAAAAATAGGCTGTGAGAAAATCAGCTGCATTGCAAAGGACCAAAAGGTGCCAAAACTAAGCTCACAGATGTTGCAAAAGCAGGGGAAAAAGTCAAGGAGGAAGACACAACTTAGGGGGCAAGATATGAGGGACATGGCATGAATACTTAAAATAATAAAAAAAAAAAAAGAAAAAATCTTTCAAAAGTCAAATCCATCAAAATGCAGGCAGGCCATAGGCCAGCAAGTGCAGGCACATGCAGCAAAGCTTGCCAAAATTGATCCCCACTGAAGGCCAAAACAGTAAAGAAGGACCTACAAACACGCTGGAAAGGAGTCAATATCAAAGGAATTGCAATTGGAGGAGAAAAAAAGAAAATTTGGGAAATTTTGTGACTCTAAGAAAGTGGCCTGTGGTTTTATCAGGTGCATTGCAAAGGACAAAAAGGTGCCAAAACTAAGCTCACAAATGTTGCAAAAGCAGGGCAAAAAGTGAAGGAGGAAGACACAAATTAGGGGGCAAGGTATGAGGGACATGGCATGAATACTTAAAATATTAAAAAAAAAAAAAAAGAAAAAATCTTTCCCAAAGTCAAAGCCATCAAAATGCAGGCAGGCCATACGCCAGCAAGGGCAGGCACATGCAGCAAAGCTTGCCAAAATTGATCCCCACTGAAGGCCAAAACAGAAAAGAGGGACTTACAAACACGCTGGAAAGGAGTCAACATCAAAGGAATTGCAATTGGAGGAGAAAAAAAGAAAATTTGGAAAATTTAATGACTCTTAGAAAGTGGCCTGGGGTTTTAGCATGTGCAGTGCAAAGGACCAAAAGATGCAAAAACTAAGCTCACAGATGTTGCAAAAGCAGGGGAAAAAGTCAAGGAGGAAGACACAACTTAGGGGGCAAGATATGAGGGACATGGCCTGAACACTTCAGGAAACAACCAAAAAAAGAAAAAAATCTTTCCCAAAGTCAAAGCCATCAAAAGGCATGGCCTGCCATCAAGTGCAGGGACATGCACCAAAGATTCATCTATTGGTCCCCATTGAAATCGCAAGATTCCTTTTCCCTTCCCAAAAGGAAATGAAATTTCCTTTCGGGAAGGGAAAAGGAATCTTGCGAATCCCAAAAGAAAGGCTTCCAAACAATCTGGAAAGGAGATAGGTTCAAATGAAATGCAATTGAAAAAAGCAGAAAATCGGGAATTTTAGTCTCTTAAAAAAATAGGCTGTGAGGAAATCAGCTGCATTGCAAAGGACCAAAAGGTGCCAAAGCTAAGCTCACAGATGTTGCAAAAGCAGCGGAAAAAGTCAAGGAGGAAGACACAACTTAGGGGGCAAGATATGAGGGACATGGCATGAATACTTAAAGCAAAAAAGAAAAAAAAAAGAAAAAATCTTTCCCAAAGTCAAAGCCATCAAAATCCAGGCAGGCCATACGCCAGCAAGTGCAGGCACATGCAGCAAAGCTTGCCAAAATTGATCCCCACTGAAGGCCAAAACAGAAAAGAATGACCTACAAACACGATGGAATGGAGACACCATCAAATGAATTGCAATTGGAGGAGAAAAAAAGAAAATTTGGGAAATTAAGTGACTCTAAGAATATGGCCTGGGTTTATATCAGGTGCAGTGCAAAGGACCAAAAGATGCCAAAACTAAGCTCACAGATGTTGCAAAAGCAGGGGAAAAAGTCAAGGAGGAAGACACAACTTAGGGGGCAAGATATGAGGGACATGGCATGAATACTTAAAATAATAAAAAAAAAAAAAAGAAAAAATCTTTCCCAAAGTCAAAGCCATCAAAATGCAGGCAGGCCATACGCCAGCAAGGACAGGCACATGCAGCAAAGTTTGCCAAAATTGATCCCCACTGAAGGCCAAAACAGAAAAGAAGGACCTACAAACACGCTGGAATGGAGACACCATCAAGGGATTTGCAATTGGAGGAGAAAAAAAGAAAATTTGGGAAATTTAGTGACTCTAAGAAAATGGCCTGGGTTTATATCAGGTGCAGTGCAAAGGACCAAAAGATGCAAAAACTAAGCTCACAGATGTTGCAAAAGCAGGGGAAAAAGTCAAGGAGGAAGACACAACTTAGGGGGCAAGATATGAGGGACATGGCATGAACACTTCAGGAAACAACCAAAAAAAGAAAAACATCTATCCCAAAGTCAAAGCCATCAAAAGGCATGGCCTGCCATCAAGTGCAGGGACATGCACCAAAGATTCCTCTATTGGTCCCCATTGAAATCGCAAGATTCCTTTTCCCTTCCCAAAAGGAAATGGAATTTCCTTTCGGGAAGGGAAAAGGAATCTTGCGAATCCCAGAAGAAAGGCTTACAAACACTCTGGAAAGGAGATAGGTTCAAATGAAATGCAATTGAAAAAAGCAGAAAATCGGGAATTTTCGTCTCTGTAAAATAGGCTGTGAGGAAATCAGCTGCATTGCAAAGGACCAAAAGGTGGCAAAACTAAGCTCACAGATGTTGCAAAAGCAGGGGAAAAAGTCAAGGAGGAAGACACAACAGGGGGCAAGATATGAGGTACACGGCATGAATACCTAAAATAATAAAAAAAAAAAAAAAGAAAAAATCTTTCCCAAAGTCAAAGCCATCAAAATGCAGGCAGGCCATACGCCACCAAGGGCAGGCACATGCAGCAAAGCTTGCCAAAATTGATCCCCACTGAAGGCCAAAACAGAAAAGAAGGACTTAAAAACACGCTGGAATGGAGACAACATTGAAGGACACCATTTTCTATGAGAAAAAAAAAAAAATTTGGATAAGTTAGTGATTCTAAGAAAATGGCCTGGGTTTATATCAGGTGCAGTGCAAAGGACCAAAAGATGCCAAAACTAAGCTCACAGATGTTGCAAAATCAGGGGAAAAAGTCAAGGAGTAAGACCCAACTTAGGGGGCTAGATATGAGGGACATGGCATGAACACTTCAGAAAACAACCAAAAAAAGAAAAAAATCTTTCCCAAAGTCAAAGCCATCAAAAGGCATGGCCTGCCATCAAGTGCAGGGACATGCACCAAAGATTCCTCTATTGGTCCCCATTGAAATCGCAAGATTCATTTTCCCTTCCCGAAAGGAAATGAAATTTCCTTTCGGGAAGGGAAAAGGAACCTTGCGAATCCCAAAAGAAAGGCTTACAAACGCTCTGGAAAGGAGATAGGTTCATATGAAATGCAATTGAAAAAAGCAGAAAATCGGGAATTTTAGTCTCTTCAAAAAATAGGCTGTGAGAAAATCAGCTGCATTGCAAAGGACCAAAAGGTGCCAAAACTAAGCTCACAGATGTTGCAAAAGCAGGGGAAAAAGTCAAGGAGGAAGACACAACTTAGGGGGCAAGATATGAGGGACATGGCATGAATACTTAAAATAATAAAAAAAAAAAAAGAAAAAATCTTTCAAAAGTCAAATCCATCAAAATGCAGGCAGGCCATAGGCCAGCAAGTGCAGGCACATGCAGCAAAGCTTGCCAAAATTGATCCCCACTGAAGGCCAAAACAGTAAAGAAGGACCTACAAACACGCTGGAAAGGAGTCAATATCAAAGGAATTGCAATTGGAGGAGAAAAAAAGAAAATTTGGGAAATTTTGTGACTCTAAGAAAGTGGCCTGTGGTTTTATCAGGTGCATTGCAAAGGACAAAAAGGTGCCAAAACTAAGCTCACAAATGTTGCAAAAGCAGGGCAAAAAGTGAAGGAGGAAGACACAAATTAGGGGGCAAGGTATGAGGGACATGGCATGAATACTTAAAATATTAAAAAAAAAAAAAAAGAAAAAATCTTTCCCAAAGTCAAAGCCATCAAAATGCAGGCAGGCCATACGCCAGCAAGGGCAGGCACATGCAGCAAAGCTTGCCAAAATTGATCCCCACTGAAGGCCAAAACAGAAAAGAGGGACTTACAAACACGCTGGAAAGGAGTCAACATCAAAGGAATTGCAATTGGAGGAGAAAAAAAGAAAATTTGGAAAATTTAATGACTCTTAGAAAGTGGCCTGGGGTTTTAGCATGTGCAGTGCAAAGGACCAAAAGATGCAAAAACTAAGCTCACAGATGTTGCAAAAGCAGGGGAAAAAGTCAAGGAGGAAGACACAACTTAGGGGGCAAGATATGAGGGACATGGCCTGAACACTTCAGGAAACAACCAAAAAAAGAAAAAAATCTTTCCCAAAGTCAAAGCCATCAAAAGGCATGGCCTGCCATCAAGTGCAGGGACATGCACCAAAGATTCATCTATTGGTCCCCATTGAAATCGCAAGATTCCTTTTCCCTTCCCAAAAGGAAATGAAATTTCCTTTCGGGAAGGGAAAAGGAATCTTGCGAATCCCAAAAGAAAGGCTTCCAAACAATCTGGAAAGGAGATAGGTTCAAATGAAATGCAATTGAAAAAAGCAGAAAATCGGGAATTTTAGTCTCTTAAAAAAATAGGCTGTGAGGAAATCAGCTGCATTGCAAAGGACCAAAAGGTGCCAAAGCTAAGCTCACAGATGTTGCAAAAGCAGCGGAAAAAGTCAAGGAGGAAGACACAACTTAGGGGGCAAGATATGAGGGACATGGCATGAATACTTAAAGCAAAAAAGAAAAAAAAAAGAAAAAATCTTTCCCAAAGTCAAAGCCATCAAAATCCAGGCAGGCCATACGCCAGCAAGTGCAGGCACATGCAGCAAAGCTTGCCAAAATTGATCCCCACTGAAGGCCAAAACAGAAAAGAATGACCTACAAACACGATGGAATGGAGACACCATCAAATGAATTGCAATTGGAGGAGAAAAAAAGAAAATTTGGGAAATTAAGTGACTCTAAGAATATGGCCTGGGTTTATATCAGGTGCAGTGCAAAGGACCAAAAGATGCCAAAACTAAGCTCACAGATGTTGCAAAAGCAGGGGAAAAAGTCAAGGAGGAAGACACAACTTAGGGGGCAAGATATGAGGGACATGGCATGAATACTTAAAATAATAAAAAAAAAAAAAAGAAAAAATCTTTCCCAAAGTCAAAGCCATCAAAATGCAGGCAGGCCATACGCCAGCAAGGACAGGCACATGCAGCAAAGTTTGCCAAAATTGATCCCCACTGAAGGCCAAAACAGAAAAGAAGGACCTACAAACACGCTGGAATGGAGACACCATCAAGGGATTTGCAATTGGAGGAGAAAAAAAGAAAATTTGGGAAATTTAGTGACTCTAAGAAAATGGCCTGGGTTTATATCAGGTGCAGTGCAAAGGACCAAAAGATGCAAAAACTAAGCTCACAGATGTTGCAAAAGCAGGGGAAAAAGTCAAGGAGGAAGACACAACTTAGGGGGCAAGATATGAGGGACATGGCATGAACACTTCAGGAAACAACCAAAAAAAGAAAAACATCTATCCCAAAGTCAAAGCCATCAAAAGGCATGGCCTGCCATCAAGTGCAGGGACATGCACCAAAGATTCCTCTATTGGTCCCCATTGAAATCGCAAGATTCCTTTTCCCTTCCCAAAAGGAAATGGAATTTCCTTTCGGGAAGGGAAAAGGAATCTTGCGAATCCCAGAAGAAAGGCTTACAAACACTCTGGAAAGGAGATAGGTTCAAATGAAATGCAATTGAAAAAAGCAGAAAATCGGGAATTTTCGTCTCTGTAAAATAGGCTGTGAGGAAATCAGCTGCATTGCAAAGGACCAAAAGGTGGCAAAACTAAGCTCACAGATGTTGCAAAAGCAGGGGAAAAAGTCAAGGAGGAAGACACAACAGGGGGCAAGATATGAGGTACACGGCATGAATACCTAAAATAATAAAAAAAAAAAAAAAGAAAAAATCTTTCCCAAAGTCAAAGCCATCAAAATGCAGGCAGGCCATACGCCACCAAGGGCAGGCACATGCAGCAAAGCTTGCCAAAATTGATCCCCACTGAAGGCCAAAACAGAAAAGAAGGACTTAAAAACACGCTGGAATGGAGACAACATTGAAGGACACCATTTTCTATGAGAAAAAAAAAAAAATTTGGATAAGTTAGTGATTCTAAGAAAATGGCCTGGGTTTATATCAGGTGCAGTGCAAAGGACCAAAAGATGCCAAAACTAAGCTCACAGATGTTGCAAAATCAGGGGAAAAAGTCAAGGAGTAAGACCCAACTTAGGGGGCTAGATATGAGGGACATGGCATGAACACTTCAGAAAACAACCAAAAAAAGAAAAAAATCTTTCCCAAAGTCAAAGCCATCAAAAGGCATGGCCTGCCATCACGTGCAGGGACATGCACCAAAGATTCCTCTATTGGTCCCCATTGAAATCGCAAGATTCCTTTTCCCTTCCCGAAAGGAAATGAAATTTCCTTTCGGGAAGGGAAAAGGGATCTTGCGAATCCCAAAAGAAAGGCTTACAAACACTCTGGAAAGGAGATAGGTTCAAATGAAATGCAATTGAAAAAAGCAGAAAATCGGGAATTTTAGTCTCTTCAAAAAATAGGCTGTGAGAAAATCAAAGGAATTGCAAAGGACCAAAAGGTGGCAAAACTAAGCTCACAGATGTTGCAAAAGCAGGGGAAAATGTCAAGGAGGAAGACACAACTTAGGGGGCAAGATATGAGGGACATGGCATGAATACATAAAACAAAACAAAAAAAAAATACAAAAAATCATTCCCAAACTCAAAGCCATCAAAATGCAAGCAGGCCATACGCCACCATGGGCAGGCACATGCTGCAAACCTTGCCAAAATTGATCCCCACTGAAGGCCAAAACAGAAAAGAAGGACCTACAAACACGCTGGAAAGGAGTCAACATCAAAGGAATTGCAATTGGAGGAGAAAAAAAGAAAATTTTGGAAATTAAGTGACTCTAAGAAAATGGCCTGGGTTTATATCAGGTGCTGTGCAAAGGACCAAAAGATGCAAAAACTAAGCTCACGGATGTTGCAAAAGCAGGCGAAAAAGTCAAGGAGGAAGACACAACTTAGGGGGCAAGATATGAGGGTCATGGCATGAATACTTAAAATAATAAAAAAAAAAAAAGAAAAAATGTTTCCCAAAGTCAAAGCCATCAAAATGCAGGCAGGCCATACGCCACCAAGGGCAGGCGCATGCAGCAAAGCTTGCCGAAATTGATCCCCACTGAAGGCCAAAACAGAAATAAGGACCTACAAACACGCTGGAATGGAGACAACATCAAATGATTTGCCATTGGAGGAGAAAAAGGAAAATTTGGGAAATTTAGTGACTCTTAGAAAGTGGCCTGGGGTTTTAGCAGGTGCAGTGCAAAGGACCAAAATGTGCCAAAACTAAGCTCACAGATGTTGCAAAAGCAGGAGAATAAGTGAAGGAGGAAGACACACCTTAGGGAGCAAGATATGAGGGACATGGCATGAATAGTTAAAACAAAAAAAAAAAAAAAAAGAAAAAAATCTTTCCCAAAGTCAAAGCCATCAAAATGCAGGCAGGCCATACGCCACCAAGGGCAGGCACATGCAGCAAAGCTTGCCAAAACTGATCCCCACTGAAGGCCAAAACAGAAAAGAAGGACCTACAAACACGCTGGAATGGAGACACCATCAAAGGAATTCAATTTCTATGAGAAAAAAAGAAAATATGGGTAAGTTAGTGATTCTAAGAAAATGGCCTGGGTTTATATCAGGTGCAGTGCAAAGGACCAAAAGATGCCAAAACTAAGCTCACAGATGTTGCAAAAGCAGGGGAAAAAGTGAAGGAGGAAGACACAATTTAGGGGGCAAGATATGAGGGACATGGCATGAATACTTAAAATAATAAAAGAAAAAAAAGAAAAAATCTTTCCCAAAGTCAAAGCCATCAAAATGCAGGCAGGCCATACGCCACCAAGGGCAGGCACATGCAGCAAAGCTTGCCAAAATTGATCCCCACTGAAGGCCAAAACAGAAAAGAAGGACCTACGAACACGCTGGAAAGGAGTCAACATCAAAGGAATTGCAATTGGAGGAGAAAAAAAGAAAATTTGGGAAAATTAATGACTCCAAGAAAATGGCCTGGGGTTTTATCAGATGCAGTGCAAAGGACCAAAAGATGCCAAAATTAGGCTCACAGATGTTGCAAAAGTAGGGGAAAAAGTCAAGGAGGAAGACACAACTTAGGGGGCAAGATATGAGGGACATGGCATGACTAACTAAAAAAATAATTTAAAAAAAAAAAAAAATGTTTCCCAAAGTCAAAGCCATCAAAATGCAGGCAGGCCATACGCCAGCAAGGACAGGCACATGCAGCAAAGTTTGCCAAAATTGATCCCCACTGAAGGCCAAAACAGAAAAGAAGGACCTACAAACACGCTGGAATGGAGACACCATCAAGGGATTTGCAATTGGAGGAGAAAAAAAAAAAAAATGGGAAATTTAATGACTCTAAGAAAATGGCCTGGGTTTATATCAGGTGCAGTGCAAAGGACCAAAGATGCCAAAACTAAGTTCACAGATGTTGCTTAAGCAGGGGAAAAAGTGAAGGAGGAAGACACAACTGAGGGAGCAAGATATGAGGGACATGGCATGAAGAATTAAAACAAAAAAAAAAAAAAAAAGAAAAAATCTATCCCAAAGTCAAAGCCATCAAAATGCAGGCAGGCCATACGCCACCAAGGGCAGGCACATGCAGCAAAGCTTGCCAAAATTGATCCCCACTGAAGGCCAAAACAGAAAAGAAGGACTTACAAACACGCTGGAATGGAGACACCATCAAAGGAATTCAATTTCTATGAGAAAAAATGAAAATTTGGGTAAGTTAGTCATTTTAAGAAAATGGCCTGGGTTTATATCAGGTGCAGCGCAAAGGACCAAAGGTGCCAAAACTAAGCTCACAGATGTTGCAAAAGCAGGAGAAAAAGTGAAGGAGGAAGACACAACTTAGGGAGCAAGATATGAGGGACATGGCATTAACACTTCAGGAAAAAACCAAAAAAAGAAAAAAATCTTTCCCAAAGTCAAAGCCATCAAAAGGCATGGCCTGCCATCAAGTGCAGGGATATGCACCAAAGATTCCTCTATTGGTCCCCATTGAAATCGCAAGATTCCTTTTCCCTTCCCGAAAGGAAATGAAATTTCCTTTCGGGAAGGGAAAAGGAATCTTGCGGATCCCAAAAGAAAGGCTTACAAACACTCTGGAAAGGAGATAGGTTCAAATGAAATGCAATTGAAAAAAGCAGAAAATCGGGAATTTAATCTCTAGAAAAAATAGGCTGTGAGGAAATCAGCTGCATTGCAAAGGACCATAAGGTGCCAAAACTAAGCTCACAGATGTTGCAAAAGCAGGGGAAAAAGTCAAGGAGGAAGACACAACTTAGGGGGCAAGATATGAGGGACATGGCATGAATACTTAAAATATTAAAAAAAAAAAAAAGAAAAAATCTTTCCCAAACTCAAAGCCATCAAAATGCAGGCAGGCCATACGCCACCAAGGGCAGGCACATGCAGCAAAGCTTGCAAAAACTGATCCCCACTGAAGGCCAAAACAGAAAAGAAGGACTAAAAAACACGCTGGAATGTTGACAACATTGAAGGAATCCATTTTCTATGAGAAAAAAAAAAAATTTGGGTAAGTTAGTGATTCTAAGAAAATGGCCTGGGTTTATATCAGGTGCAGTGCAAAGGACCAAAAGATGCCAAAACTAAGCTCACAGATGTTGCAAAAGCAGGAGAAAAAGTGAAGGAGGAAGACACAATTTAGGGGGCAAGATATGAGGGACATGGCATGAATACTTAAAATAATAAAAAAAAAAAAAGAAAAAATCTTTCCCAAAGTCAAAGCCATCAAAATGCAGGCAGGCCATACGCCACCAAGGGCAGGCACATGCAGCAAAGCTTGCCAAAATTGATCCCCACTGAAGGCCAAAACAGAAAAGAAGGACCTACGAACACGCTGGAAAGGAGTCAACATCAAAGGAATTGCAATTGGAGGAGAAAAAAAGAAAATTTGGGAAATTTAATGACTCTTAGAAAGTGGCCTGGGGTTTTAGCATGTGCAGTGCAAAGGACCAAAAGATGCAAAAACTACGCTCACAGATGTTGCAAAAGCAGGGGAAAAAGTCAAGGAGGAAGACACAACTTAGGGGGCAAGATATGAGGGACATGGCCTGAACACTTCAGGAAACAACCAAAAAAAGAAAAAAATCTTTCCCAAAGTCAAAGCCATCAAAAGGCATGGCCTGCCATCAAGTGCAGGGACATGCACCAAAGATTCATCTATTGGTCCCCATTGATATCGCAAGATTCCTTTTCCCTTCCCGAAAGGAAATGAAATTTCCTTTCGGGAAGGGAAAAGGAATCTTGCGAATCCCAAAAGAAAGGCTTCCAAACAATCTGGAAAGGAGATAGGTTCAAATGAAATGCAATTGAAAAAAGCAGAAAATCGGGAATTTTAGTCTCTTCAAAAAATAGGCTGTGAGGAAATCAGCTGCATTGCAAAGGACCAAAAGATGCCAAAACTAAGCTCACAGATGTTGCAAAAGCAGGGGAAAAAGTCAAGGAGGAAGACACAACTTAGGGGGCAAGATATGAGGGACATGGCATGAATACTTAAAGCAAAAAAGAAAAAAAAAAGAAAAAATCTTTCCCAAAGTCAAAGCCATCAAAATCCAGGCAGGCCATACGCCACCAAGTGCAGGCACATGCAGCAAAGCTTGCCAAAATTGATCCCCACTGAAGGCCAAAACAGAAAAGAATGACCTACAAACACGATGGAATGGAGACACCATCAAATGAATTGCAATTGGAGGAGAAAAAAAGAAAATTTGGGAAATTAAGTGACTCTAAGAAAATGGCCTGGGTTTATATCAGGTGCAGTGCAAAGGACCAAAAGATGCCAAAACTAAGCTCACAGATGTTGCAAAAGCAGGGGAAAAAGTCAAGGAGGAAGACACAACTTAGGGGGCAAGATATGAGGGACATGGCATGAATACTTAAAATAATAAAAAAAAAAAAAAGAAAAAATCTTTCCCAAAGTCAAAGCCATCAAAATGCAGGCAGGCCATACGCCAGCAAGGGCAGGCACATGCAGCAAAGTTTGCCAAAATTGATCCCCACTGAAGGCCAAAACAGAAAAGAAGGACCTACAAACACGCTGGAATGGAGACACCATCAAGGGATTTGCAATTGGAGGAGAAAAAAAGAAAATTTGGGAAATTTAGTGACTCTAAGAAAATGGCCTGGGTTTATATCAGGTGCAGTGCAAAGGACCAAAAGATGCAAAAACTAAGCTCACAGATGTTGCAAAAGCAGTGGAAAAAGTGAAGGAGGAAGACACAACTTAGGGGTCAAGATATGAGGGACATGGCATGAACACTTCAGGAAACAACCAAAAAAAGAAAAAAATCTATCCCAAATTCAAAGCCATCAAAAGGCATGGCCTGCCATCAAGTGCAGGGACATGCACCAAAGATTCCTCTATTGGTCCCCATTGAAATCGCAAGATTCCTTTTCCCTTCCCAAAAAGAAATGGAATTTCCTTTCGGGAAGGGAAAAGGAATCTTGCGAATCCCAGAAGAAAGGCTTACAAACACTCTGGAAAGGAGATAGGTTCAAATGAAATGCAATTGAAAAAAGCAGAAAATCGGGAATTTTCGTCTCTGTAAAATAGGCTGTGAGGAAATCAGCTGCATTGCAAAGGACCAAAAGGTGGCAAAACTAAGCTCACAGATGTTGCAAAAGCAGGGGAAAAAGTCAAGGAGGAAGACACAACATGGGGCAAGATATGAGGTACACGGCATGAATACCTAAAATAATAAAAAAAAAAAAAAGAAAAAATCTTTCCCAAAGTCAAAGCCATCAAAATGCAGGCAGGCCATACGCCACCAAGGGCAGGCACATGCAGCAAAGCTTGCCAAAATTGATCCCCACTGAAGGCCAAAACAGAAAAGAAGGACTTAAAAACACGCTGGAATGGAGACAACATTGAAGGACACCATTTTCTATGAGAAAAAAAAAAAAATTTGGGTAAGTTAGTGATTCTAAGAAAATGGCCTGGGTTTATATCAGGTGCAGTGCAAAGGACCAAAAGATGCCAAAACTAAGCTCACAGATGTTGCAAAATCAGGGGAAAAAGTCAAGGAGTAAGACCCAACTTAGGGGGCTAGATATGAGGGACATGGCATGAACACTTCAGAAAACAACCAAAAAAAGAAAAAAATCTTTCCCAAAGTCAAAGCCATCAAAAGGCATGGCCTGCCATCACGTGCAGGGACATGCACCAAAGATTCCTCTATTGGTCCCCATTGAAATCGCAAGATTCCTTTTCCCTTCCCGAAAGGAAATGAAATTTCCTTTCGGGAAGGGAAAAGGGATCTTGCGAATCCCAAAAGAAAGGCTTACAAACACTCTGGAAAGGAGATAGGTTCAAATGAAATGCAATTGAAAAAAGCAGAAAATCGGGAATTTTAGTCTCTTCAAAAAATAGGCTGTGAGAAAATCAAAGGAATTGCAAAGGACCAAAAGGTGGCAAAACTAAGCTCACAGATGTTGCAAAAGCAGGGGAAAATGTCAAGGAGGAAGACACAACTTAGGGGGCAAGATATGAGGGACATGGCATGAATACATAAAACAAAACAAAAAAAAAATACAAAAAATCATTCCCAAACTCAAAGCCATCAAAATGCAAGCAGGCCATACGCCACCATGGGCAGGCACATGCTGCAAACCTTGCCAAAATTGATCCCCACTGAAGGCCAAAACAGAAAAGAAGGACCTACAAACACGCTGGAAAGGAGTCAACATCAAAGGAATTGCAATTGGAGGAGAAAAAAAGAAAATTTGGGAAATTTAATGACTCTTAGAAAGTGGCCTGGGGTTTTAGCATGTGCAGTGCAAAGGACCAAAAGATGCAAAAACTAAGCTCACAGATGTTGCAAAAGCAGGGGAAAAAGTCAAGGAGGAAGACACAACTTAGGGGGCAAGATATGAGGGACATGGCCTGAACACTTCAGGAAACAACCAAAAAAAGAAAAAAATCTTTCCCAAAGTCAAAGCCATCAAAAGGCATGGCCTGCCATCAAGTGCAGGGACATGCACCAAAGATTCATCTATTGGTCCCCATTGAAATCGCAAGATTCCTTTTCCCTTCCCGAAAGGAAATGAAATTTCCTTTCGGGAAGGGAAAAGGAATCTTGCGAATCCCAAAAGAAAGGCTTCCAAACAATCTGGAAAGGAGATAGGTTCAAATGAAATGCAATTGAAAAAAGCAGAAAATCGGGAATTTTAGTCTCTTCAAAAAATAGGCTGTGAGGAAATCAGCTGCATTGCAAAGGACCAAAAGGTGCCAAAACTAAGCTCACAGATGTTGCAAAAGCAGGGGAAAAAGTCAAGGAGGAAGACACAACTTAGGGGGCAAGATATGAGGGTCATGGCATGAGTACTTAAAGCAAAAAAGAAAAAAAAAAGAAAAAATCTTTCCCAAAGTCAAAGCCATCAAAATCCAGGCAGGCCATACGCCAGCAAGTGCAGGCACATGCAGCAAAGCTTGCCAAAATTGATCCCCACTGAAGGCCAAAACAGAAAAGAATGACCTACAAACACGATGGAATGGAGACACCATCAAATGAATTGCAATTGGAGGAGAAAAAAAGAAAATTTGGGAAATTTAGTGACTCTAAGAATATGGCCTGGGTTTATATCAGGTGCAGTGCAAAGGACCAAAAGATGCCAAAACTAAGCTCACAGATGTTGCAAAAGCAGGGGAAAAAGTCAAGGAGGAAGACACAACTTAGGGGGCAAGATATGAGGGACATGGCATGAATACTTAAAATAATAAAAAAAAAAAAAAGAAAAAATCTTTCCCAAAGTCAAAGCCATCAAAATGCAGGCAGGCCATACGCCAGCAAGGACAGGCACATGCAGCAAAGTTTGCCAAAATTGATCCCCACTGAAGGCCAAAACAGAAAAGAAGGACCTACAAACACGCTGGAATGGAGACACCATCAAGGGATTTGCAATTGGAGGAGAAAAAAAGAAAATTTGGGAAATTTAGTGACTCTAAGAAAATGGCCTGGGTTTATATCAGGTGCAGTGCAAAGGACCAAAAGATGCAAAAACTAAGCTCACAGATGTTGCAAAAGCAGTGGAAAAAGTGAAGGAGGAAGACACAACTTAGGGGTCAAGATATGAGGGACATGGCATGAACACTTCAGGAAACAACCAAAAAAAGAAAAAAATCTATCCCAAATTCAAAGCCATCAAAAGGCATGGCCTGCCATCAAGTGCAGGGACATGCACCAAAGATTCCTCTATTGGTCCCCATTGAAATCGCAAGATTCCTTTTCCCTTCCCAAAAGGAAATGGAATTTCCTTTCGGGAAGGGAAAAGGAATCTTGCGAATCCCAGAAGAAAGGCTTACAAACACTCTGGAAAGGAGATAGGTTCAAATGAAATGCAATTGAAAAAAGCAGAAAATCGGGAATTTTCGTCTCTGTAAAATAGGCTGTGAGGAAATCAGCTGGATTGCAAAGGACCAAAAGGTGGCAAAACTAAGCTCACAGATGTTGCAAAAGCAGGGGAAAAAGTCAAGGAGGAAGACACAACAGGGGGCAAGATATGAGGTACACGGCATGAATACCTAAAATAATAAAAAAAAAAAAAGAAAAAATCTTTCCCAAAGTCAAAGCCATCAAAATGCAGGCAGGCCATACGCCACCAAGGGCAGGCACATGCAGCAAAGCTTGCCAAAATTGATCCCCACTGAAGGCCAAAACAGAAAAGAAGGACTTAAAAACACGCTGGAATGGAGACAATATTGAAGGACTCCATTTTCTATGAGAAAAAAAAAAAAATTTGGGTAAGTTAGTGATTCTAAGTAAATGGCCTGGGTTTATATCAGGTGCAGTGCAAAGGACCAAAAGATGCCAAAACTAAGCTCACAGATGTTGCAAAAGCAGGGGAAAAAGTCAAGGAGTAAGACCCAACTTAGGGGGCAAGATATGAGGGACATGGCATGAACACTTCAGAAAACAACCAAAAAAAGAAAAAAATCTTTCCCAAAGTCAAAGCCATCAAAAGGCATGGCCTGCCATCACGTGCAGGGACATGCACCAAAGATTCCTCTATTGGTCCCCATTGAAATCGCAAGATTCCTTTTCCCTTCCCGAAAGGAAATGAAATTTCCTTTCGGGAAGGGAAAAGGGATCTTGCGAATCCCAAAAGAAAGGCTTACAAACACTCTGGAAAGGAGATAGGTTCAAATGAAATGCAATTGAAAAAAGCAGAAAATCGGGAATTTTAGTCTCTTCAAAAAATAGGCTGTGAGAAAATCAGCTGCATTTCAAAGGACCAAAAGGTGGCAAAACTAAGCTCACAGATGTTGCAAAAGCAGGGGAAAATGTCAAGGAGGAAGACACAACTTAGGGGGCAAGATATGAGGGACATGGCATGAATACATAAAACAAAACAGAAAAAAAATACAAAAAATCATTCCCAAACTCAAAGCCATCAAAATGCAAGCAGGCCATACGCCACCATGGGCAGGCACATGCTGCAAACCTTGCCAAAATTGATCCCCACTGAAGCCCAAAACAGAAAAGAAGGACCTACAAACACGCTGGAAAGGAGTCAACATCAAAGGTATTGCAATTGGAGGAGAAAAAAAGAAAATTTTGGAAATTAAGTGACTCTAAGAAAATGGCCTGGGTTTATATCAGGTGCTGTGCAAAGGACCAAAAGATGCAAAAACTAAGCTCACAGATGTTGCAAAAGCAGGGGAAAAAGTCAAGGAGGAAGACACAACTTAGGGGGCAAGATATGAGGGTCATGGCATGAATACTTAAAATAATAAAAAAAAAAAAAAGAAAAAATCTTTCCCAAAGTCAAAGCCATCAAAATGCAGGCAGGCCATACGCCACCAAGGGCAGGCACATGCAGCAAAGCTTGCCGAAATTGATCCCCACTGAAGGCCAAAACAGAAATAAGGACCTACAAACACGCTGGAATGGAGACAACATCAAAGGATTTGCCATTGGAGGAGAAAAAGGAAAATTTGGGAAATTTAGTGACTCTTAGAAAGTGGCCTGGGGTTTTAGCAGGTGCAGTGCAAAGGACCAAAATGTGCCAAAACTAAGCTCACAGATGTTGCAAAAGCAGGAGAAAAAGTGAAGGAGGAAGACACAACTTAGGGAGCAAGATATGAGGGACATGGCATTAACACTTCAGGAAAAAACCAAAAAAAGAAAAAAATCTTTCCCAAAGTCAAAGCCATCAAAAGGCATGGCCTGCCATCAAGTGCAGGGATATGCACCAAAGATTCCTCTATTGGTCCCCATTGAAATCGCAAGATTCCTTTTCCCTTCCCGAAAGGAAATGAAATTTCCTTTCGGGAAGGGAAAAGGAATCTTGCGGATCCCAAAAGAAAGGCTTACAAACACTCTGGAAAGGAGATAGGTTCAAATGAAATGCAATTGAAAAAAGCAGAAAATCGGGAATCTAATCTCTAGAAAAAATAGGCTGTGAGGAAATCAGCTGCATTGCAAAGGACCAAAAGGAGCCAAAACTAAGCTCACAGATGTTGCAAAAGCAGGGGAAAAAGTCAAGGAGGAAGACACAACTTAGGGGGCAAGATATGAGGGACATGGCATGAATACTTAAAATATTAAAAAAAAAAAAAAGAAAAAATCTTTCCCAAACTCAAAGCCATCAAAATGCAGGCAGGCCATACGCCACCAAGGGCAGGCCCATGCAGCAAAGCTTGCCAAAATTGATCCCCACTGAAGGCCAAAACAGAAAAGAAGGACCTACAAACACGCTGGAATGGAGTCAACATCAAATGAAATTGCAATTGGAGGAGAAAAAGAAAATTTGGGAAATTTAATGACTCTACGAACATGGCCTGGTGTTTTATCAGATGCAGTGCAAGGGATCAAAAGATGCCAAAACTAAGCTCACAGATGTTGCAAAAGTAGGGGAAAAAGTCAAGGAAGAAGACACAACTTAGGGGGCAAGATATGAGGGACATGGCATGAATTCTTAAAATATTAAAAAAAAAAAATAGAAAAAATCTTTCCCAAAGTCAAAGCCATCAAAATGCAGGCACGCCATACGCCAGCAAGTGCAGGCACATGCAGCAAAGCTTGCCAAAAGTGATCCCCACTGAAGGCCAAAACAGAAAAGAAGGACTTACAAACACGCTGGAATGGAGACACCATCAAAGGAATTCAATTTCTATGAGAAAAAAAGAAAATTTGGGTAAGTTAGTGACTTTAGGAAAATGGCCTGGGTTTATATCAGGTGCAGTGCAAAGGACCAAAAGATGCCAAAACTAAGCTCACAGATGTTGCAAAAGCAGGGGAAAAAGTGAAGGAGGAAGACACAACTTAGGGGGCAAGATATGAGGGACATGGCATGAATACTTAAAATAATAAAAAAAAAAAAAAGAAAAAATCTTTCCAAAGTCAAATCCATCAAAATGCAGGCAGGCCATAGGCCAGCAAGTGCAGGCATATGCAGCAAATCTTGCCAAAATTGATCCCCACTGAAGGCCAAAACAGAAAAGAAGGACCTACAAACACGCTGGAATGGAGTCAACATCAAATGAAATTGCAATTGGAGGAGAAAAAGAAAATTTGGGAAATTTAATGACTCTAGGAACATGGCCTGGTGTTTTATCAGATGCAGTGCAAGGGATCAAAAGATGCCAAAACTAAGCTCACAGATGTTGCAAAAGTAGGGGAAAAAGTCAAGGAAGAAGACACAACTTAGGGGGCAAGATATGAGGGACATGGCATGAACACTTCAGAAAACAAGCAAAAAAAGAAAAAAATCTTTCCCAAAGTCAAAGCCATCAAAAGGCATGGCCTGCCATCACGTGCAGGGACATGCACCAAAGATTCCTCTATTGGTCCCCATTGAAATCGCAAGATTCCTTTTCCCTTCCCGAAAGGAAATGAAATTTCCTTTCGGGAAGGGAAAAGGAATCTTGCGAATCCCAAAAGAAAGGCTTACAAACACTCTGGAAAGGAGATAGGTTCAAATGAAATGCAATTGAAAAAAGCAGAAAATCGGGAATTTTAGTCTCTTCAAAAAATAGGCTGTGAGAAAATCAGCTGCATTGCAAAGGACCAAAAGGTGGCAAAACTAAGCTCACAGATGTTGCAAAAGCAGGGGAAAATGTCAAGGAGGAAGACACAACTTAGGGGGCAAGATATGAGGGACATGGCATGAATACATAAAACAAAACAAAAAAAAAATACAAAAAATCATTCCCAAACTCAAAGCCATCAAAATGCAAGCAGGCCATACGCCACCATGGGCAGGCACATGCTGCAAACCTTGCCAAAATTGATCCCCACTGAAGGCCAAAACAGAAAAGAAGGACCTACAAACACGCTGGAAAGGAGTCAACATCAAAGGAATTGCAATTGGAGGAGAAAAAAAGAAAATTTTGGAAATTAAGTGACTCTAAGAAAATGGCCTGGGTTTATATCAGGTGCTGTGCAAAGGACCAAAAGATGCAAAAACTAAGCTCACAGATGTTGCAAAAGCAGGGGAAAAAAGTCAAGGAGGAAGACACAACTTAGGGGGCAAGATATGAGGGTCATGGCATGAATACTTAAAATAATAAAAAAAAAAAAAAGAAAAAATCTTTCCCAAAGTCAAAGCCATCAAAATGCAGGCAGGCCATACGCCACCAAGGGCAGGCACATGCAGCAAAGCTTGCCGAAATTGATCCCCACTGAAGGCCAAAACAGAAATAAGGACCTACAAACACGCTGGAATGGAGACAACATCAAAGGATTTGCCATTGGAGGAGAAAAAGGAAAATTTGGGAAATTTAGTGACTCTTAGAAAGTGGCCTGGGGTTTTAGCAGGTGCAGTGCAAAGGACCAAAATGTGCCAAAACTAAGCTCACAGATGTTGCAAAAGCAGGAGAAAAAGTGAAGGAGGAAGACACAACTTAGGGAGCAAGATATGAGGGACATGGCATTAACACTTCAGGAAAAAACCAAAAAAAGAAAAAAATCTTTCCCAAAGTCAAAGCCATCAAAAGGCATGGCCTGCCATCAAGTGCAGGGATATGCACCAAAGATTCCTCTATTGGTCCCCATTGAAATCGCAAGATTCCTTTTCCCTTCCCGAAAGGAAATGAAATTTCCTTTCGGGAAGGGAAAAGGAATCTTGCGGATCCCAAAAGAAAGGCTTACAAACACTCTGGAAAGGAGATAGGTTCAAATGAAATGCAATTGAAAAAAGCAGAAAATCGGGAATCTAATCTCTAGAAAAAATAGGCTGTGAGGAAATCAGCTGCATTGCAAAGGACCAAAAGGAGCCAAAACTAAGCTCACAGATGTTGCAAAAGCAGGGGAAAAAGTCAAGGAGGAAGACACAACTTAGGGGGCAAGATATGAGGGACATGGCATGAATACTTAAAATATTAAAAAAAAAAAAAAGAAAAAATCTTTCCCAAACTCAAAGCCATCAAAATGCAGGCAGGCCATACGCCACCAAGGGCAGGCCCATGCAGCAAAGCTTGCCAAAATTGATCCCCACTGAAGGCCAAAACAGAAAAGAAGGACCTACAAACACGCTGGAATGGAGTCAACACCAAATGAAATTGCAATTGGAGGAGAAAAAGAAAATTTGGGAAATTTAATGACTCTACGAACATGGCCTGGTGTTTTATCAGATGCAGTGCAAGGGATCAAAAGATGCCAAAACTAAGCTCACAGATGTTGCAAAAGTAGGGGAAAAAGTCAAGGAAGAAGACACAACTTAGGGGGCAAGATATGAGGGACATGGCATGAATTCTTAAAATATTAAAAAAAAAAAATAGAAAAAATCTTTCCCAAAGTCAAAGCCATCAAAATGCAGGCACGCCATACGCCAGCAAGTGCAGGCACATGCAGCAAAGCTTGCCAAAAGTGATCCCCACTGAAGGCCAAAACCGAAAAGAAGGACTTACAAACACGCTGGAATGGAGACACCATCAAAGGAATTCAATTTCTATGAGAAAAAAAGAAAATTTGGGTAAGTTAGTGACTTTAGGAAAATGGCCTGGGTTTATATCAGGTGCAGTGCAAAGGACCAAAAGATGCCAAAACTAAGCTCACAGATGTTGCAAAAGCAGGGGAAAAAGTCAAGGAGGAAGACACAACTTAGGGGGCAAGATATGAGGGACATGGCATGAATACTTAAAATAATTAAAAAAAGAAAAGAAAAAATCTTTCCAAAGTCAAATCCATCAAAATGCAGGCAGGCCATAGGCCAGCAAGTGCAGGCATATGCAGCAAAGCTTGCCAAAATTGATCCCCACTGAAGGCCAAAACAGAAAAGAAGGACCTACAAACACGCTGGAATGGAGTCAACATCAAATGAAATTGCAATTGGAGGAGAAAAAGAAAATTTGGGAAATTTAATGACTCTAGGAACATGGCCTGGTGTTTTATCAGATGCAGTGCAAGGGATCAAAAGATGCCAAAACTAAGCTCACAGATGTTGCAAAAGTAGGGGAAAAAGTCAAGGAAGAAGACACAACTTAGGGGGCAAGATATGAGGGACATGGCATGAATTCTTAAAATATTAAAAAAAAAAAACAGAAAAAATCTTTCCCAAAGTCAAAGCCATCAAAATGCAGGCAGGCCATACGCCACCAAGGGCAGGCACATGCAGCAAAGCTTGCCAAAATTGATCCCCACTGAAGGCCAAAACAGAAAAGAAGGACTTACAAACACGCTGGAATGGAGACACCATCAAAGGAATTCAATTTCTATGAGAAAAAAAGAAAATTTGGGTATGTTAGTGACTTTAAGAAAATGGCCTGGGTTTATATCAGGTGCAGTGCAAAGGACCAAAAGATGCCAAAACTAAGCTCACTGATGTTGCAAAAGTAGGGGAAAAAGTCAAGGAGGAAGACACAACTTAGGGGGCAAGATATGAGGGACATGGCATGAATACTTAAAATAATAAAAAAAAAAAAAGAAAAAATCTTTCCAAAGTCAAATCCATCAAAATGCAGGCAGGCCATAGGCCAGCAAGTGCAGGCACATGCAGCAAAGCTTGCCAAAATTGATCCCCACTGAAGGCCAAAACAGAAAAGAAGGACCTACAAACACGCTGGAAAAGAGTCAACATCAAAGGAATTGCAATTGGAGGAGAAAAAAAGAAAATTTTGGAAATTTAATGACTCTAAGAAAATGGCCTGGGGTTTTTTCAGGTGCAGTGCAAAGGAACAAAAGATGCCAAAACTAAGCTCACAGATGTTGCAAAAGTAGGGGAAAAAGTCAAGGAGGAAGACACAACTTAGGGGGCAAGATATGAGGGACATGGCATGAATTCTTAAAATAATAAAAAAAAAAAAAAAAAGAAAAAATCTTTCCCAAAGTCAAAGCCATCAAAATGCAGGCAGGCCATACGCCACCAAGGGCAGGCACATGCAGCAAAGCTTGCCAAAATTGATCCCCACTGAAGGCCAAAACACAAAAGAAGGACTTACAAACACGCTGGAATAGAGACAACATCAAAGGAATTCAATTTCTATGAGAAAAAAAGAAAATTTGTGTAAGTTAGAGATTTTAAGAAAATGGCCTGGGTTTATATCAGGTGCAGTGCAAAGGACCAAAAGATGCCAAAACTAAGCTCACAGATGTTGCAAAAGCAGGGGAAAAAGTCAAGGAGGAAGGCAACTTAGGGAGCAAGATATGAGGGACATGGCATGAGCACATAAAACAAAAAAAAAAAAAAAAAAGAAAAAAATTTTTCCCAAAGTCAAGGCCATCAAAATGCAGGCAGGCCATACGTAACCAAAGGCAGGCACATGCAGAAAAGCTGGCCAAAATTGATCCCCACTGAAGGCCAATACAGAAAAGAAGGACCTACAAACACGCTGGAATGGAGTCAACATCAAAAGGAATTGCAATTGGAGGAGAAAAAAACAAAATTTGGGAAATTTTGTGTCTCGAAGAAAATGGCCCGGGGCATTATCAGGTGCAGAGCAAAGGACCAAAAGATGCCAAAACAAAGCTCACAGATGTTGCAAAAGCAGGGGAAAAAGTCAAGGAGGAAGACACAACTTAGGGGGCAAGATATGAGGGACATGGCATGAATAACTAAAAAAATAATAATAAAAAAAAAAAAAAATGTTTCCCAAAGTCAAAGCCATCAAAATGCAGGCAGGCCATACGCCACCAAGGGCAGGCCCATGCAGCAAAGCTTGCCAAAATTGATCCCCACTGAAGGCCAAAGAAAAGAAGGACCTACAAACACGCTGGAAAGGAGACACCATCAATGGAATTGCAATTGGAGGAGAAAAAAAAAAAAATGGGAAATTTATTGACTCT
This sequence comes from Artemisiospiza belli, assembly GCA_021963965.1. Lineage (NCBI taxonomy): Eukaryota > Metazoa > Chordata > Aves > Passeriformes > Passerellidae > Artemisiospiza > Artemisiospiza belli. The sequence continues at coordinate 225,506 of JAKDEW010000440.1, forward strand.
AAGAAAATGGCCTGGGTTTATATCAGGTGCAGTGCAAAGGACCAAAAGATGCCAAAACTAAGCTCACAGATGTTGCAAAAGCAGGGGAAAAAGTCAAGGAGGAAGACACAACTTAGGGGGCAAGATATGAGGGACATGGCATGAATACTTAAAATATTAAAAAAAAAAAGATTAGAAAAAATCTTTCCCAAAGTCAAAGCCATCAAAATGCAGGCACGCCATACGCCAGCAAGTGCAGGCACATGCAGCAAAGCTTGCCAAAATTGATCCCCACTGAAGGACAAAACAGAAAAGAAGGACCTACAAACACGCTGGAATGGAGACACCATCAAAGGAATTCAATTTCTATGAGAAAAAAAGAAAATATGGGTAAGTTAGTGATTCTAAGAAAATGGCCTGGGTTTATATCAGGTGCAGCGCAAAGGACCAAAAGGTGCCAAAACTAAGCTCACAGATGTTGCAAAAGCAGGGGAAAAAGTCAAGGAGGAAGACACAACTTAGGGGGCAAGATATGAGGGACATGGCATGAATACATAAAATATTAAATAAAAAAAACAAGAAAAAATCTTTCCCAAACTCAAAGCCATCAAAATGCAGGCAGGCCATACGCCACCAAGGGCAGGCCCATGCAGCAAAGCTTGCCAAAATTGATCCCCACTGAAGGCCAAAGAAAAGAAGGACCTACAAACACGCTGGAAAGGAGACACCATCAATGGAATTGCAATTGGAGGAGAAAAAAAAAAAAATGGGAAATTTATTGACTCTAAGAAAATGGCCTGGGTTTATATCAGGTGCAGTGCAAAGGACCAAAAGGTGTCAAAACTAAGCTCACAGATGTTGCAAAAGCAGGGGAAAAAGTCAAGGAGGAAGACACAACTTAGGGGGCAAGATATGAGGGACATGGCATGAATACTTAAAATATTAAAAAAAAAAAAATAGAAAAAATCTTTCCCAAAGTCAAAGCCATCAAAATGCAGGCACGCCATACGCCAGCAAGTGCAGGCACATGCAGCAAAGCTTGCCAAAATTGATCCCCACTGAAGGACAAAACAGAAAAGAAGGACCTACAAACACGCTGGAATGGAGACACCATCAAAGGAATTCAATTTCTATGAGAAAAAAAGAAAATATGGGTAAGTTAGTGATTCTAAGAAAATGGCCTGGGTTTATATCAGGTGCAGCGCAAAGGACCAAAAGGTGCCAAAACTAAGCTCACAGATGTTGCAAAAGCAGGGGAAAAAGTCAAGGAGGAAGACACAACTTAGGGGGCAAGATATGAGGGACATGGCATGAATACTTAAAATATTAAATAAAACAAAAAAGAAAAAATCTTTCCCAAACTCAAAGCCATCAAAATGCAGGCAGGCCATACGCCTGCAAGGGAAGGCACATGCAGCAAAGCTTGCAAAAACTGATCCCCACTGAAGGCCAAAACAGAAAAGAAGGACTAAAAAACACGCTGGAATGTTGACAACATTGAAGGAATCCATTTTCTATGAGAAAAAAAAAAAATTTGGGTAAGTTAGTGATTCTAAGAAAATGGCCTGGGTTTATATCAGGTGCAGTGCAAAGGACCAAAAGATGCCAAAACTAAGCTCACAGATGTTGCAAAAGCAGGGGAAAAAGTGAAGGAGGAAGACACAACTTAGGGAGCAAGATATGAGGGACATGGCATGAATACTGAAAACAAAAAAAAAAAAAAAAAAGAAAAAATCTATCCCAAAGTCAAAGCCATCAAAATGCAGGCAGGCCATACGACAGCAAGTGCAGGCACATGCAGCAAAGCTTGCCAAAATTGATCCCCACTGAAGGCCAAAACAGAAAAATAAGGACTTACAAACACGCTGGAATGGAGACACCATCAAAGGAATTCAATTTGTATGAGAAAAAAAGAAAATTTGGGTAAGTTAGTGATTCTAAGAAAATGGCCTGGGTTTATATCAGGTGCAGTGCAAAGGACCAAAAGATGCCAAAACTAAGCTCACAGATGTTGCAAAAGTAGGGGAAAAAGTCAAGGAGGAAGACACAACTTAGGGGGCAAGATATGAGGGACATGGCATGAATACTTAAAATATTTAAAAAAAAAAAAAGAAAAAATCTTTCCCAAAGTCAAAGCCATCAAAATGCAGGCAGGCCATACGCCACCAAGGGCAGGCACATGCAGCAAAGCTTGCCAAAATTGATCCCCACTGAAGGCCAAAACAGAAAAGAAGGACTTACAAACACGCTGGAATGGAGACACCATCAAAGGAATTGCAATTGGAGGAGAAAAAAAGAAAATTTGGGAAATTTAATGACTCTTAGAAACTGGCCTGGGGTTTTAGCAGGTGCAGTGCAAAGGACCAAAAGGTGCCAAAACTAAGCTCACAGATGTTGCAAAAGCAGGGGAAAAAGTCAAGGAAGAAGACACAACTTAGGGGGCAAGATATGAGGGACATGGCATGAATACTAAAAATATTAAAAAAAAAAAAATAGAAAAAATCTTTCCCAAAGTCAAAGCCTTCAAAATGCAGGCACGCCATACGCCAGCAAGTGCAGGCACATGCAGCAAAGCTTGCCAAAATTGATCCCCACTGAAGGCCAAAACAGAAAAGAAGGACTTACAAACACGCTGGAATGGAGACAACATCAAAGGAATTCAATTTCTATGAGAAAAAAAGAAAATTTGGGGAAGTTAGAGATTTTAAAAAAATGGCCTGGGTTTATATCAGGTGCAGTGCAAAGGACCAAAAGATGCCAAAACTAAGCTCACAGATGTTGCAAAAGCAGGGGAAAAAGTCAAGGAGGAAGGCAACTTAGGGAGCAAGATATGAGGGACATGGCATGAGCACATAAAACAAAAAAAAAAAAAAAAAAAAAGAAAAAAATTTTTCCCAAAGTCAAAGCCATCAAAATGCAGGCAGGCTATACGTAACCAAAGGCAGGCACATGCAGCAAAGCTTGCCAAAATTGATCCCCACTGAAGGCCAAAACAGAAAAGAAGGACCTACAAACACGCTGGAATGGAGTCAACATCAAAAGGAATTGCAATTGGAGGAGAAAAAAACAGAATTTGGGAAATTTAGTGACTCGAAGAAAATGGCCCGGGGCTTTATCAGCTGCAGAGCAAAGGACCAAAAGATGCCAAATCAAAGCTCACAGATGTTGAAAAAGCAGGGGAAAAAGTCAAGGAGGAAGACACAACTTAGGGGGCAAGATATGAGGGACATGTCAAGAATACTTAAAACAAAAAGTAAAAAATCTTTCCCAAAGTCAAAGCCATCAAAATGCAGGCACGCAATACGCCAGCAAGGGCAGGCACATGCAGCAAAGCTTGCCAAAATTGATCCCCACTGAAGGACAAAACAGAAAAGAAGGACCTACAAACACGCTGGAATGGAGACACCATCAAAGGAATTGCAATTGGAGGAGAAAAAAAGAACATTTGGGAAATTTAATGACTCTTAGAAAGTGGCCTGGGGTTTTTTCAGGTGCAGTGCAAAGGACCAAAAGATGCCAAAACTAAGCTCACAGATGTTGCAAAAGCAGGGGAAAAAGTCAAGGAGGAAGGCAACTTAAGGAGCAAGATATGAGGGACATGGCATGAGCACATAAAAAAAAAAAAAAAAAAAAAAAAGAAAAAATCTTTCCAAAAGTCAAAGCCATCAAAATGCAGGAAGGCCATACGCCACCAAGGGCAGGCACATGCAGCAAAGCTTGCCAAAATTGATCCCCACTGAAGGCCAAAACAGAAAAGAAGGACTTACAAACATGCTGGAATGGAGACAACATGAAAGGAATTCAATTTCTATGAGAAAAAAAGAAAATTTGGGTAAGTTAGTGATTCTAAGAAAATGGCCTGGGTTTATATCAGGTGCAGTGCAAAGGACCAAAAGATGCCAAAACTAAGCTCACAGATGTTGCAAAAGCAGGGGAAAAAGTCAAGGAGGAAGACACAACTTAGGGGGCAAGATATGAGGGACATGGCATGAATACTTAAAACAATAAAAAAAAAAAAAAAAGAAAAAATCTTTCCCAAAGTCAAAGCCATCAAAATGCAGGCAGGCCATACGCCACCAAGGGCAGGCACATGCAGCAAAGCTTGCCAAAATTGATCCCCACTGAAGGCCAAAACAGAAAAGAAGGACTTACAAACACGCTGGAATGGAGACACCATCAAAGGAATTGCAATTGGAGGAGAAAAAAAGAAAATTTGGGAAATTTAATGACTCTTAGAAAGTGGCCTGGGGTTTTAGCAGGTGCAGTGCAAAGGACCAAAAGATGCCAAAACTAAGCTCACAGATGTTGCAAAAGCAGGGGAAAAAGTCAAGGAGGAAGACACAACTTAGGGGGCAAGATATGAGGGACATGGCATGAATACTTAAAATATTAAAAAAAAAAAAAAGAAAAAATCTTTCCCAAAGTCAAAGCCATTAAAATGCAGGAAGGCCATACGCCACCAAGGGCAGGCACATGCAGCAAAGCTTGCCAAAATTGATCCCCACTGAAGGCCAAA
>JAKDEW010000440.1:235000-266885 GCA_021963965.1 Artemisiospiza belli
CGGACCTACAAACACGCTGGAATGGAGTCAACATCAAATGAAATTGCAATTGGAGGAGAAAAAAAGAAAATTTGGGAAATTTAATGACTCTACGAACATGGCCTTGGGTTTTATCAGATGCAGTGCAAGGGATCAAAAGATGCCAAAACTAAGCTCACAGATGTTGCAAAAGTAGGGGAAAAAGTCAAGGAAGAAGACACAACTTAGGGGGCAAGATATGAGGGACATGGCATGAATACTTAAAATATTAAAAAAAAAAAAAAGAAAAAATCTTTCCCAAAGTCAAAGCCATCAAAATGCAGGCACGCCATACGCCAGCAAGGGCAGGCACATGCAGCAAAGCTTGCCAAAATTGATCCCCACTGAAGGCCAAAACAGAAAAGAAGGACTTACAAACACGCTGGAATGGAGACACCATCAAAGGAATTCAATTTCTATGAGAAAAAAAGAAAATTTGTGTAAGTTAGTGATTTTAAGAAAATGGCCTGGTGTTTTATATCAGGTGCAGTGCAAAAGACCAAAAGATGCCAAAACTAAGCTCACAGATGTTGCAAAAGCAGGGGAAAAAGTGAAGGAGGAAGACACAACTTAGGGGGCAAGATATGAGGGACATGGCATGAATACTTAAAATAATAAAAAAAAAAAAAAAGAAAAAATCTTTCCAAAGTCAAATCCATCAAAATGCAGGCAGGCCATAGGCCAGCAAGTGCAGGCACATGCAGCAAAGCTTGCCAAAATTGATCCCCACTGAAGGCCAAAACAGAAAAGAAGGACCTACAAACACGCTGGAATGGAGACACCATCAAAGGAATTCAATTTCTATGAGAAAAAAAGAAAACATGTGTAAGTTAGTGATTCTAAGAAAATGGCCTGGGTTTATATCAGGTGCAGTGCAAAGGACCAAAAGATGCCAAAACTAAGCTCACAGATGTTGCAAAAGCAGGGGAAAAAGTGAGGGAGGAAGACACAACTTAGGGGGCAAGATATGAGGGACATGGCATGAATACTTAAAATAATAAAAAAAAAAAAAAGAAAAAATCTTTCCCAAAGTCAAAGCCATCAAAATGCAGGCAGGCCATACGCCACCAAGGGCAGGCACATGCAGCAAAGCTTGCCAAAATTGATCCCCACTGAAGGCCAAAACAGAAAAGAAGGACCTACAAACACGCTGGAATGGAGCCAACATCAAAGGAATTGCAATTGGAGGAGAAAAAAGAAAATTTTGGAAATTTAATGACTCTAAGAAAATGGCCTGGGATTTTTTCAGATGCAGTGCAAAGGACCAAAAGATGCCAAAACTAAGCTCACAGATGTTGCAAAAGTAGGGGAAAAACTCAAGGAGGAAGACACAACTTAAGGGGCAAGATATGAGGGACATGGCATGAATACTTAAAAAAATAAATAAAAAAAAAAAGAAAAAATGTTTCCCAAAGTCAAAGCCATCAAAATGCAGGCAGGCCATACGCCATCAAGGGCAGGCACATGCAGCAATGCTTGTCAAAATTCATCCCAACTGAAGGCCAAAGAAAAGAAGGACGTACAAACACGCTGGAAAGGAGACAACATGAAAGGAATTGCAATTGGAGGAGAAAAAAAAAAAATGGGAAATTTATTGACTCTAAGAAAATGGCCTGGGTTTATACCAGGTGCAGTGCAAAGGACCAAAAGATGCCAAAACTAAGCTCACAGATGTTGCAAAAGCAGGGGAAAAAGTCAAGGAGTAAGACACAACTTAGGGAGCAAGATATGAGGGACATGGCATGAATACTTAAAATATTAAAAAAAAAAAAATAGAAAAAATCTTTCCCAAAGTCAAAGCCATCAAAATGCAGGAAGGCCATATGCCACCAAGGGCAGGAACATGCAGCAAAGCTTGCCAAAATTGATCCCCACTGAAGGCCAAAACAGAAAAGAAGGACTTACAAACACGCTGGAATGGAGACACCATCAAAGGAATTGCAATTGGAGGAGAAAAAAAGAAAATTTGGGAAATTTAATGACTTTTAGAAAGTGGCATGGGGTTTTAGGAGGTGCAGTGCAAAGGACCAAAAGATGCAAAAACTAAGCTCACAGATGTTGCAAAACCAGGGGAAAAAGTGAAGGAGGAAGACACAACTTAGGGGGCAAGATATGAGGGACATGGCATGAATACTTAAAATAATAAAAAAAAAAAAAAGAAAAAATCTTTCCCAAAGTCAAAGCCATCAAAATGCAGGCAGGCCATATGTAACCAAGGGCAGGCACATGCAGCAAAGCTTGCCAAAATTGATCCCCACTGAAGGCCAATACAGAAAAGAAGGACCTACAAACACGCTGGAATGGAGTCAACATCAAAAGGAATAACAATTGGAGGAGAAAAAAAAAAAATTTGGGAAATTTATTGACTCGAAGAAAATATCCCGGGGCTTTATCAGGTGCAGTGCAAAGGACCAAAAGATGCCAAAACTAAGCTCACAGATGTTGCAAAAGCAGGGGAAAAAGTCAAGGAGGAAGGCAAAACTTAGGGGGCAAGATATGAGGGACATGGCAAGAATACTTAAAACAAAAAAAAAAAATCTTTCCCAAAGTCAAAGCCATCAAAATGCAGGCAGGCCATACGCCAGCAAGTGCAGGCACATGCAGCAAAGCTTGCCAAAATTGATCCCCACTGAAGGCCAAAACAGAAAAGAAGGACCTACAAACACGCTGGAATGGAGACACCATCAAAGAATTGCAATTGGAGGAGAAAAAAAGAACATTTGGGAAATTTAATGACTCTTAGAAAGGGGCCTGGGTTTTTTTCAGGTGCAGTGCAAAGGACCAAAAGATGCCAAAACTAAGCTCACAGATGTTGCAAAAGCAGGGGAAAAAGTCAAGGAGGAAGACACAACTTAGGGGGCAAGATGTGAGGGACATGGCATGAATACTTAAAATAATAAAAAAGTAAAAAACAAAAAATCTTTCCAAAAGTCAAAGCCATCAAAATGCAGGCAGGCCATACGCCAGCAAGTGCAGGCATATGCAGCAAAGCTTGCCAAAATTGATCCCCACTGAAAGCCAAAACAGGAAAGAAGGACTTACAAACATGCTGGAATGGAGACACCATCAAAGGAATTGCAATTGGAGGAGAAAAAAAGAAAATTTTGGAAATTTAATGACTCTTAGAAAGTGGCCTGGGGTTTTAGCAGGTGCAGCGCAAAAGACCAAAAGGTGCCAAATCTAAGCTCACAGATGTTGCAAAAGCAGGGGAAAAAGTCAAGGAAGAAGACACAACTTAGGGGGCAAGATATGAGGGACATGGCATGAATACTTAAAATATTAAAAAAAAAAAAAAGAAAAAATCTTTCCCAAAGTCAAAGCCATCAAAATGCAGGCACGCCATACGCCACCAAGGGCAGGCACATGCAGCAAAGCTTGCCAAAATTGATCCCCACTGAAGGCCAAAACAGAAAAGAAGGACTTACAAACACGCTGGAATGGAGACAACATCAAAGGAATTATATTTCTATGAGAAAAAAAGAAAATTTGGGTAAGTTAGTGATTTTAACAAAATGGCCTGGGTTTATATCAGGTGCAGTTCAAAGGACCAAAAGATGCCAAAACTAAGCTCACAGATGTTGCAAAAGCAGGGGAAAAAGTCAAGGAGGAAGGCAACTTAGAAAGCAAGATATGAGGGACATGGCATGAGCACATAAAACAAAAAAAAAAAAAAAGAAAAAAAAAAAATTTTTCCCAAAGTCAAAGCCATCAAAATGCAGGCAGGCCATACGTAACCAAAGGCAGGCACATGCAGAAAAGCTTGCCAAAATTTATCCCCACTGAAGGCCAAAACAGAAAAGAAGGACCTACAAACACGCTGGAATGGAGTCAACATCAAAAGGAATTGCAATTGGAGGAGAAAAAAACAAAATTTGGGAAATTTAGTGACTCGAAGAAAATGGCCCGGGGCTTTATCAGGTGCAGAGCAAAGGACCAAAAGATGCCAAAACAAAGCTCACAGATGTTGCAAAAGCAGGGGAAAAAGTCAAGGAGGAAGACACAACTTAGTGGGCAAGATATGAGGGACATGGCATGAATACTTAAAATAATAATCAAAAAAAAAAGAAAAAATCTTTCCCAAAGTCAAAGCCATCAAAATGCAGGCAGGCCATACGCCACCAAGGGCAGGCACATGCAGCAAAGTTTGCCAAAATTGATCCCCACTGAAGGCCAAAACAGAAAAGAAGGACCTACAAACACGCTGGAAAGGAGTCAACATCAAATGAAATTGCAATTGGAGGAGAAAAAAAGAAAATTTGGGAAATTTAATGACTCTAAGACAATGGCCTGGGGTTTTTTCAGATGCAGTGCCAAGGACCAAACGATGCCAAAATTAAGCTCACAGATGTTGCAAAAGTAGGGGAAAAAGTCAAGGAGGAAGACACAACTTAGGGGGCAAGATATGAGGGACATGGCATGAATGCATAAAAAAATAAAAAAAAAAAAAAAAAAATCTTTCCCAAAGTCAAATCCATCAAAATGCAGGCAGGCCATACGCCACCAAGGGCAGGCACATGCAGCAAAGCTTGCCAAAATTGATCCCCAATGAAGGCATAAGAAAAGAAGGACCTACAAACACGCTGGAATGGAGACAACATCAAAGGAATTGCAATTGGAGGAGAAAAAAAAAAAAAATGGGAAATTTAGTGACTCTAAGAAAACGGCCTGGGGTTTATATCAGGTGCAGTGCAAAGGACCAAAAGATGCCAAAACTAAGCTCACAGAAGTTGCAAAAGCAGGGGAAAAAGTCAAGGAGGAAGACACAACTTAGGGGGCAAGATATGAGGGTCATGGCATGAATACTGAAAAAAAAAAAAAAAAAAAAAAAAAGAAAAAATCTATCCCAAAGAAAAAGCCATCAAAATGCAGGCAGGCCATACGACAGCAAGTGCAGGCACATGCAGGAAAGCTTGCCAAAATTGATCCCCACTGAAGGCCAAAACAGAAAAGAAGGACTTACAAACATGCTGGAATGGAGACACCATCAAAGGAATTGCAATTGGAGGAGAATTAAAGAAAATTTGGGAAATTTAATGACTCTTAGAAAGTGGTCTGGGGTTTTAGCAGATGCAGTGCAAAGGACCAAAAGATGCAAAAACTAAGCTCACAGATGTTGCAAAAGCATGGGAAAAAGTCAAGGAGGAAGGCAACTTAGGGAGCAAGATATGAGGGACATGGCATGAGCACATAAAAAAAAAAAAAAAAAAAAAAAAGAAAAAAATTTTTCCCAAAGTCAAAGCCATCAAAATGCAGGCAGGCCATACGTAACCAAAGGCAGGCACATGCAGAAAAGCTTGCCAAAATTGATCCCCACTGAAGGCCAATACAGAAAAGAAGGACCTACAAAGACGCTGGAATGGAGTCAACATCAAAAGGAATTGCAATTGGAGGAGAAAAAAACAAAATTTGGGAAATTTAGTGACTCGAAGAAAATGGCCTGGGGTTTTATCAGGTGCAGAGCAAAGGACCAAAAGATGCCAAAACTAAGCTCACAGATGTTGCAAAAGCAGGGGAAAAAGTCAAGGAGGAAGACACAACTTAGGGGGCAAGATATGAGGGACATGTCAAGAATACTTAAAACAAAAAATAAAAAATCTTTCCCAAAGTCAAAGCCATCAAAATGCAGGCAGGCCATACGCCACCAAGGGCAGGCACATGCAGCAAAGCTTGCCAAAATTGATCCCCACTGAAGGCCAAAACAGAAAAGAAGGACTTACAAACACGCTGGAATGGAGACAACATCAAAGGAATTCAATTTCTATGAGAAAAAAAGAAAATTTGGGTAAGTTTGTGATACTAAGAAAATGGCCTGGGTTTATATCAGGTGCAGTGCAAAGGACAAAAAGATGCCAAAACTAAGCTCACAGATGTTGCAAAAGCAGGGGAAAAAGTCAAGGAGGAAGGCAACTTAGAAAGCAAGATATGAGGGACATGGCATGAGCACATAAAACAAAAAAAAAAAAAAGAAAACAAAAAAATTTTTCCCAAAGTCAAAGCCATCAAAATGCAGGCAGGCCATACGTAACCAAAGGCAGGCACATGCAGAAAAGCTTGCCAAAATTGATCCCCACTGAAGGCCAATACAGAAAAGAAGGACCTACAAACACGCAGGAATGGAGTCAACATCAAAAGGAATTGCAATTGGAGGAGAAAAAAACAAAATTTGGGAAATTTAGTGACTCGAAGAAAATGGCCCGGGGCTTTATCAGGTGCAGAGCAAAGGACCAAAAGATGCCAAAACAAAGCTCACAGATGTTGCAAAAGCAGGGGAAAAAGTCAAGGAGGAAGACACAACTTAGTGGGCAAGATATGAGGGACATGGCATGAATACTTAAAATAATAAAAAAAAAAAAAAGAAAAAATCTTTCCCAAAGTCAAAGCCATCAAAATGCAGGCAGGCCATACGCCACCAAGGGCAGGCACATGCAGCAAAGCTTGCCAAAATTGATCCCCACTGAAGGTCAAAACAGAAAAGAAGGACCTACAAACACGCTGGAAAGGAGTCAACATCAAAGGAATTGCAATTGGAGGAGAAAAAAAGAAAATTTGGGAAATTTAATGACTCTAAGAGAATGGCCTGGGGTTTTATCAGGTGCAGAGCAAAGGACCAAACGATGCCAAAACTAAGCTCACAGATGTTGCAAAAGTAGGGGAAAAAGTCAAGGAGGAAGACACAACTTAGGGGGCAAGATATGAGGGACATGGCATGAATACATAAAAAAATAAAAAAAAAAAAAAAAAAAAAAATCTTTCCCAAAGTCAAAGCCATCAAAATGCAGGCAGGCCATACGCCACCAAGGGCAGGCACATGCAGCAAAGCTTGCCAAAATTGATCCCCACTGAAGGCCAAAGAAAAGAAGGACCTACAAACACGCTGGAAAGGAGACAACATCAAAGGAATTGCAATTGGAGGAGAATAAAAGAAAATTTGGGAAATTTAGTGACTCGAAGAAAATATCCCGGGGCTTTATCAGGTGCAGTGCAAAGGACCAAAAGATGCCAAAACTAAGCTCACAGATGTTGCAAAAGCAGGGGAAAAAGTCAAGGAGGAAGACAAAACTTAGGGGGCAAGATATGAGGGACATGGCAAGAATACTTAAAACAAAAAAAAAAAATCTTTCCCAAAGTCAAAGCCATCAAAATGCAGGCAGGCCATACGCCACCAAGGGCAGGCACATGCAGCAAAGCTTGCCAAAATTGATCCCCACTGAAGGCCAAAACAGAAAAGAAGGACTTACAAACACGCTGGAATGGAGACACCGTCAAAGGAATTCAATTTCTATGAGAAAAAAATAAAATTTGGGAAAGTTAGTGATTCTAAGAAAATGGCCTGGGTTTATATCAGGTGCAGTGCAAAGGACCAAAAGGTGCCAAAACTAAGCTCACAGATGTTGCAGAAGCAGGGGAAAAAGTCAAGGAGTAAGACACAACTTAGGGGGCAAGATATGAGGGACATAGCATGAATAATTAAAATTATAAAAAAAAAAAAAGAAAAAATCTTTCCCAAAGTCAAAGCCATCAAAATGCAGGCAGGCCATACGCCAGCAAGGGCAGGCACATGCAGCAAAGCTTGCCAAAATTGATCCCCACTGAAGGCCAAAACAGAAAAGAAGGACCCACAAACACGCTGGAATGCAGACAACATCAAAGGATTTGCAATTGGAGGAGAAAAAAAGAAAATTAGGGAAATTACTGACTCTTAAAAAAGGGCCTGGGTTTATATCAGGTGCATTGCAAAGGACCAAAAGATGCCAAAACTAAGCTCACAGATGTTGCAAAAGCAGGGGAAAAAGTCAAGGAGGAAGACACAACTTAGGGGGCAAGATATGAGGGACATGGCATGAATACTTAAAACAAAAAAAAAAAAAGAAAAAGAAAAAATTTATCCCAAAGTCAAGGGCATCAAAATGCAGGCACGCCATAGGCCAGCAAGTGCAGGCACATGCAGCAAAGCTTGCCAAAATTGATCCCCACTGAAGGCAAAAACAGAAAAGAAGGACTTACAAACACGCTGGAATGGAGTCAACATCAAATGAAATTGCAATTGGAGGAGAAAAAAAGAAAATTTGGTAAATTTAATGACTCTAAGAAACTGGCCCGGTGTTTTATCAGATGCAGAGCAAGGGATCAAAAGATGCCAAAACTAAGCTCACAGATGTTGCAAAAGTAGGGGAAAAAGTCAAGGAAGAAGACACAACTTAGGGGGCAAGATATGAGGGACATGGCATGAATACTTAAAATAATAAAAAAAAAAAAAAAAGAAAAAATCTTTCCCAAAGTCAAAGCCATCAAAATGCAGGCAGGCCATACGCCAGCAAGGGCAGGCACATGCAGCAAAGCTTGCCAAAATTGATCCCCACTTAAGGCCAAAGAAAAGAAGGACCTACAAACACGCTGGAATGGAGTCAACATCAAATGAAATTGCAATTGGAGGAGAAAAAAAGAAAATTTGGAAATTTAATGACTCTACGAACATGGCCTGGTGTTTTATCAGATGCAGTGCAAGGGATCAAAAGATGCCAAAACTAAGCTCACAGATGTTGCAAAAGCAGGGGAAAAAGTCAAGGAGGAAGACACAACTTAGGGGGCAAGATATGAGGGACATGGCATGAACACTTCAGAAAACAACCAAAAAAAGAAAAAAATCTTTCCCAAAGTCAAAGCCATCAAAAGGCATGGCCTGCTATCAAGTGCAGGGACATGCACCAAAGATTCCTCTATTGGTCCCCATTGAAATCGCAAGATTTCTTTTCCCTTCCCGAAAGGAAATGAAATTTCCTTTCTGGAAGGGAAAAGGAATCTTGCGAATCCCAAAAGAAAGGCTTACAAGCATTCTGGAAAGGAGATAGGTTCAAATGAAATGGAATTGAAAAAAGCAGAAAATCTTGGAATTTTAGTCTCTGCAAAAAATAGGCTGTGAGGAAATAAGCTGCATTGCAAAGGACCAAAAGGTGGCAAAACTAAGCTCACAGATGTTGCAAAAGCAGGGGAAAAAGTCAAGGAGGAAGACACAACTTAGGGGGCAAGATATGAGGGACATGGCATGAATACTTAAAATATTTAAAAAAAAAAAAGAAAAAATCTTTCCCAAAGTCAAAGCCATCAAAATGCAGGCAGGCCATACGCCAGCAAGGGCAGGCATATGCAGAAAAACTTGCCAAAATTGATCCCCACTGAAGGCCAAAACAGAAAAGAAGGACTTACAAACACGCTGGAATGGAGACACCATCAATGGAATTGCAATTGGAGGAGAAAAAAACAAAATTTGGGAAATTTAATGACTCTTAGAAAGTGGCCTGGGGTTTTAGCAGGTGCAGTGCAAAGGACCAAAAGGTGGCAAAACTAAGCTCACAGATCTTGCAAAAGCAGGGGAAAAAGTCAAGGAGGAAGACACAACTTAGGGGGCAAGATATGAGGGCCATGGCATGAATACTTAAAATATTTAAAAAAAAAAAGAAAAAATCTTTCCCAAAGTCAAAGCCATCAAAATGCAGGCAGGCCATACGCCAGCAAGGGCAGGCACATGCAGCAAAGCTTGCCAAAATTGATCCCCACTGAAGGCCAAAACAGAAAAGAAGGACTTACAAACACGCTGGAATGGAGACACCATCAAATGTATTGCAATTGGAGGAGAAAAAAAGAACATTTGGGAAATTTAATGACTCTTAGAAAGTGGCCTGGGGTTTTATCAGGTGCAGTGCAAAGGACCAAAAGGTGCCAAAACTAAGCTCACCGATGTTGCAAAAGCAGGGGAAAAAGTCAAGGAGGAAGACACAACTTAGGGGGCAAGATATGAGGGACATGGCATGATACTTAAAATAATAAAAAAAAAAAAAAAGACAAAATCTTTCCCAAAGTCAAAGCCATCAAAATGCAGGCAGGCCATACGCCAGCAAGGGCAGGCACATGCAGCAAAGCTTGCCAAAATTGATCCCCACTGAAGGCCAAAACAGAAAAGAAGGACTTACAAACACGCTGGAATGGAGACACCGTCAAAGGAAATCAATTTCTATGAGAAAAAAATAAAATTTGGGAAAGTCAGTGATTCTAAGAAAATGGCCTGGGTTTATATCAGGTGCAGTGCAAAGGACCAAAAGGTGCCAAAACTAAGCTCACAGATGTTGCAGAAGCAGGGGAAAAAGTCAAGGAGTAAGACACAACTTAGGGGGCAAGATATGAGGGACAGAGCATGAATACTTAAAATAATAAAAAAAAAAAAAGAAAAAGTCTTTCCCAAAGTCAAAGCCGTCAAAATGCAGGCAGGCCATACGCCAGCAAGGGCAGGCACATGCAGCAAAGCTTGCCAAAATTGATCCCCACTGAAGGCCAAAACAGAAAAGAAGGACTTACAAACACGCTGGAATGGAGACAACATCAAAGGAATTCAATTGGAGGAGAAAAAAAGAAAATTAGGGAAATTACTGACTCTAAAAAAATGGACTGGGTTTATATCAGGTGCATTGCAAAGGACCAAAAGATGCCAAAACTAAGCTCACAGATGTTGCAAAAGCAGGGGAAAAAGTCAAGGAGGAAGACACAACTTAGGGAGCAGGATATGAGGGACATGGCATGAATACTTAAAACAAAAAAAAAAAAAAAAGAAAAAGAAAAAATCTATCCCAAAGTCAAGGCCATCAAAATGCAGGCACGCCATAGGCCAGCAAGTGCAGGCACATGCAGCAAAGCTTGCCAAAATTGATCCCCACTGAAGGCCAAAACAGAAAAGAAGGACTTACAAACACGCTGGAATGGAGACACCATCAATGGAATTGCAATTGGAGGAGAAAAAAAGAAAATTTGGGAAATTTAATGACTCTTCGAAAGTGGCCTGGGTTTTTAGCATGTGCAGTGCAAAGGACCAAAAGATGCAAAAACTAAGCTCACAGATGTTGCAAAAGCAGGGGAAAAAGTCAAGGAGGAAGACACAACTTAGGGGGCAAGATATGAGGGACATGGCATGAATATTTTAGAAAACAACCAAAAAAAGAAAAAAATCTTTCCCAAAGTCAAAGCCATCAAAAGGCATGGCCTGCTATCAAGTGCACGGACATGCACCAAAGATTCCTGAATTGGTCCCCATTGAAATGCAAGATTCCTTTCCCTTCCCGAAAGGAAATTTCATTTCCTTTCGGGAAGGGAAAAGGAATCTTGCGAATCCCAAAAGAAAGGCTTACAAACACTCTGGAAAGGAGATAGGTTCAAATGAAATGCAATTGAAAAAAGCAGAAAATCGGGAATTTTAGTCTCTTCAAAAAATAGGCTGTGAGGAAATCAGCTGCATTGCACAGGACCAAAAGGTGGCAAAACTAAGTTCACAGATGTTGCAAAAGCAGGGGAAAAAGTCAAGGAGGAAGACACAACTTAGGGGGCAAGATATGAGGGACATGGCATGAATACTTAAAATATTTAAAAAAAAAAAAGAAAAAATCTTTCCCAAAGTCAAAGCCATCAAAATGCAGGCAGGCCATACGCCACCAAGGGCAGGCACATGCAGCAAAGCTTGCCAAAATTGATCCCCACTGAAGGCCAAAACAGAAAAGAAGGACCTACAAACACGCTGGAATGGAGACACCATCAAAGGATTTGCAATTGGAGGAGAAAAAAAGACAATTTGGGAATTTTATTGACTCTTAGAAACTGGCCTGGGGTTTTATCAGGTGCAGTGCAAAGGACCAAAAGATGCCAAAACTAAGCTCACAGATGTTGCAAAAGCAGGGGAAAAAGTCAAGGAGGAAGACACAACTTAGGGAGCAAGATATGAGGGACATGGCATGAATACTTAAAACAAAAAAAAAAAAGAAAAATAAAAAATCTATCCCAAAGTCAAGGCCATCAAAATGCAGGCACGCCATAGGCCAGCAAGTGCAGGCACATGCAGCAAAGCTTGCCAAAATTGATCCCCACTGAAGGCCAAAACAGAAAAGAAGGACTTACAAACACGCTGGAATGGAGTCAACATCAAATGTATTGCAATTGGAGGAGAAAAAAAGAAAATTTGGGAAATTTAAAGACTCTAAGAAAATGGTCCGGTGTTTTATCAGATGCAGAGCAAGGGATCAAAAGATGCCAAAACTAAGATCACAGATGTTGCAAAAGTAGGAGAAAAAATTAAGGAAGAAGACAAAACTTAGGGGGCAAGATATGAGGGACATGGCATGAATACTTAAAACAAAAAAGGAAAAATCTTTCCCAAAGTCAAAGCCATCAAAATGCAGGCAGGCCATACGCCAGCAAGGGCAGGCACATGCAGCAAAGCTTGCCAAAATTGATCCCCACTGAAGGCCAAAGGAAAGAAGGACCTACAAACACGCTGGAAAGGAGACAACATCAAAGGAATTGCAATTGGAGGAGAAAAAAAAAAAAATGGGAAATTTATTGACTCTACGAAAATGGCCTGGGTTTATATCAGGTGCAGTGCAAAGGACCAAAAGATGCAAAAACTAAGCTCACAGATGTTGCAAAAGCAGGGGAAAAAGTCAAGGAGGAAGACACAACTTAGGGGGCAAGATATGAGGGACATGGCATGAATACTTAAAACAAAAAAGAAAAAATCTTTCCCAAAGTCAAAGCCATCAAAATGCAGGCAGGCCATACGCCACCAAGGGCAGGCACATGCAGCAAAGCTTGCCAAAATTGATCCCCACTGAAGGCCAAAAGAGAAAAGAAGGACTTACAAACACGCTGGAATGGAGACACCATCAATGGAATTGCAATTGGAGGAGAAAAAAAGAAAATTTGGGAAATTTAATGACTCTTAGAAAGTGGCCTGGGGTTTTTTCAGGTGCAGTGGAAAGGACCAAAAGATGCCAAAACTAAGCTCACAAATGTTGGAAAAGCAGGGGAAAAAGTCAAGGAGGAAGACACAATTTAGGGGGCAAGATATGAGGGACATGGCATGAACACTTCAGAAAACAACCAAAAAAAGAAAAAAATCTTTCCCAAAGTCAAAGCCATCAAAAGGCATGGCCTGCTATCAAGTGCAGGGACATGCACCAAAGATTCCTCTATTGGTCCCCATTGAAATCGCAAGATTCCTTTTCCCTTCCCGAAAGGAAATGAAATTTCCTTTCTGGAAGGGAAAAGGAATCTTGCGAATCCCAAAAGAAAGGCTTACAAGCATTCTGGAAAGGAGATAGTTTCAAATGAAATGGAATTGAAAAAAGCAGAAAATCTTGGAATTTTAGTCTCTTCAAAAAATAGGCTGTGAGGAAATAAGCTGCATTGCAAAGGACCAAAAGGTGGCAAAACTAAGCTCACAGATGTTGCAAAAGCAGGGGAAAAAGTCAAGGAGGAAGACACAACTTAGGGGGCAAGATATGAGGGACATGGCATGAATACTTAAAATATTTAAAAAAAAAAAGGAAAAATCTTTCCCAAAGTCAAAGCCATCAAAATGCAGGCAGGCCATACGCCAGCAAGGGCAGGCATATGCAGCAAAGCTTGCCAAAATTGATCCCCACTGAAGGCCAAAACAGAAAAGAAGGACTTACAAACACGCTGGAATGGAGACACCATCAAATGTATTGCAATTGGAGGAGAAAAAAAGAAAATTTGGGAAATTTAATGACTCTTAGAAAGTGGCCTGGGGTTTTAGCAGGTGCAGTGCAAAGGACCAAAAGGTGGCAAAACTAAGCTCACAGATCTTGCAAAAGCAGGGGAAAAAGTCAAGGAGGAAGACACAACTTAGGGGGCAAGATATGAGGGACATGGCATGAATACTTAAAATATTTAAAAAAAAAAAAGAAAAAATCTTTCCCAAAGTCAAAGCCATCAAAATGCAGGCAGGCCATACGCCAGCAAGGGCAGGCATATGCAGCAAAGCTTGCCAAAATTGATCCCCACTGAAGGCCAAAACAGAAAAGAAGGACTTACAAACACGCTGGAATGGAGACACCATCAATGGAATTGCAATTGGAGGAGAAAAAAAGAAAATTTGGGAAATTTAATGACTCTTAGAAAGTGGCCTGGGGTTTTAGCACGTGCAGTGCAAAGGACCAAAAGGTGCCAAAACTAAGCTCACAGATGTTGCAAAAGCAGGGGAAAAAGTCAAGGAGGAAGACACAACTTAGGGGGCAAGATATGAGGGACATGGCATGATACTTAAAATAATAAAAAAAAAAAAAAAAGACAAAATCTTTCCCAAAGTCAAAGCCATCAAAATGCAGGCAGGCCATACGCCAGAAAGGGCAGGCACATGCAGCAAAGCTTGCCAAAATTGATCCCCACTGAAGGCCAAAACAGAAAAGAAGGACTTACAAACACGCTGGAATGGAGACACCGTCAAAGAAATTCAATTTCTATGAGAAAAAAATAAAATTTGGGAAAGTTAGTGATTCTAAGAAAATGGCCTGGGTTTATATCAGGTGCAGTGCAAAGGACCAAAAGGTGCCAAAACGAAGCTCACAGATGTTGCAGAAGCAGGGGAAAAAGTCAAGGAGTAAGACACAACTTAGGGGGCAAGATATGAGGGACATAGCATGAATACTTAAAATAATTAAAAAAAAAAAAAAGAAAAAATCTTTCCCAAAGTCAAAGCCGTCAAAATGTAGGCAGGCCATACGCCAGCAAGGGCAGGCACATGCAGCAAAGCTTGCCAAAATTGATCCCCACTGAAGGCCAAAACAGAAAAGAAGGACCTACAAACACGCTGGAAAGGAGTCAACATCAAAGGATTTGCAATTGGAGGAGAAAAAAAGAAAATTAGGGAATTTACTAACTCTAAAATAGGGCCTGGGTTTATATCAGGTGCATTGCAAAGGACCAAAAGTTTCCAAAACTAAACTCATAGATGTTGCAAAAGCAGGGGAAAAAGTGAAGGAGGAAGACACAACTTAGGGGGCAAGATATGAGGGACATGGCATGAATACGTAAAATATTAAAAAAAAAAAAAAAGAAAAAATCTTTCCCAAAGTCAAAGCCATCAAAATGCAGGCAGGCCATACGCCACCAAGGGCAGGCACATGCAGCAAAGCTTGCCAAAATTGATCCCCACTGAAGGCCAAAACAGAAAAGAAGGACCTACAAACACGCTGGAATGGAGACACCATCAAAGGATTTGCAATTGGAGGAGAAAAAAAGAAAATTTGGGAAATTTAATGACTCTTAGAAACTGGCCTGGGGTTTTAGCAGGTGCAGTGCAAAGGACCAAAAGATGCCAAAACTAAGCTCACAGATGTTGCAAAAGCAGGGGAAAAAGTCAAGGAGGAAGACACAACTTAGGGGGCAAGATATGAGGGACATGGCATGAATCATTAAAATATTAAAAAAAAAAGAAAGAAAAAATCTTTCCCTAAGTCAAAGCCATCAAAATGCAGGCAGGCCATACTCCAGCAAGTGCAGGCACATGCAGCAAATATTTCCAAAATTGATCCCCACTGAAGGCCAAAACAGAAAAGAAGGACTTACAAACACGCTGGAATGGAGACAACATCAAAGGAATTCAATTGGAGGAGAAAAAAAGAAAATTAGGGAAAGTACTGACTCTAAAAAAATGGCCTGGGTTTATATCAGGTGTATTGCAAAGGACCAAAAGATGCCAAAACTAAGCTCACAGATGTTGCAAAAGCAGGGGAAAAAGTCAAGGAGGAAGACACAACTTAGGGGGCAAGATATGAGGGACATGGCATGAATAAATAAAACAAAAAAAAAAAAGAAAAAGAAAAAATCTATCCCAAAGTCAAGGGCATCAAAATGCAGGCACGCCATAGGCCAGCAAGTGCAGGCACATGCAGCAAAGCTTGCCAAAATTGATCCCCACTGAAGGCAAAAACAGAAAAGAAGGACTTACAAACACGCTGGAATGGAGTCAACATCAAATGAAATTGCAATTGGAGGAGAAAAAAAGAAAATTTTGGAAATTTAATGACTCTAAGAAAATGGCCTGGTGTTTTATCAGATGCAGAGCCTGGGATAAAAAGATGCCAAAACTAAGCTCACAGATGTTGCAAAAGAAGGGGAAAAAGTCAAGGAAGAAGACACAACTTAGGGGGCAAGATATGAGGGACATGGCATGAATACTTAAAAAAATAAAAAAAAAAAAAAAACAAAAAATCTTTCCCAAAGTCAAAGCCATCAAAATGCAGGCAGGCCATACGCCAGCAAGGGCAGGCACATGCAGCAAAGCTTGCCAAAATTGATCCCCACTGAAGGCCAAAGGAAAGAAGGACCTACAAACACGCTGGAAAGGAGACAACATCAAAGGAATTGCAATTGGAGGAGAAAAAAAAAAAATGGGAAATTTATTGACTCTAAGAAAATGGCCTGGGTTTATATCAGGTGCAGTGCAAAGGACCAAAAGATGCAAAAACTAAGCTCACAGATGTTGCAAAAGCAGGGGAAAAAGTCAAGGAGGAAGACACAACTTAGGGGGCAAGATATGAGGGACATGGCATGAATACTTAAAACAAAAAAGAAAAAATCTTTCCCAAAGTCAAAGCCATCAAAATGCAGGCAGGCCATACGCCAGCAAGGGCAGGCACATGCAGCAAAGCTTGTCAAAACTGATCCCCACTTAAGGCCAAATCAGAAAAGAAGGACCTACAAACACGCTGGAATGGAGACAACATCAATGGAATTGCAATTGGAGGAGAAAAAAACAAAATTTGGGAAATTTAATGACTCTTAGAAAGTGGCCTGGGGTTTTTTCAGGTGCAGTGGAAAGGACCAAAAGATGCCAAAACTAAGCTCACAGATGTTGGAAAAGCAGGGGAAAAAGTCAAGGAGGAAGACACATCTTAGGGGGCAAGATATGAGGGACATGGCATGAACACTTCAGAAAACAACCAAAACATGAAAAAAATCTTTCCCAAAGTCAAAGCCATCAAAAGGCATGGCCTGCTATCAAGTGCAGGGACATGCACCAAAGATTCCTCTATTGGTCCCCATTGAAATCGCAAGATTCCTTTTCCCTTCCCGAAAGGAAATGAAATTTCCTTTCGGGAAGGGAAAAGGAATCTTGCGAATCCCAAAAGAAAGGCTTACAAACATTCTGGAAAGGAGATAGGTTCAAATGAAATGGAATTGAAAAAAGCAGAAAATCTTGGAATTTTAGTCTCTTCAAAAAATAGGCTGTGAGGAAATAAGCTGCATTGCAAAGGACCAAAAGGTGGCAAAACTAAGCTCACAGATGTTGCAAAAGCAGGGGAAAAAGTCAAGGAGGAAGACACAACTTAGGGGGCAAGATATGAGGGACATGGCATGAATACTTAAAATATTTAAAAAAAAAAAAGAAAAAATCTTTCCCAAAGTCAAAGCCATCAAAATGCAGGCAGGCCATACGCCAGCAAGGGCAGGCATATGCAGCAAAGCTTGCCAAAATTGATCCCCACTGAAGGCCAAAACCGAAAAGAAGGACTTACAAACACGCTGGAATGGAGACACCATCAAAGGAATTGCAATTGGAGGAGAAAAAAAGAAAATTTGGGAAATTTAATGACTCTTAGAAAGTGGCCTGGGGTTTTATCAGGTGCAGTGCAAAGGACCAAAAGGTGCCAAAACTAAGCTCACAGATGTTGCAAAAGCAGGGGAAAAAGTCAAGGAGGAAGACACAACTTAGGGGGCAAGATATGAGGGACATGGCATGATACTTAAAATAATAAAAAAAAAAAAAAGACAAAATCTTTCCCAAAGTCAAAGCCATCAAAATGCAGGCAGGCCATACGCCAGCAAGGGCAGGCACATGCAGCAAAGCTTGCCAAAATTGATCCCCACTGAAGGCCAAAACAGAAAAGAAGGACTTACAAACACGCTGGAATGGAGACACCGTCAATGGAATTCAATTTCTATGAGAAAAAAATAAAATTTGGGAAAGTTAGGGATTCTAAGAAAATGGCCTGGGTTTATATCAGGTGCAGTGCAAAGGACCAAAAGGTGCCAAAACTAAGCTCACAGATGTTGCAGAAGCAGGGGAAAAAGTCAAGGAGTAAGACACAACTTAGGGGGCAAGATATGAGGGACATAGCATGAATACTTAAAATTATTAAAAAAAAAAAGAAAAAATCTTTCCCAAAGTCAAAGCCGTCAAAATGCAGGCAGGCCATACGCCAGCAAGGGCAGGCACATGCAGCAAAGCTTGCCAAAATTGATCCCCACTGAAGGCCAAAACAGAAAAGAAGGACTTACAAACACGCTGGAATGGAGACACCATCAAAGGAATTCAATTGGAGGAGAAAAAAAGAAAATTAGGGAAAGTACTGACTCTAAGAAAATGGCCTGGGATTTTTGCAGATGCAGTGCAAAGGACCAAAAGATGCAAAAACTAAGCTCACAGATGTTGCAAAAGCAGGGGAAAAAGTCAAGGAGGAAGACACAACTTAGGGGGCAAGATATGAGGGACATGGCATGAATACTTAAAATATTAAAAAAAAAAAAAAGAAAAAATCTTTCCCAAAGTCAAAGCCATCAAAATGCAGGCAGGCCATACGCCACCAAGGGCAGGCACATGCAGCAAAGCTTGCCAAAATTGATCCCCACTGAAGGCCAAAACAGAAAAGAAGGACTTACAAAAACGCTGGAATGGAGACAACATCAAAGGAATTCAATTGGAGGAGAAAAAAAGAAAATTAGGGAAATTACTGACTCTAAAAAAATGGCCTGGGTTTATATCAGCTGCATTGCAAAGGACCAAAAGATGCCAAAACTAAGCTCACAGATGTTGCAAAAGCAGGGGAAAAAGTCAAGGAGGAAGACACAACTTAGGGAGCAGGATATGAGGGACATGGCATGAATACTTAAAACAAAAAAAAAAAAAAAGAAAAAGAAAAAATCTATCCCAAAGTCAAGGCCATCAAAATGCAGGCACGCCATCGGCCAGCAAGTGCAGGCACATGCAGCAAAGCTTGCCAAAATTGATCCCCACTGAAGGCCAAAACAGAAAAGAAGGACTTACAAACACGCTGGAATGGAGACACCATCAATGGAATTGCAATTGGAGGAGAAAAAAAGAAAATTTGGGAAATTTAATGACTCTTCGAAAGTGGCCTGGGGTTTTAGCAGGTGCAGTGGAAAGGACCAAAAGATGCAAAAACTAAGCTCACAGATGTTGCAAAAGCAGGGGAAAAAGTCAAGGAGGAAGACACAACTTAGGGAGCAAGATATGAGGGACATGGCATGAATACTTTAGAAAACAACCAAAAAAAGAAAAAAATCTTTCCCAAAGTCAAAGCCATCAAAAGGCATGGCCTGCTATCAAGTGCACGGACATGCACCAAAGATTCCTGAATTGGTCCCCATTGAAATGCAAGATTCCTTTCCCTTCCCGAAAGGAAATTTCATTTCCTTTCGGGAAGGGAAAAGGAATCTTGCGAATCCCAAAAGAAAGGCTTACAAACACTCTGGAAAGGAGATAGGTTCAAATGAAATGCAATTGAAAAAAGCAGAAAATCTGGGAATTTTAGTCTCTTCAAAAAATAGGCTGTGAGGAAATCAGCTGCATTACAACGGACCAAAAGGTGCCAAAACTAAGCTCACAGATGTTGCAAAAGCAGGGGAAAAAGTCAAGGAGGAAGACACAACTTGGGGGCAAGATATGAGAGACATGGCAAGAATACTTAAAATATTTAAAAAAAAAAAAGAAAAAATCTTTCCCAAAGTCAAAGCCATCAAAATGCAGGAAGGCCATACGCCACCAACGGCAGGCATATGCAGCAAAGCTTGCTAAAATTGATCCCCACTGAAGGCCAAAACAGACAAGAAGGACTTACAAACACGCTGGAGTGGAGACACCATCAAAGGAATTGCAATTGGAGGAGAAAAAAAGAAAATTTGGGAAATTTAATGACTCTTAGAAACTGGCCTGGGGTTTTAGCATGTGCAGTGCAAAGGACCAAAAGATGCAAAAACTAAGCTCACAGATGTTGCAAAAGCAGGGGAAAAAGTCAAGGAGGAAGACACAACTTAGGGGGCAAGATATGAGGGACATGGCATGAATACTTAAAACAAAAAGAAAAAATCTTTCTCAAAGTGAAAGACATCAAAATGCAGGCAGGCCATACGCCAGCAAGGGCAGGCACATGCAGCAAAGCTTGCCAAAATTGATCCCCACTGAAGGCCAAAACAGAAAAGAAGGACCTACAAACACGCTGGAATGGAGACACCATCAATGGAATTGCAATTGGAGGAGAAAAAAAGAAAATTTGGGAAATTTAATGACTCTTAGAAAGTGGCCTGGGGTTTATTCAGGTGCAGTGCAAAGGACCAAAAGGTGCCAAAACTAAGCTCACAGATGTTGCAAAAGCAGGGGAAAAAGTCAAGGAGGAAGACACATCTTAGGGGGCAAGATATGAGGGACATGGCATGAACACTTCAGAAAACAACCAAAAAATGAAAAAAATCTTTCCCAAAGTCAAAGCCATCAAAAGGCATGGCCTGCTATCAAGTGCACGGACATGCACCAAAGATTCCTGAATTGGTCCCCATTGAAATGCAAGATTCCTTTCCCTTCCCGAAAGGAAATTTCATTTCCTTTCGGGAAGGGAAAAGGAATCTTGCGAATCCCAAAAGAAAGGCTTACAAACACTCTGGAAAGGAGATAGGTTCAAATGAAATGGAATTGAAAAAAGCAGAAAATCTGGGAATTTTAGTCTCTTCAAAAAATAGGCTGTGAGGAAATCAGCTGCATTGCAAAGGACCAAAAGGTGGCAAAACTAAGCTCACAGATGTTGCAAAAGCAGGGGAAAAAGTCAAGGAGGAAGACACAACTTAGGGGGCAAGATATGAGGGACATGGCATGAATACTTAAAATATTTAAAAAAAAAAAAGAAAAAATCTTTCCCAAAGTCAAAGCCATCAAAATGCAGGCAGGCCATATGCCAGCAAGGGCAGGCACATGCAGCAAAGCTTGCCAAAATTGATCCCCACTGAAGGCCAAAACAGAAAAGAAGGACCTACAAACACGCTGGAATGGAGACACCATCAAAGGATTTGCAATTGGAGGAGAAAAAAAGAAAATTTGGGAAATTTAAAGACTCTAAGAAAATGGCCCGGTGTTTTATCAGATGCAGAGCAAGGGATCAAAAGATGCCAAAACTAAGATCACAGATGTTGCAAAAGTTAGGGAAAAAGTCAAGGAAGAAGACAAAACTTAGGGGGCAAGATATGAGGGACATGGCATGAATACTTAAAAAAATAAAAAAAAAAAAAAGAAAAAAATCTTTCCCAAAGTCAAAGCCATCAAAATGCAGGCAGGCCATACGCCAGCAAGGGCAGGCACATGCAGCAAAGCTTGCCAAAATTGATCCCCACTGAAGGCCAAAACAGAAAAGAAGGACTTACAAACACGCTGGAATGGAGACACCATCAATGGAATTGCAATTGGAGGAGAAAAAAACAAAATTTGGGAAATTTAATGACTCTTAGAAAGTGGCCTGGGGTTTTTTCAGGTGCAGTGGAAAGGACCAAAAGATGCAAAAACTAAGCTCACAGATGTTGCAAAAGCAGGTGAAAAAGTCAAGGAGGAAGACACAACTTAGGGGGCAAGATATGAGGGACAGGGCATGAACACTTCAGAAAACAACCAAATAAAGAAAAAAATCTTTCCCAAAATCAAAGCCATCAAACGGCATGGCCTGCTATCAAGTGCAGGGACATGCACCAAAGATTCCTGAATTGGTCCCCATTGAAATGCAAGATTCCTTTCCCTTCCCGAAAGGAAATTTCATTTCCTTTCGGGAAGGGAAAAGGAATCTTGCGAATCCCAAAAGAAAGGCTTACAAACACTCTGGAAAGGAGATAGGTTCAAATGAAATGGAATTGAAAAAAGCAGAAAATCTGGGAATTTTAGTCTCTTCAAAAAATAGGCTGTGAGGAAATCAGCTGCATTGCAAAGGACCAAAAGGTGGCAAAACTAAGCTCACAGATGTTGCAAAAGCAGGGGAAAAAGTCAAGGAGGAAGACACAACTTAGGGGGCAAGATATGAGGGACATGGCATGAATA
Source organism: Artemisiospiza belli (assembly GCA_021963965.1). Taxonomy (NCBI): domain Eukaryota; kingdom Metazoa; phylum Chordata; class Aves; order Passeriformes; family Passerellidae; genus Artemisiospiza; species Artemisiospiza belli. The sequence continues at coordinate 256,950 of JAKDEW010000440.1, forward strand.
CTCAAAACCAAAAAGAAAAAATCTTTCCCAAAGTCAAAGCCATCAAAATGCAGGCAGGCCATACGCCACCAAGGGCAGGCACATGCAGCAAAGCTTGCCAAAATTGATCCCCACTGAAGGCCAATACAGAAAAGAAGGACCTACAAACACGCTGGAAATGAGTCAACATCCAAAGAATTGCAATTGGAGGAGAAAAAAAGAAAATTTGGGAAATTTAAAGACTCTAAGAAAATGGCCTGGGGTTTTATCAGATGCAGTGCAAAGGACCAAAAGATGCCAAAACTGAGCTCACAGATGTTGCAAAATTAGGGGAAAATGTCAAGGAGGAAGACATAACTTAGGGGGCAAGATATGAGGGACATGGCATGAATACTTAAAACAAAAAAAAAAAAAAAAAAGAAAAAATCTATCCCAAAGTCACAGCCATAAAAATGCAGGCACGCCATAGGCCAGCAAGTGTAGGCACATGCAGCAACGCTTGCAAAAATTGATCCCCACTGAAGGCCAAAACAGAAAAGAAGGACTTACAAACACCCTGGAATGGAGACACCATCACAGGAATTGCAATTGGAGGAGAAAAAAAGAAAATTTGGGAAATTTAATGACTCTTAGAAAGTGGCCTGGGGTTTATATCAGGTGCAGTGCAAAGGACCAAAAGATGCCAAAACTAAGCTCACAGATCTTGCAAAAGCAGGGGAAAAAGTCAAGGAGGAAGACACAATTTAGGGGGCAAGATATGAGGGACATGGCATGAACACTTCAGAAAACAACCAAAAAAAGAAAAAAATCTTTCCCAAAGTCAAAGCCATCAAAAGGCATGGCCTGCTATCAAGTGCAGGGACATGCACCAAAGATTCCTTCATTGGTCCCCATTGAAATCGCAAGATTCCTTTTCCCTTCCCGAAAGGAAATGAAATTTCCTTTCGGGAAGGGAAAAAGTATCTTCGAATCCCAAAAGAAAGGCTTACAAACACTCTGGAAAGGAGATAGGTTCAAATGAAATGAAATTGAAAAAAGCAGAAAATCGGGAATTTTAGTCTCTTCAAAAAATAGGCTGTGAGGAAATCAGCTGCATTGCAAAGGACCAAAAGGTGCCAAAACTAAGCTCACAGATGTTGCAAAAGCACGGGAAAAAGTCAAGGACGAAGACACAACTTAGGGGGCAAGATATGAGGGACATGGCATGAATACTTAAAATAATAAAAAAAAAAAAAAAGAAAAAATATTTCCCAAAGTCAAAGCCATCAAAATGCAGGCAGGCCATACGCCAGCAAGGGCAGGCACATGCAGAAAAGCCTACAAACATTGATCCCCACTGAAGGCCAAAACAGTAAAGAAGGACTTACAAACACGCTGGTAAGGAGTCAACATCAAAGGAATTGCAATTGGAGTAGAAAAAAAGAAAATTTGTGGAATTTAGTGACTCTAAGAAAATGGCCCGGGGTTTATATCAGGTGCAGTGCAAAGTACCAAAAGATGCCACAACTAAGCTCACAGAGGTTGCAAAAGCAGGGGAAAAAGTCAAGGAGGAAGACACAACTTAGGGGACAAGATATGAGGGACATGGCATGAATACTTAAAATAATAAAAAAAAAAAAAAGAAAAAATCTTTCCCAAAGTCAAAGACATCAAAATGCAGGCAGGCCATACGCCAGCAAGTGCAGGCATATGCAGCAAAGCTTGCCAAAATTGATCCCCACTGAAGGCCAAAACAGAAAAAAGGCCTTACAAACACGCTGGAATGGAGACACCATCAAGGGAATTCAACTTCTATGAGGAAAAAAGAAAAATTTGGGGTAAGTTAGTGATTCTAAGAAAATGGCCTGGGTTTATATCAGGTGCAGTGCAAAGGACCAAAAGATGCCAAAACTAAGCTCACAGATGTTGCAAAAGCAGGGGAAAAAAGTCAAGGAGGAAGACACAACTTAGGGGGCAAGATATGAGGGACATGGCATGAATACTTAAAACAAAAAAAAAAAAAAAAAAAAAAGAAAAAATCTTTCCCAAAGTCAAAGCCATCAAAATGCAGGCAGGCCATACGCCAGCAAGGGCAGGCACATGCAGCAAAGCTTGCCAACATTAATCCCCACTGAAGGCCAAAACAGAAAAAAGGACCTACAAAACACGCTGAATGGACACAACATCAAAGGAATTGCAATTGGAGGAGGATAAAAGAAAATCAGGGAAATTACTGACTCTAAAAAAATGGCCTGGGTTTATATCATGTGCAGTGCAAAGGACCAAAATGTGCCAAAACTAAGCTCACAGATGTTGCAAAAGCAGGGGAAAAAGTCAAGGAGGAAGACACAACTTAGGGGGCAAGATATGAGAGACATGGCATGAACACTTCAGAAAACAACCAAAAAAAGAAAAAAATCTTTCCAAAAGTCAAAGCCATCAAAAGGCATGGCCTGCCATCAAGTGCAGGGACATGCACCAAAGATTCCTCTATAGTCCCCAATGAAATCGCAAGATTCATTTCCCTTCCCGAAAGGAAATTTCATTTCCTTTCAGGAAGGGGAAAAGGAATCTTGCGAATCCCAAAAGAAAGGCTTACAAACACTCTGGAAAGGAGATAGGTTCAAATGAAATGCAATTGAAAAAAGCCGAAAATTGGGAATTTTAGTCTCTTCAAAAAATAGGCTGTGAGGAAATCAGCTGCATTGCAAAGGACCAAAAGGTGCCAAAACTAAGCTCACAGATGTTGCAAAAGCAGGGGAAAAAGTCAAGGAGGAAGACACAACTTAGGGGGCAAGATATGAGGGACATGGCATGAATACTTAAAATAATAAAAAAAAAAAAAAGAAAAGATCTTTCCCAAAGTAAAAGCCATCAAAATGCAGGCAGGCCATACGCCAGCAAGGGCAGGCACATGCAGCAAAGTTTGCCAAAATTGATCCCCACTGAGGGCCAAAACAGAAAAGAAAGGCCTACAAACACGCTGGAAAGGAGTCAACATCAAAGGAATTGCAATTGGAGTAGAAAAAAAGAAAATTTGGGAAATTATAGTGACTCTAAGAAAATGGCTCGGTGTTTATATCAGGTGCAGTGCAAAGGACCAAAAAATGCCAAAACTAAGCTCACAGATGTTGCAAAAGCAGGGGAAAAAGTCAAGGAGGAAGACACAACTTAGGGGGCAAGATATGAGGGACATGGCATGAATACTTAAAATAATAAAAAAAAAAAAAGAGAAGATCTTTCCCAATGTCAAAGCCTTCAAAATGCAGGCAGGCCATACGCCAGCAAGTGCAGGCACATGCAGCAATGTTTGCCAAAATTGATCCCCACTGAAGGCCAAAACAGACAAGAAGGACTTACAAACACGCTGGAATGGAGACAGCATCAAGGGAATTGCAATTGGAGGAGAAAAAAAAAAAATTTGGGAAATTAAGTGACTCTAAGAAAATGGCCTGGGTTTATATCAGGTTCAGTGCAAAGGACCAAAAGATGCAAAAACTAAGCTCACAGATGTTGCAAAAGCAGGGGAAAAAAGTGAAGGAGGAAGACACAACTTAGGGGGCAAGATATGAGGGACATGGCATGAATAATGAAAATAATTAAAAAAAAAAAAAAGAAAAAATCCTTCCCAAAGTCAAAGCCATCAAAATGCAGGAAGGCCATATGCCAGCAAGGGCAGGCACATGCAGCAAAGCTTGCCAAAATTGATCCCCACTGAAGGCCAAAACAGAAAAGAAGGACCTACAAACACGATGGAATGGAGACACCATCAAAGGAATTGCAATTGCAGGAGAAAAAAGAAAAATTTGGGAAATTTAATGACTCTTAGAAAGAGGCCTGGGGTTTTAGCAGGTGCAGTGCAAAGGACCAAAAGGTGCCAAAACTAAGCTCACAGATGTTGCAAAAGCAGCGGAAAAAGTCAAGGAGGAAGACACAATTAAGGGGGCAAGATATGAGGGACATGGCATGAATCATTAAAATATTAAAAAAAAAAGAAAGAAAAAATCTTTCCCAAAGTCAAAGCCATCAAAATGCAGGCAGGCCATACTCCAGCAAGTGCAGGCACATGCAGCAAATATTTCCAAAATTGATCCCCACTGAAGGCCAAAACAGAAAAGAAGGACTTACAAACACGCTGGAATGGAGACAACATCAAAGGAATTCAATTGGAGGAGAAAAAAAGAAAATTAGGGAAAGTACTGACTCTAAAAAAATGGCCTGGGTTTATATCAGGTGTATTGCAAAGGACCAAAAGATGCCAAAACTAAGCTCACAGATGTTGCAAAAGCAGGGGGAAAAGTCAAGGAGGAAGACACAACTTAGGGGGCAAGATATGAGGGACATGGCATGAATAATTAAAACAAAAAAAAAAAAGAAAGAGAAAAAATCTATCCCAAAGTCAAGGCCATCAAAATGCAGGCACGCCATAGGCCAGCAAGTGCAGGCACATGCAGCAAAGCTTGCCAAAATTGATCCCCACTGAAGGCCAAAACAGAAAAGAAGGACTTACAAACACGCTGGAATGGAGTCAACATCAAATGAAATTGCAATTGGAGGAGAAAAAAAGAAAATTTTGGAAATTTAATGACTCTAAGAAAATAGCCTGGTGTTTTATCAGATGCAGAGCAAGGGATAAAAAGATGCCAAAACTAAGCTCACAGATGTTGCAAAAGTAGGGGAAAAAGTCAAGGAAGAAGACACAACTTAGGGGGCAAGATATGAGGGACATGGCATGAATACTTAAAAAAATAAAAAAAAAAAAAAAAAACAAAAAATCTTTCCCAAAGTCAAAGCCATCAAAATGCAGGCAGGCCATACGCCAGCAAGGGCAGGCACATGCAGCAAAGCTTGCCAAAATTGATCCCCACTGAAGGCCAAAGTAAAGAAGGACCTACAAACACGCTGGAAAGGAGACAACATCAAAGGAATTGCAATTGGAGGAGAAAAAAAAAAAAATGGGAAATTTATTGACTCTAAGAAAATGGCCTGGGTTTATATCAGGTGCAGTGCAAAGGACCAAAAGATGCCAAAACTAAGCTCACAGATGTTGCAAAAGCAGGGGAAAAAGTCAAGGAGGAAGACACAACTTAGGGGGCAAGATATGAGGGACATGGCATGAATACTTAAAACAAAAAAGAAAAAATCTTTCCCAAAGTCAAAGCCATCAAAATGCAGGCAGGCCATACGCCAGCAAGGGCAGGCACATGCAGCAAAGCTTGCCAAAACTGATCCCCACTTAAGGCCAAAACAGAAAAGAAGGACCTACAAACACGCTGGAATGGAGACAACATCAATGGAATTGCAATTGGAGGAGAAAAAAACAAAATTTGGGAAATTTAATGACTCTTAGAAAGTGGCCTGGGGTTTTTTCAGGTGCAGTGGAAAGGACCAAAAGATGCCAAAACTAAGCTCACAGATGTTGGAAAAGCAGGGGAAAAAGTCAAGGAGGAAGACACATCTTAGGGGGCAAGATATGAGGGACATGGCATGAACACTTCAGAAAACAACCAAAACATGAAAAAAATCTTTCCCAAAGTCAAAGCCATCAAAAGGCATGGCCTGCTATCAAGTGCAGGGACATGCACCAAAGATTCCTCTATTGGTCCCCATTGAAATTGCAAGATTCCTTTTCCCTTCCCGAAAGGAAATGAAATTTCCTTTCGGGAAGGGAAAAGGAATCTTGCAGATCCCAAAAGAAAGGCTTAAAAACATTCTGGAAAGGAGATAGGTTCAAATGAAATGGAATTGAAAAAAGCAGAAAATCTTGGAATTTTAGTCTCTTCAAAAAATAGGCTGTGAGGAAATAAGCTGCATTGCAAAGGACCAAAAGGTGCCAAAACTAAGCTCACAGATGTTGCAGAAGCAGGGGAAAAAGTCAAGGAGTAAGACACAACTTAGGGGGCAAGATATGAGGGACATAGCATGAATACTTAAAATAATAAAAAAAAAAAAAAGAAAAAATCTTTCCCAAAGTCAAAGCCGTCAAAATGCAGGCAGGCCATACGCCAGCAAGGGCAGGCACATGCAGCAAAGCTTGCCAAAATTGATCCCCACTGAAGGCCAAAACAGAAAAGAAGGACTTACAAACACGCTGGAATGGAGACACCATCAAAGGAATTCAATTGGAGGAGAAAAAAAGAAAATTAGGGAAAGTACTGACTCTAAGAAAATGGCCTGGGATTTTTGCAGATGCAGTGCAAAGGACCAAAAGATGCCAAAACTAAGCTCACAGATGTTGCAAAAGCAGGGGAAAAAGTCAAGGAGGAAGACAGAACTTAGGGGGCAAGATATGAGGGACATGGCATGAATACTTAAAATATTAAAAAAAAAAAAAAGAAAAAATCTTTCCCAAAGTCAAAGCCATCAAAATGCAGGCAGGCCATACGCCAGCAAGGGCAGGCACATGCAGCAAAGCTTGCCAAAATTGATCCCGACTGAAGGCCAAAACAGAAAAGAAGGACTTACAAACACGCTGGAATGGAGACAACATCAAAGGAATTCAATTGGAGGAGAAAAAAAGAAAATTAGGGAAATTACTGACTCTAAAAAAATGGCCTGGGTTTATATCAGCTGCATTGCAAAGGACCAAAAGATGCCAAAACTAAGCTCACAGATGTTGCAAAAGCAGGGGAAAAAGTCAAGGAGGAAGACACAACTTAGGGAGCAGGATATGAGGGACATGGCATGAATACTTAAAACAAAAAAAAAAATAAAGAAAAAGAAAAAATCTATCCCAAAGTCAAGGCCATCAAAATGCAGGCACTCCATAGGCCAGCAAGTGCAGGCACATGCAGCAAAGCTTGCCAAAATTGATCCCCACTGAAGGCCAAAACAGAAAAGAAGGACTTACAAACACGCTGGAATGGAGACACCATCAATGAAATTGCAATTGGAGGAGAAAAAAAGAAAATTTGGGAAATTTAATGACTCTTCGAAAGTGGCCTGGGGTTTTAGCAGGTGCAGTGGAAAGGACCAAAAGATGCAAAAACTAAGCTCACAGATGTTGCAAAAGCAGGGGAAAAAGTCAAGGAGGAAGACACAACTTAGGGAGCAAGATATGAGGGACATGGCATGAATACTTTAGAAAACAACCAAAAAAAGAAAAAAATCTTTCCCAAAGTCAAAGCATCAAAAGGCATGGCCTGCTATCAAGTGCACGGACATGCACCAAAGATTCCTGAATTGGTCCCCATTGAAATGCAAGATTCCTTTCCCTTCCCGAAAGGAAATTTCATTTCCTTTCGGGAAGGGAAAAGGAATCTTGCGAATCCCAAAAGAAAGGCTTACAAACACTCTGGAAAGGAGATAGGTTCAAATGAAATGCAATTGAAAAAAGCAGAAAATCTGGGAATTTTAGTCTCTTCAAAAAATAGGCTGTGAGGAAATCAGCTGCATTACAACGGACCAAAAGGTGCCAAAACTAAGCTCACAGATGTTGCAAAAGCAGGGGAAAAAGTCAAGGAGGAAGACACAACTTGGGGGCAAGATATGAGAGACATGGCAAGAATACTTAAAATATTTAAAAAAAAAAAAGAAAAAATCTTTCCCAAAGTCAAAGCCATCAAAATGCAGGAAGGCCATACGCCACCAACGGCAGGCATATGCAGCAAAGCTTGCTAAAATTGATCCCCACTGAAGGCCAAAACAGACAAGAAGGACTTACAAACACGCTGGAGTGGAGACACCATCAAAGGAATTGCAATTGGAGGAGAAAAAAAGAAAATTTGGGAAATTTAATGACTCTTAGAAACTGGCCTGGGGTTTTAGCATGTGCAGTGCAAAGGACCAAAAGATGCAAAAACTAAGCTCACAGATGTTGCAAAAGCAGGGGAAAAAGTCAAGGAGGAAGACACAACTTAGGGGGCAAGATATGAGGGACATGGCATGAATACTTAAAACAAAAAGAAAAAATCTTTCCCAAAGTGAAAGACATCAAAATGCAGGCAGGCCATACGCCAGCAAGGGCAGGCACATGCAGCAAAGCTTGCCAAAATTGATCCCCACTGAAGGCCAAAACAGAAAAGAAGGACCTACAAACACGCTGGAATGGAGACACCATCAATGGAATTGCAATTGGAGGAGGAAAAAAGAAAATTTGGGAAATTTAATGACTCTTAGAAAGTGGCCTGGGGTTTATTCAGGTGCAGTGCAAAGGACCAAAAGGTGCAAAACTAAGCTCACAGATGTTGCAAAAGCAGGGGAAAAAGTCAAGGAGGAAGACACATCTTAGGGGGCAAGATATGAGGGACATGGCATGAACACTTCAGAAAACAACCAAAAAATGAAAAAAATCTTTCCCAAAGTCAAAGCCATCAAAAGGCATGGCCTGCCATCAAGTGCAGGGACATGCACCAAAGATTCCTCTATTGGTCCCCATTGAAATCGCAAGATTCCTTTTCCCGTCCCGAAAGGAAATGAAATTTCCTTTCGGGAAGGGACAAAGTATCTTCGAATCCCAAAAGAAAGGCTTACAAACACTCTGGAAAGGAGATAGGTTCAAATGAAATGAAATTGAAAAAAGCAGAAAATCGGGAATTTTAGACTCTTCAAAAAATAGGCTGTGAGGAAATCAGCTGCATTGCAAAGGACCAAAAGGTGCCAAAACTAAGCTCACAGATGTTGCAAAAGCAGGGGAAAAAGTCAAGGAGGAAGACACAACTTAGGGGGCAAGATATGAGGGACATGGCATGAATACTTAAAATAATAAAAAAAAAAAAAAAGAAAAAATATTTCCCAAAGTCAAAGCCATCAAAATGCAGGCAGGCCATACGCCAGCAAGGGCAGGCACATGCAGAAAAGCCTACAAACATTGATCCCCACTGAAGGCCAAAACAGTAAAGAAGGACCTACAAACATGCTGGTAAGGAGTCAACATCAAAGGAATTGCAATTGGAGGAGAAAAAAAGAAAATTTGTGGAATTTAGTGACTCTAAGAAAATGGCCCGGGGTTTATATCAGGTGCAGTGCAAAGTACCAAAAGATGCCACAACTAAGCTCACAGAGGTTGCAAAAGCAGGGGAAAAAGTCAAGGAGGAAGACACAACTTAGGGGACAAGATATGAGGGACATGGCATGAATACTTAAAATAATAAAAAAAAAAAAAAGAAAAAATCTTTCCCAAAGTCAAAGACATCAAAATGCAGGCAGGCCATACGCCAGCAAGTGCAGGCATATGCAGCAAAGCTTCCCAAAATTGATCCCCACTGAAGGCCAAAACAGAAAAGAAGGCCTTACAAACACGCTGGAATGGAGACACCATCAAGGGAATTCAACTTCTATGAGGAAAAAAGAAAATTTGGGTAAGTTAGTGATTCTAAGAAAATGGCCTGGGTTTATATCAGGTGCAGTGCAAAGGACCAAAAGATGCCAAAACTAAGCTCACAGATGTTGCAAAAGCAGGGGAAAAAGTCAAGGAGGAAGACACAACTTAGGGGGCAAGATATGAGGGACATGGCATGAATACTTAAAACAAAAAAAAAAAAAAAAAAAAGAAAAAATCTTTCCCAAAGTCAAAGCCATCAAAATGCAGGCAGGCCATACGCCAGCAAGGGCAGGCACATGCAGCAAAGCTTGCCAACATTAATCCCCACTGAACGCCAAAACAGAAAAGAAGGACCTACAAACACGCTGGAATGGACACAACATCAAAGGAATTGCAATTGGAGGAGGATAAAAGAAAATCAGGGAAATTACTGACTCTAAAAAAATGGCCTGGGTTTATATCATGTGCAGTGCAAAGGACCAAAATGTGCCAAAACTAAGCTCACAGATGTTGCAAAAGCAGGGGAAAAAGTCAAGGAGGAAGACACAACTTAGGGGGCAAGATATGAGAGACATGGCATGAACACTTCAGAAAAAAACTAAAAAAAGAAAAAAATCTTTCCAAAAGTCAAAGCCATCAAAAGGCATGGCCTGCCATCAAGTGCAGGGACATGCACCAAAGATTCCTCTATAGTCCCCAAGGAAATCGCAAGATTC
>JAKDEW010000441.1:0-266884 GCA_021963965.1 Artemisiospiza belli
AATGGCCTGGGTTTTGAGCAGGTGCATTGCAAAGGACCAAAAGATGCCAAAACTAAGCTCACAGATGTTGCAAAAGCAGGGGAAAAAGTCAAGGAGGAAGACACAACTTAGGGGGCAAGATGTGAGGGACATGGCATGAATACTTAAAATAATAAAAAAAAAAAAAAAAGAAAAAATCTTTCCCAAAGTCAAAGCCATCAAAATGCAGGCAGGCCATACGCCAGCAAGTGCAGGCACATGCAGCAAAGCTTGCCAAAATTGATCCCCACTGAAGGCCAAAACAGAAAAGAAGGACCTACAAACAGGCTAGAAAGGTGTCAACATCAAAGGAATTGCAATTGGAGGAGAAGAAAAGAAAATTTTGGAAATTTAGTGGCTCTAAGAAAATGGCCTGGGTTTATATCAGGTGCAGTGCAAAGGACCAAAAGATGCCAAAACTAAGCTCACAGATGTTGCAAAAGCAGGGGAAAAAGTCAAGGAGGAAGACACAACTTAGGGGGCAAGATATGGGGGACATGGCATGAATACTTAAAATAATAAAAAAAAAACAAAAAGAAAAAAATCTTTCCCAAAGTCAAAGCCATCAAAATGCAGGCAGGCCATACGCCACCAAGGGCAGGCACATGCAGCAAAGCTTGCCAAAACTGATCCCCACTGAAGGCCAAAACAGAAAAGAAGGACCTACAAACACGCTGGAAAGGAGTCAACATCAAAGGAATTGCAATTGGAGGAGAAGAAAAGAAAATTTTGGAAATTTAGTGGCTCTAAGAAAATGGCCTGGGTTTATATCAGGTGCAGTGCAAAGGACCAAAAGATGCCAAAACTAAGCTCACAGATGTTGCAAAAGCAGGGGAAAAAGTCAAGGAGGAAGACACAACTTAGGGGGCAAGATATGAGGGACATGGCATGAATACTTAAAATAATAAAAAAAAAAAAAAAAGAAAAAATCTTTCCCAAAGTAAAAGCCATCAAAATGCAGGCAGGCCATACGCCAGCAAGGGCAGGCACATGCAGCAAAGCTTGCCAAAATTGATCCCCACTGAAGGCCAAAACAGAAAAGGAGGACCTACAAACTCGCTGGAAAGGAGTCAACATCAAAGGAATTGCAATTGGAGGAGAAAAAAAGAAAATTTGGGAAATTTAGTGACTCTAAGAATAGGGCCTGGGGTTTTATCTGGTGCATTGCAAAGGACCAAAAGGTGCCAAAACTAAGCTCACAGATGTTGCAAAAGCAGGGGAAAAAGTCAAGGAGTAAGACACAACTTAGGGGCAAGATATTAGGGACATGGCATGAATACTTAAAATAATAATAAAAAAAAAAGAAAAACTCTTTCCCAAAGTCAAAGGCATCAAAATGCAGGCAGGCCATACGCCAGCAAGGGCAGGCACATGCAGCAAAGCTTGCCAAAATTGATCCCCACTGAAGGCCAAAACAGAAAAGAAGGACCTACAAACACGCTGGAATGGAGACAACATGAAAGGAATTCAATTTCTATGAGAAAAAAAGGAAATTTGGGAAATTTAGTGACTCTAAGAAAATGGCCTGGGGTTTTATCAGGTGAAGTGCAAAGGACCAAAAGGTGCCAAAACTAAGATCACAAATGTTGCAAAAGCAGGGGAAAAAGTCAAGGAGGAAGACACAACTTAGGGGGCAAGATATGAGGGACATGGCATGAATACATAAAATATTAAAAAAAAAAAAAAGAAAAAATCTTTCCCAAAGTCAAAGCCATCAAAATGCAGGCAGGCCATACGCCACCAAGGGCAGGCACATGCAGCAAAGCTTGCCAAAATTGATCCCCACTGAAGGCCAAAACAGAAAAAAAAGGACCTACAAACAGGCTGGAAAGGAGTCAACATCAAAGGAATTGCAATTGGAGGAGAAAAAAAGAAAATTTGTGAAATTTAGTGACTCTAAGAATATGGCCTGGGGTTTTATCTGGTGCATTGCAAAGGACCAAAAGGTGCCAAAACTAAGCTCACAGATGGTGCAAAAGCAGGGGAAAAAGTCAAGGAGGAAGACACAACTTAGGGGGCAAGATATGAGGGACATGGCATGAATACTTAAAATAATAAAAAAAAAAAATAGAAAAAATCTTTCCCAAAGTCAAAGCCATCAAAATGCAGGCAGGCCATACGCCAGCAAGTGCAGGCACATGCAGCAAAGCTTGCCAAAATTGATCCCCACTGAAGGCCAAAACAGAAAAGAAGGACCTACAAACACGCTGGAATGGAGACACCATCAAAGGAATTGCAATTGGAGGAGAGAAAAAGAAAATTAGAGAAAATTACTGACTCTAAAAAATGGCCTGGGTTTATATCAGGTGCATTGCAAAGGACCAAAAGATGCCAAATCTAAGCTCACAGATGTTGCAAAAGCAGGGGAAAAAGTCAAGGAGGAAGACAGAACTTAGGGGTCAAGATATGAGGGACATGGCATGAACACTTCAGAAAACAAGCAAAAAAAGAAAAAAATCTTTCCCAAAGTCAAAGCCATCAAAAGGCATGGCCTGCCATCAAGTGCAGGGACATGCACCAAAGATTCCTCTATTGGTCCCCAATGAAATTGCAAAATTCCTTTTCCCTTCCCGAAAGGAAATTTCATTTCCTTTCGGGAAGGGAAAAGGAATCTTGGGGAACCCAAAAGAAAGGCTTACAAACACTCTGGAAAGGAGACAACATCAAATGAAATGCAATTGAAAAAAGCTGAAAATCGGGAATATTAGTCTCTACAAAAAATAGGCTGTGAGGAAATCAGCTGCATTGCAAAGGACCAAAAGGTGCCAAAACTAAGCTCACAGATGTTGCAAAAGCAGGGGAAAAAGTCAAGGAGGAAGACACAACTTAGGGGGCAAGATATGAGGGACATGGCATGAATACTTACAATAATAAAAAAAAAAAAAAAAAGAAAAAAATCTTTCCCAAAGTCAAAGCCATCAAAAGGCAGGCAGGCCATACGCCACCAAGGGCAGGCACATGCAGCAAAGCTTGCCAAAACTGATCCCCACTGAAGGCCAAAACTGAAAAGAAGGACCTACAAACACGCTGGAAAGGAGTCAACATCAAAGGAATTGCAATTGGAGGAGAAGAAAAGAAAATTTTGGAAATTTAGTGGCTCTAAGAAAATGGCCTGGGTTTATATCAGGTGCAGTGCAAAGGACCAAAAGATGCCAAAACTAAGCTCACAGATGTTGCAAAAGCAGGGGAAATAGTCAAGGAGGAAGACACAACTTAGGGGGCAAGATGTGAGGGACATGGCATGAATACTTAAAATAATAAAAAAAAAAAAAAAAGAAAAAATCTTTCCCAAAGTCAAAGCCATCAAAATGCAGGCAGGCCATACGCCACCAAGGGCAGGCACATGCAGCAAAGCTTGCCAAAACTGATCCCCACTGAAGGCCCAAAACAGAAAAGAACGACCTACAAAAATGCTGGAATGGAGTCAACATCAAAGGAATTGCAATTGGAGGAGAGAAAAACAAAATTTTGGAAATTTAGTGACTCTAAGAAAATGGCCTGGGCTTATATCAGGTGCAGTGCAAAGGACCAAAAGGTGCCAAAACTAAGCTCACAGATGTTGCAAAAGCAGGGGAAAAAGTCAAGGAGGAAGACACAACTTAGGGAGCAAGATATGAGGGACATGGCATGAATACTTAAAAGAAAAAAAAAAAAAAAAGAAAAAATCTATCCCAAAGTCAAAGCCATCAAAATGCAGGCACGCCATACACCAGCAAGTGCAGGTACATGCAGCAAATCTTGCCAAAATTGATCCCCACTAAAGGCCAAAACAGAAAATAGGACCTACAAACACGCTGGAATGGAGACACCATCAAAGGAATTGCAATTGGAGGAGAAAAAAAGAAAATTTGGGAAATTTAATGACTCTTAGAAAGTGGCCTGGGGTTTTATCAGGTGCAGTGCAAAGGACCAAAAGATGCCAACACTAAGCTCACAGATGTTACAAAAGCAGGGGAAAAAGTCAAGGAGGAAGACACAACTTAGTGGGCAAGATATGTGGGACATGGCATGAATACTTAAAATAAAAAAAAAAAAAAAAAGGAAAAATCTTTCCAAAAGTCAAAGCCATCAAAATGCAGGCAGGCCATACGCCACCAAGGGCAGGCACATGCTGCAAAGCTTACCAACATTGATCCCCACTGAAGGCCAAAACAGTAAAGAATGACTTGCAAACACGCTGGAATGGAGACAACATGAAAGGAATTGCAATTGGAAAAGAAAAAAAGAAAATTTGGGAAATTTAGTGACTCTAAGAAAATGGCCCGGGGTTTTATCAGGTGCAGTGCAAAGGACCAAAAGATGCCAAATCTAAGCTCACAGATGTTGCAAAAGCAGGGGAAAAAGTCAAGGAGGAAGACACAACATCGGGGGCAAGATATGAGGGACATGGCATGAACACTTCAGAAAACAAACAAAAAAAAGAAATAGAAAAAATCTTTCCCAAAGTCAAAGCCATCAAAAGGCATGGCCTGCCATCAAGTGCAGGGACTTGCACCAAAGATTCCTCTATTGGTCCCCATTGAAATCGCAAGATTCCTTTTCCCTTCCCGAAAGGAAATGAAATTTCCTTTCGGGAAGGGAAAAGGAATCTTGGGGAACCCAAAAGAAAGGCTTACAAACACTCTGGAAAGGAGATAGGTTCAAATGAAATGCAATTGAAAAAAGCAGAAAATCGGGAATATTAGTCTCTACAAAAAATAGGCTGTGAGGAAATCAGCTGCATTGCAAAGGACCAAAAGGTGCCAAAACTAAGCTCACAGATGTTGCAAAAGCAGGGGAAAAAGTCAAGGAGGAAGACAGAACTTAGGGGGCAAGATGTGAGGGACATGGCATGAATACTTAAAATAATAAAAAAAAAAAAAAGAAAAAATCTTTCCCAAAGTCAAAGCCATCAAAATGCAGGCAGGCCATATGCCAGCAAGTGCAGGCACATGCAGCAAAGCTTGCCAAAATTGATCCCCACTGAAGGCCAAAACAGAAAAAAAAGGACCTACAAACAGGCTGGAAAGGAGTCAACATCAAAGGAATTGCAATTGGAGGAGAAAAAAAGAAAATTTGTGAAATTTAGTGACTCTAAGAATATGGCCTGGGGTTTTATCTGGTGCATTGCAAAGGACCAAAAGGTGCCAAAACTAAGCTCACAGATGGTGCAAAAGCAGGGGAAAAAGTCAAGGAGGAAGACACAACTTAGGGGGCAAGATATGAGGGACATGGCATGAATACATAAAATAATAATA
Organism: Artemisiospiza belli; assembly: GCA_021963965.1. Classification (NCBI taxonomy): domain Eukaryota; kingdom Metazoa; phylum Chordata; class Aves; order Passeriformes; family Passerellidae; genus Artemisiospiza; species Artemisiospiza belli. The sequence continues at coordinate 5,256 of JAKDEW010000441.1, forward strand.
AAAAAAAAGAAAAACTCTTTCCCAAAGTCAAAGCCATCAAAATGCAGGCAGGCCATACGCCACCAAGGGCAGGCACATGCAGCAAAGCTTGCCAAAATTGATCCCCACTGAAGGCCAAAACAGAAAAGAAGGACTTACAAACACGCTGGAATGGAGACAACATGAAAGGAATTCAATTTCTATGAGAAAAAAAGGAAATTTGGGAAATTTAGTGACTCTAAGAAAATGGCCTGGGGTTTTATCAGGTGAAGTGCAAAGGACCAAAAGATGCCAAAACTAAGCTCACAGATGTTGCAAAAGCAGTGGAAAAAGTCAAGGAGGAAGACACAACTTAGGGAGCAAGATGTGAGGGACATGGCATGAATACTTAAAATAATAAAAAAAAAAAAAAAGAAAAAATCTTTCCCAAAGTCAAAGCCATCAAAATGCAGGCAGGCCATACGCCAGCAAGTGCAGGCACATGCAGCAAAGCTTGCCAAAATTGATCCCCACTGAAGGCCAAAACAGAAAAGAAGGACCTACAAACACGCTGGAATGGAGACACCATCAAAGGAATTGCAATTGGAGGAGAGAAAAAGAAAATTTTGGAAATTTAGTGACTCTAAGAAAATGGCCTGGGTTTATATCAGGTGCAGTGCAAAGGACCAAAAGATGCCAAAACTAAGCTCACAGATGGTGCAAAAGCAGGGGAAAAAGTCAAGGAGGAAGACACAACTTAGGGGGCAAGATATGAGGGACATGGCATGAATACTTAAAATAATAAAAAAAAGAAATAGAAAAAATCTTTCCCAAAGTCAAAGCCATCAAAATGCAGGCAGGCCATACGCCAGCAAGTGCAGGCACATGCAGCAAAGCTTGCCAAAATTGATCCCCACTGAAGGCCAAAACAGAAAAGAAGGACCTACAAACACGCTGGAATGGAGACACCATCAAAGGAATTGCAATTGGAGGAGAGAAAAAGAAAATTTTGGAAATTTAGTGACTCTCAGAAAATGGCCTGGGTTTTTAGCAGGTGCATTGCAAACGACCAAAAGATGCCAAAACTAAGCTCACAGATGTTGTAAAAGCAGGGGAAAATGTCAAGGAGGAAGACAGAACTTAGGGGGCAAGATATGAGGGACATGGCATGAACACTTCAGAAAACAACCAAAAAAAGAAAAAAATCTTTCCCAAAGTCAAAGCCATCAAAAGGCATGGCCTGCCATCAAGTGCAGGGACATGCACCAAAGATTCCTCTATTGGTCCCCATTGAAATAGCAAGATTCCTTTTCCCTTCCCGAAAGGAAATTTCATTTCCTTTCGGAAGGTAAAAGGAATCTTGGGGAACCCAAAAGAAAGGCTTACAAACACTCTGGAAAGGAGATAGGTTCAAATGAAATGCAATTGAAAAAAGCAGAAAATCGGGAATATTAGTCTCTACAAAAAATAGGCTGTGAGGAAATCAGCTGCATTGCAAAGGACCAAAAGGTGCCAAAACTAAGCTCACAGATGTTGCAAAAGCAGGGGAAAAAGTCAAGGAGGAAGACAGAACTTAGGGGGCAAGATGTGAGGGACATGGCATGAATACTTAAAATAATAAAAAAAAAAAAAAAAGAAAAAATCTTTCCCAAAGTCAAAGCCATCAAAATGCAGGAAGGCCATACGCCACCAAGGGCAGGCACATGCAGCAAAGCTTGCCAAAATTGATCCCCACTGAAGGCCAAAACAGAAAAGAGGACCTACAAACACGCTGGAATGGAGACACCATCAAAGGAATTGCAATTGGAGGAGAAAAAAAAGAAAATTTGGGAAATTTAATGACTCTTAGAAAGTGGCCTGGGGTTTTATCAGGTGCAGTGCAAAGGACCAAAAGATGCCAACACTAAGCTCACAGATGTTACAAAAGCAGGGGAAAAAGTCAAGGAGGAAGACACAACTTAGGGGGCAAGATATGAGGGACATGGCATGAATACTTAAAATAATAATAAAAAAAAAAAGAAAAAATCTTTCCCAAACTCAAAGCCATCAACATGCAGGCAGGCCATACGCCAGCAAGTGCAGGCACATGCAGCAAAGCTTGCCAAAATTGATCCCCACTGCAGGCCAAAACAGAAAAGAAGGACCTACAAACACGCTGGAATGGAGACACCATCAAAGGAATTGCAATTGGAGGAGAGAAAAAGAAAATTTTGGAAATTAAGTGACTCTCAGAAAATGGCCTGGGTTTTTAGCAGGTGCATTGCAAACGACCAAAAGATGCCAAAACTAAGCTCACAGATGTTGCAAGAGCAGGGGAAAAAGACAAGGAGGAAGACACAACTTAGGGGGCAAGATATGAGGGACATGGCATGAACACTTCAGAAAACAACCAAAAAAAGAAAAAAATCTTTCCCAAAGTCAAAGCCATCAAAAGGCATGGCCTGCCATCAAGTGCAGGGACAGGCACCAAAGATTCCTCTATTGGTCCCCATTGAAATAGCAAGATTCCTTTTCCCTTCCCGAAAGGAAATTTCATTTCCTTTCGGGAAGGGAAAAGGAATCTTGGGGAACCCAAAAGAAAGGCTTACAAACACTCTGGAAAGGAGATAGTTTCAAATGAAATGCAATTGAAAAAAGCTGAAAATCGGGAACATTAGTCTATACAAAAAATAGGCTGTGAGGAAATCAGCTGCATTGCAAAGGACCAAAAGGTGCCAAAACTAAGCTCACAGATGTTGCAAAAGCAGGGGAAAAAGTCAAGGAGGAAGACACAACTTAGGGGGCAAGATATGAGGGACATGGCATGAATACTTAAAATAATAAAAAAAAAAAAAAAAGAAAAAATCTTTCCCAAAGTAAAAGCCATCAAAATGCAGGCAGGCCATACGCCACCAAGGGCAGGCACATGCAGCAAAGCTTGCCAAAACTGATCCCCACTGAAGGCCAAAACAGAAAAGGAGGACCTACAAACTCGCTGGAAAGGAGTCAACATCAAAGGAATTGCAATTGGAGGAGAAAAAAATAAAATTTGGGAAATTTAGTGACTCTAAGAATATGGCCTGGGGTTTTATCTGGTGCATTGCAAAGGACCAAAAGGTGCCAAAACTAAGCTCAGAGACGTTGCAAAAGCAGGGGAAAAAGTCAAGGAGGACGACACAACTTAGGGGGCAAGATATGAGGGACATGGCATGAATACATAAAATAATAATAAAAAAAAAGAAAAACTCTTTCCCAAAGTCAAAGCCATCAAAATGCAGGCAGGCCATACGCCACCAAGGGCAGGCACATGCAGCAAAGCTTGCCAAAATTGATCCCCACTGAAGGCCAAAACAGAAAAGAAGGACCTACAAACACGCTGGAATGGAGACAACATGAAAGGAATTCAATTTCTATGAGAAAAAAAGGAAATTTGGGAAATTTAGTGACTCTAAGAAAATGGCCTGGGGTTTTATCAAGTGAAGTGCAAAGGACCAAAAGATGCAAAACTAAGCTCACAGATGTTGCAAAAGCAGGGGAAAAAGTCAAGGAGGAAGACAGAACTTTGGGGGCAAGATGTGAGGGACATGGCATGAATACTTAAAATAATAAAAAAAAAAAAAAAGAAAAAATTTTTCCCAAAGTCAAAGCCATCAAAATGCAGGCAGGCCATACGCCAGCAAGTGCAGGCACATGCAGCAAAGCTTGCCAAAACTGATCCCCACTGAAGGCCAAAACAGAAAAGAACGACCTACAAAAATGCTGGAAAGGAGTCAACATCAAAGGAATTGCAATTGGAGGAGAGAAAAACAAAATTTTGGAAATTTAGTGACTCTAAGAAAATGGCCTGGGCTTATATCAGGTGCAGTGCAAAGCACCAAAAGGTGCCAAAACTAAGCTCACAGATGTTGCAAAAGCAGGGGAAAAAGTCAAGGAGGAAGACACAACTTAGGGAGCAAGATATGAGGGACATGGCATGAATACTTAAAAGAAAAAAAAAAAAAAAAAGAAAAAATCTATCCCAAAGTCAAAGCCATCAAAATGCAGGCAGGCCATACGCCACCAAGGGCAGGCACATGCAGCAAAGCTTGCCAAAATTGATCCCCACTGAAGGCCAAAACAGAAAAGAGGACCTACAAACACGCTGGAATGGAGACACCATCAAAGGAATTGCAATTGGAGGAGAAAAAAAGAAAATTTGGGAAATTTAATGACTCTTAGAAAGTGGCCTGGGGTTTTATCAGGTGCAGTGCAAAGGACCAAAAGATGCCAACACTAAGCTCACAGATGTTACAAAAGCAGGGGAAAAAGTCAAGGAGGAAGACACAACTTAGGGGGCAAGATATGAGGGACATGGCATGAATACTTAAAATAATAATAAAAAAAAAAAGAAAAAATCTTTCCCAAAGTCAAAGCCATCAACATGCAGGCAGGCCATACGCCAGCAAGTGCAGGCACATGCTGCAAAGCTTACCAACATTGATCCCCACTGAAGGCCAAAACAGTAAAGAATGACTTGCAAACACGCTGGAATGGAGACAACATGAAAGGAATTGCAATTGGAGAAGAAAAAAAGAAAATTTGGGAAATTTAGTGACTCCAACAAAATGGCCCGGGGTTTTATCAGGTGCAGTGCAAAGGACCAAAAGATGCCAAATCTAAGCTCACAGATGTTGCAAAAGCAGGGGAAAAAGTCAAGGAGGAAGACACAACTTAGGGGGCAAGATATGAGGGACATGGCATGAATACTTAAAATAATAAAAAAAAAAAAAAGAAAAAATCTTTCCCAAAGTCAAAGCCATCAAAATGCAGGCAGGCCATATGCCACCAAAGGCAGGCACATACAGCAAAGCTTGCCAAAATTGATCCCCACTGAAGGCCAAAACAAAAAACAAGGACCTACAAACAGGCTGGAAAGGAGTCAACATCAAAGGAATTGCAATTGGAGGAGAAAAAAAGAAAATTTGTGAAATTTAGTGACTCTAAGAATATGACCTGGGGTTTTATCTGGTGCATTGCAAAGGATCAAAAGGTGCCAAAACTAAGCTCACAGATGTTGCAAAAGCAGGGGAAAAAGTCAAGGAGGAAGACACAACTTAGGGGGCAAGATATGAGGGACATGGCATGAATACATAAAATAATAATAAAAAAAAAGAAAAACTCTTTCCCAAAGTCAAAGCCATCAAAATGCAGGCAGGCCATACGCCACCAAGGGCAGGCACATGCAGCAAAGCTTGCCAAAATTGATCCCCACTGAAGGCCAAAACAGAAAAGAAGGACTTACAAACACGCTGGAATGGAGACAACATGAAAGGAATTCAATTTCTATGAGAAAAAAAGAAAATTTGTGAAATTTAGTGACTCTAAGAATATGACCTGGGGTTTTATCTGGTGCATTGCAAAGGATCAAAAGGTGCCAAAACTAAGCTCACAGATGTTGCAAAAGCAGGGGAAAAAGTCAAGGAGGAAGACAGAACTTAGGGAGCAAGATATGAGGGACAGGGTATGAATACGTAAAATAATAAAAAAAAAAAAAGAAATAATCTTTCCCAAAGTCAAAGCCATCAAAATGCAGGCAGGCCATAAGCCAGCAAGTGCAGGCACATGCAGCAAAGCTTGCCAAAATTGATCCCCACTGAACGCCAAAACAGAAAAGAAGGACCTACAAACACGCTGGAATGGAGACACCATCAAAGGAATTGCAATTGGAGGAGAGAAAAAGAAAATTTTGGAAATTTAGTGACTCTAAGAAAATGGCCTGGGTTTATATCAGGTGCATTGCAAAGGACCAAAAGATGCCAAAACTAAGCTCACAGATGTTGCAAAAGCAGGGGAAAAAGTCAAGGAGGAAGACAAAACTTAGGGGGCAAGATATGAGGGACATGGCATGAATACTTAAAACAAACAAAAAAAAGAAATAGAAAAAATCTTTCCCAAAGTCAAAGCCATCAAAAGGCATGGCCTGCCATCAAGTGCAGGGACTTGCACCAAAGATTCCTCTATTGGTCCCCATTGAAATCGCAAGATTCCTTTTCCCTTCCCGAAAGGAAATGAAATTTCCTTTCGGGAAGGGAAAAGGAATCTTGCGAATCCCAAAAGAAAGGCTTACAAACACTCTGGAAAGGAGATAGGTTCAAATGAAATGCAATTGAAAAAAGCAGAAAATCGGGAATTTTAGTCTCTTCAAAAAATAGGCTGTGAGGAAATCAGCTGCATTGCAAAGGACCAAAAGGTGCCAAAACTAAGCTCACAGATGTTGTAAAAGCAGGGGAAAAAGTCAAGGAGGAAGACACAACATCGGGGGCAAGATATGAGAGACATGGCATGAACACTTCAGAAAACAACCAAAAAAAGAAAAAAATCTTTCCCAAAGTCAAAGCCATCAAAAGGCATGGCCTGCCATCAAGTGCAGGGACATGCACCAAAGATTCCTCTATTGGTCCCCATTGAAATAGCAAGATTCCTTTTCCCTTCCCGAAAGGAAATGAAATTTCCTTTCGGGAAGGGAAAAGGAATCTTGGGGAACCCAAAAGAAAGGCTTACAAACACTCTGGAAAGGAGATAGGTTCAAATGAAATGCAATTGAAAAAAGCAGAAAATCGGGAATATTAGTCTCTTCAAAAAATAGGCTGTGAGGAAATCAGCTGCATTGCAAAGGACCAAAAGGTGCCAAAACTAAGCTCACAGATGTTGCAAAAGCAGGGGAAAAAGTCAAGGAGGAAGACACAACATCGGGGGCAAGATGTGAGGGACATGGCATGAATACTTAAAATAATAAAAAAAAAAAAAAAGAAAAAATCTTTCCCAAAGTCAAAGCCATCAAAATGCAGGCAGGCCATACGCCACCAAGGGCAGGCACATGCAGCAAAGCTTGCCAAAATTGATCCCCACTGAAGGCCAAAACAGAAAAAAAAGGACCTACAAACAGGCTGGAAAGGAGTCAACATCAAAGGAATTGCAATTGGAGGAGAAAAAAAGAAAATTTGTGAAATTTAGTGACTCTAAGAAAATGGCCTGGGTTTATATCAGGTGCATTGCAAAGGACCAAAAGGTGCCAAAACTAAGCTCACAGATGGTGCAAAAGCAGGGGAAAAAGTCAAGGAGGAAGACACAACTTAGGGGGCAAGATATGAAGGACATGGCATGAACACTTCAGAAAACAACCAAAAAAAGAAAAAATTCTTTCCCAAAGTCAAAGCCATCAAAAGGCATGGCCTGCCATCAAGTGCAGGGACATGCACCAAAGATTCCTCTATTGGTCCCCATTGAAATAGCAAGATTCCTTTTCCCTTCCCGAAAGGAAATTTCATTTCCTTTCGGGAAGGGAAAAGGAGTCTTGGGGAACCCAAAAGAAAGCCTTACAAACACTCTGGAAAGGAGATAGTTTCAAATGAAATGCAATTGAAAAAAGCTGAAAATCGGGAATATTAGTCTCTACAAAAAATAGGCTGTGAGGAAATCAGCTGCATGGCAAAGGACCAAAAGGTGCCAAAACTAAGCTCACAGATGTTGCAAAAGCAGGGGAAAAAGTCAAGGAGGAAGACACAACTTAGGGGGCAAGATATGAGGGACATGGCATGAATACTTACAATAATAAAAAAAAAAAAAAAGAAAAAAATCTTTCCCAAAGTCAAAGCCATCAAAATGCAGGCAGGCCATACGCCAGCAAGGGCAGGCACATGCAGCAAAGCTTGCCAAAACTGATCCCCACTGAAGGCCAAAACAGAAAAGAAGGACCTACAAACACGCTGGAAAGGAGTCAACATCAAAGGAATTGCAATTGGAGGAGAAGAAAGTAAATTTTGGAAATTTAGTGGCTCTAAGAAAATGGCCTGGGTTTATATCAGGTGCATTGCAAAGGACCAAAAGGTGCCAAAACTAAGCTCACAGATGTTGCAAAAGCAGGGGAAAAAGTCAAGGAGGAAGACACAACTTAGGGGGCAAGATATGAGGGACATGGCATGAATACTTAAAATAATAATAAAAAAAAAGAAAAACTCTTTCCCAAAGTCAAAGGCATCAAAATGCAGGCAGGCCATACGCCAGCAAGGGCAGGCACATGCAGCAAAGCTTGCCAAAATTGATCCCCACTGAAGGCCAAAACAGAAAAGAAGGACCTACAAACACGCTGGAATGGAGACAACATGAAAGGAATTCAATTTCTATGAGAAAAAAAGGAAATTTGGGAAATTTAGTGACTCTAAGAAAATGGCCTGGGGTTTTATCAGGTGCAATGCAAAGGACCAAAAGATGCCAAAACTAAGCTCACAGATGTTGCAAAAGCAGGGGAAAAAGTCAAGGAGGAAGACACAACTTAGGGAGCAAGATATGAGGGACATGGCATGAACACTTCAGAAAAAAACCAAAAAAAGAAAAAAATCTTTCCCAAAGTCAAAGCCATCAAAATGCAGGCAGGCCATACGCCACCAAGGGCAGGCACATGCAGCAAAGCTTGCCAAAATTGATCCCCACTGAAGGCCAAAACAGAAAACAAGGACCTACAAAGACGCTGGAAAGGAGTCAACATCAAAGGAATTGCAATTGGAGGAGAAAAAAAGAAAATTTGGGAAATTTAGTGACTCTAAGAATATGGCCTGGGGTTTTATCTGGTGCATTGCAAAGGACCAAAAGGTGCCAAAACTAAGCTCACAGATGTTGCAAAAGCAGGGGAAAAAGTCAAGGAGGAAGACACAACTTAGGGAGCAAGATATGAGGGACATGGCATGAATACTTAAAATAATAATAAAGAAAAAGAAAAACTCTTTCCCAAAGTCAAAGGCATCAAAATGCAGGCAGGCCATACGCCAGCAAGGGCAGGCACATGCAGCAAAGCTTGCCAAAATTGATCCCCACTGAAGGCCCAAACAAAAAACAAGGACCTACAAACAGGCTAGAAAGGTGTCAACATCAAAGGAATTGCAATTGGAGGAGAAAAAAAGAAAATTTGGGAAATTTAGTGACTCTAAGAAAATGGCCTGGGTTTATATCAGGTGCAGTGCAAAGGACCAAAAGATGCCAAAACTAAGCTCACAGATGTTGCAAAAGCAGTGGAAAAAGTCAAGGAGGAAGACACAACTTAGGGGGCAAGATATGAGGGACATGGCATGAATACATAAAACAAACAAAAAAAAGAAATAGAAAAAATCTTTCCCAAAGTCAAAGCCATCAAAAGGCATGGCCTGCCATCAAGTGCAGGGACTTGCACCAAAGATTCCTCTAATGGTCCCCATTGAAATCGCAAGATTCCTTTTCCCTTCCCGAAAGGAAATTTCATTTCCTTTCGGGAAGGGAAAAGGAATCTTGCGAATCCCAAAAGAAAGGCTTACAAACACTCTGGAAAGGAGATAGGTTCAAATGAAATGCAATTGAAAAAAGCAGAAAATCGGGAATTTTAGTCTCTTCAAAAAATAGGCTGTGAGGAAATCAGCTGCATTGCAAAGGACCAAAAGGGGCCAAAACTAAGCTCACAGATGTTGCAAAAGCAGAGGAAAAAGTCAAGGAGGAAGACGCAACTTAGGGGGCAAGATATGAGGGACATGGCATGAACACTTCAGAAAACAACCAAAAAAAGAAAAAAATCTTTCCCAAAGTCAAAGCCATCAAAAGGCATGGCCTGCCATCAAGTGCAGGGACATGCACCAAAGATTCCTCTATTGGTCCCCATTGAAATCGCAAGATTCCTTTTCCCTTCCCGAAAGGAAATGAAATTTCCTTTCGGGAAGGGAAAAGGAATCTTGCGAATCCCAAAAGAAAGGCTTACAAACACGCTGGAAAGGATATAGGTTCAAATGCAATGCAATTTAAAAAACCAGAAAATCTGGAATTTTAGTCTCTTCAAAAAATAGGCTGTGAGGAAATCAGCTGCATTGCAAAGGACCAAAAGTTGCCAAAACTAAGCTCACAGATGTTGCAAAAGCAGGGAAAAAAGTCAAGGAGGAAGACACAACTTAGGGGGCAAGATATGAGGGACATGGCATGAATAGTTAAAATAATAAAAAAAAATAAAAGAAAAAATCTTTCCCAAAGTCAAAGCCATCAAAACACAGGCAGGCCATACGCCACCAAGGGCAGGCACATGCAGCAAAGCTTGCCAAAATTGATCCCCACTGAAGGCCAAAACAGAAAAGAAGGACTTACAAACACGCTGGAATGGAGACAACATCAAAGGAATTGCAATTGGAGGAGAAAAAAAGAAAATTTTGGAAATTTAGTGACTCTAAGAAAATGGCCTGGGTTTATATCAGGTGCAGTGAAAGGACCAAAAGGTGCCAAAACTAAGCTCACAGATGTTGCAAAAGCAGGGGAAAAAGTCAAGGAGGAAGACAGAACTTAGGGGGCAAGATATGAGGGACATGACATGAATACTTAAAGTAATAAAAAAAAAAAAAAAGAAAAAATCTTTCCCAAAATCAAAGCCATCAAAATGCAGGCAGGCCATACGCCACCAAGGGCAGGCACATGCAGCAAAGCTTGCCAAAATTGATCCCCACTGAAGGCCAAAACAGAAAAGAAGGACTTACAAACACGCTGGAATGGAGACAACATCAAAGGAATTGCAATTGGAGGAGAAAAAAAGAAAATTTTGGAAATTTAGTGACTCTAAGAAAATGGCCTGGGTTTATATCAGGTGCAGTGCAAAGGACCAAAAGGTGCCAAAACTAAGCTCACAGATGTTGCAAAAGCAGGGGAAAAAGTCAAGGAGGAAGACACAGCTTAGGGGGCAAGATATAAGGGACATGGCATGAATATTTAAAATAATAAAAAAAAAAAAAAAGAAAAAATCTTTCCCAAAGTAAAAGCCATCAAAATGCAGGCAGGCCATAGGCCACCAAGGGCAGGCACATGCAGCAAAGCTTGCCAAAATTGATCCCCACTGAAGGCCAAAACAGAAAAGAAGGACCTACAAACACGCTGGAAAGGAGTCAACATCAAAGGAATTGCAATTGGAGGAGAAAAAAAAAAATTTGGGAAATTTAATGACTCTTAGAAAGTGGCCTGGGTTTATATCAGGTGCAGTGCAAAGGACCAAAAGGTGCCAAAACTAAGCTCACAGATGTTGCAAAAGCAGGGGAAAAAGTCAAGGAGGAAGACACAACTTAGGGAGCAAGATATGAGGGACATGGCATGAATATTTACAATAATAAAAAAAAAAGAAAAAATGTTTCCCAAAGTCAAAGCCATCAAAATGCAGGCAGGCCATACTCCAGCAAGTGCAGGCACATGCAGCAAAGCTTGCCAAAATTGATCCCCACTGAAGGCCAAAACAGAAAAGAAGGACCTACAAACACGCTGGAAAGGAGTCAACATCAAAGGAATTGCAATTAGAGGAGAAAAAAAGAAAATTTGGGAAATTTAGTGACTCTAAGAAAATGGCCTGGCAGTATATCATGTGCAGTGCAAAAGACCAAACATGCCAAAACTAAGCTCACAGATGTTGCAAAAGCAGGGGAAAAAGTCAAGGAGGAAGACAGAACTTAGGGGGCAAGATATGAGGATCATGGCATGAACACTTCAGAAAACAACCAAAAAAAGAAAAAAATCTTTCCCAAAGTCAAAGCCATCAAAAGGCATGGCCTGCCATCAAGTGCAGGGACATGCACCAAAGATTCCTCTATTGGTCCCCATTGAAATCACAAGATTCCTTTTCCCTTCCCGAAAGGAAATGAAACTTCCTTTCGGGAAGGGAAAAGGAATCTTGCGAATCCCAAAAGAAAGGCTTACAAACACTCTGGAAAGGTGATAGGTTCAAATGAAATGCAATTGAAAAAAGCCGAAAATCGGGAATTTTAGTCGCTACAAAAAATAGGCTGTGAGGAAATCAGCTGCATTGCAAAGGAACAAAGCTGCCAAAACTAAGCTCACAGACAATGCAAAAGCAGGGGAAAAAGTCAAGGAGGAAGACACAACTTAGGGGGCAAGATATGAGGGACATGGCATGAATAGTTAAAATAATAAAAAAAAAAAAAAAAGAAAAAATCTTTCCCAAAGTCAAAGCCATCAAAACGCAGGCAGGCAATACGCCAGCAAGTGCAGGCACATGCAGCAAAGCTTGCCAAAATTGATCCCCACTGAAGGCCAAAACAGAAAAGAAGGACCTACAAACACGCTGGAAAGGAGTCAACATCAAAGGAATTGCAATTGGAGGAGAAAAAAAGAAAATTTTGGAAATTTAGTGACTCTAAGAAAATGGGCTGGGTTTATATCAGGTGCAGTGCAAAGGACCAAAAGATGCCAAAACTAAGCTCACAGATGTTGCAAAAGCAGGGGAAAAAGTCAAGGAGGAAGACACAACTTAGGGGGCAAGATGTGAGGGACATGGCATGAATACTTAAAATAATAAAAAAAAAAAAAGAAAAAATCATTCCCAAAGTCAAAGCCATCAAAATGCAGGCACGCCATACGCCACCAAGGGCAGGCACATGCAGCAAAGCTTGCCAAAATTGATCCCCACTGAAGGCCAAAACAGAAAAGAAGGACCTACAAGCAAGCTGGAATGGAGACAACATCAAAGGATTTGCAATTGGAGAAGAAAAAAAGAAAATTTGGGAAATTTAGTGACTCTAAGAAAATGGCCTGGGCTTATATCAGGTGCAGTGCAAAGGACCAAAAGGTGCCAAAACTAAGCTCACAGATGTTGCAAAAGCAGGGGAAAAAGTCAAGGAGGAAGACACAACTTAGGGAGCAAGATATGAGGGACATGGCATGAATACTTAAAAGAAAAAAAAAAAGAAAAGAAAAAATCTATCCCAAAGTCAAAGCCATCAAAATGCAGGCAGGCCATACGCCACCAAGGGCAGGCACATGCAGCAAAGTTTGCCAAAATTGATCGCCACTGCAGGCCAAAACAGAAAAGAAGGACCTAAAAACACGCTGGAATGGAGACACCATCAAAGGAATTGCAATTGGAGGAGAAAAAAAGAAAATTTGGGAAATTTAATGACTCTTAGAAAGTGGCCTGTGTTTATATCAGGTGCATTGCAAAGGACCAAAAGATGCCAAAACTAAGCTCACAGATGTTGCAAAAGCAGGGGAAAAAGTCAAGGAGGAAGACACAACTTAGGGAGCAAGATATGAGGATCATGGCATGAACACTTCAGAAAACAACCAAAAAAAGAAAAAAATCTTTCCCAAAGTCAAAGCCATCAAAAGGCATGGCCTGCCATCAAGTGCAGGGACATGCACCAAAGATTCCTCTATTGGTCCCCATTGAAATCGCAAGATTCCTTTTCCCTTCCCGAAAGGAAATGAAACTTCCTTTCGGGAAGGGAAAAGGAATCTTGCGAATCCCAAAAGAAAGGCTTACAAACACTCTGGAAAGGTGATAGGTTCAAATGAAATGCAATTGAAAAAAGCCGAAAATCGGGAATTTTAGTCGCTACATAAAAAAAGCTGTGAGGAAATCAGCTGCATTGCAAAGGAACAAAGCTGCCAAAACTAAGCTCACAGACGGTGCAAAAGCAGGGGAAAAAGTCAAGGAGGAAGACACAACTTAGGGGGCAAGATATGAGGGACATGGCATGAATACTTAAAATAATAAAAAAAAAAAAAAAAGAAAAAATCTATACCAAAGTCAAAGCCATCAAAATGCAGGCAGGCCATACGCCACCAAGGGCAGGCACATGCAGCAAAGCTTGCCAACATTGATCCCCACTGAAGGCGAAAACAGAAAAGAAGGACCTACAAACATGTTGGAAAGGAGTCAACATCAAAGGAATTGCAATTGGAGGAGAAAAAAAGAAAATTTGGGAAATTTAGTGACTCTAAGAAAATGGCCTGGCAGTATATCATGTGCAGTGCAAAGCACCAAAGATGCCAAAACTAAGCTCACAGATGTTGCAAAAGCTGGGGAAAAAGTCAAGGAGGAAGACACAACTTAGGGGGCAAGATATGAAGGACATGGCATGAACACTTCAGAAAACAACCAAAAAAAAAAAAAAATCTTTCCCAAAGTCAAAGCCATCAAAAGGCATGGCCTGCCATCAAGTGCAGGGACATGCACCAAAGATTCCTCTATTTGTCCCCATTGAAATCGCAAGATTTCTTTTCCCTTCCCGAAAGGAAATGAAATTTCCTTTCGGGAAGGGAAAAGGAATCTTACGAATCCCAAAAGAAAGGCTTACAAACACGCTGGAAAGGATATAGGTTCAAATGAAATGCAATTGAAAAAAGCAGAAAATCGGGAATTTTAGTCTCTTCAAAAAATAGGCTGTGAGGAAATCAGCTGCATTGCAAAGGACCAAAAGGTGCCAAAACTAAGCTCAGAGATGTTGCAAAAGCAGGGGAAAAAGTCAAGGAGGAAGACACAACTTAGGGGGCAAGATATGAGGGACATGGCTTGAATACTTCATACGCCACCAAGGGCAGGCACATGCAGCAAAGCTTGCCAAAATTGATCCCCACTGAAGGCCAAAACAGAAAGTCAGGCCTACAAAGACGCTGGAATGGAGACAAGATCAAAGATTCGCAGATGGAGGAGAAAAAAAGAAAATTAGGGAAATTACTGACTCTAAAAAAATGGCCTGGGTTTATATCAGGTGCATTGCAAAGGACCAAAAGATGCCAAAACTAAGCTCACAGATGTTGCAAAAGCAGGGGAAAAAGTCAAGGAGGAAGACACAACTTAGGGAGCAAGATATGAGGATCATGGCATGAACACTTCAGAAAACAACCAAAAAAAGAAAAAAATCTTTCCCAAAGTCAAAGCCATCAAAAGGCATGGCCTGCCATCAAGTGCAGGGACATGCACCAAAGATTCCTCTATTGGTCCCCATTGAAATCGCAAGATTCCTTTTCCCTTCCCGAAAGGAAATGAAACTTCCTTTCGGGAAGGGAAAAGGAATCTTGCGAATCCCAAAAGAAAGGCTTACAAACACTCTGGAAAGGTGATAGGTTCAAATGAAATGCAATTGAAAAAAGCCGAAAATCGGGAATTTTAGTCGCTACATAAAAAAAGCTGTGAGGAAATCAGCTGCATTGCAAAGGAACAAAGCTGCCAAAACTAAGCTCACAGACGGTGCAAAAGCAGGGGAAAAAGTCAAGGAGGAAGACACAACTTAGGGGGCAAGATATGAGGGACATGGCATGAATACTTAAAATAATAAAAAAAAAAAAAAAAGAAAAAATCTATACCAAAGTCAAAGCCATCAAAATGCAGGCAGGCCATACGCCACCAAGGGCAGGCACATGCAGCAAAGCTTGCCAACATTGATCCCCACTGAAGGCGAAAACAGAAAAGAAGGACCTACAAACATGTTGGAAAGGAGTCAACATCAAAGGAATTGCAATTGGAGGAGAAAAAAAGAAAATTTGGGAAATTTAGTGACTCTAAGAAAATGGCCTGGCAGTATATCATGTGCAGTGCAAAGCACCAAAGATGCCAAAACTAAGCTCACAGATGTTGCAAAAGCTGGGGAAAAAGTCAAGGAGGAAGACACAACTTAGGGGGCAAGATATGAAGGACATGGCATGAACACTTCAGAAAACAACCAAAAAAAAAAAAAAATCTTTCCCAAAGTCAAAGCCATCAAAAGGCATGGCCTGCCATCAAGTGCAGGGACATGCACCAAAGATTCCTCTATTGGTCCCCATTGAAATCGCAAGATTTCTTTTCCCTTCCCGAAAGGAAATGAAATTTCCTTTCGGGAAGGGAAAAGGAATCTTACGAATCCCAAAAGAAAGGCTTACAAACACGCTGGAAAGGATATAGGTTCAAATGAAATGCAATTGAAAAAAGCAGAAAATCGGGAATTTTAGTCTCTTCAAAAAATAGGCTGTGAGGAAATCAGCTGCATTGCAAAGGACCAAAAGGTGCCAAAACTAAGCTCACAGATGTTGCAAAAGCAGGGGAAAAAGTCAAGGAGGAAGACACAACTTAGGGGGCAAGATATGAGGGACATGGCATGAACACTTCAGAAAACAACCAAAAAAAGAAAAAAATCTTTCCCAAAGTCAAAGCCATCAAAATGCAGGCAGGCCATAGGCCACCAAGGGCAGGCACATGCAGCAAAGCTTGCCAAAATTGATCCCCACTGAAGGCCAAAACAGAAAATAAGGACCTACAAACACGCTGGAAAGGAGTCAACATCAAAGGAATTGCAATTGGAGGAGAAAAAAAAAAATTTGGGAAATTTAATGACTCTTAGAAAGTGGCCTGGGTTTATATCAGGTGCAGTGCAAAGGACCAAAAGGTGCCAAAACTAAGCTCACAGATGTTGCAAAAGCAGGGGAAAAAGTCAAGGAGGAAGACACAACTTAGGGAGCAAGATATGAGGGACATGGCATGAATATTTACAATAATAAAAAAAAAAGAAAAAATGTTTCCCAAAGTCAAAGCCATCAAAATGCAGGCAGGCCATACTCAGGCAAGTGCAGGCACATGCAGCAAAGCTTGCCAAAATTGATCCCCACTGAAGGCCAAAACAGAAAAGAAGGACCTACAAACACGCTGGAAAGGAGTCAACATCAAAGGAATTGCAATTAGAGGAGAAAAAAAGAAAATTTGGGAAATTTAGTGACTCTAAGAAAATGGCCTGGCAGTATATCATGTGCAGTGCAAAAGACCAAACATGCCAAAACTAAGCTCACAGATGTTGCAAAAGCAGGGGAAAAAGTCAAGGAGGAAGACAGAACTTAGGGGGCAAGATATGAGGATCATGGCATGAACACTTCAGAAAACAACCAAAAAAAGAAAAAAATCTTTCCCAAAGTCAAAGCCATCAAAAGGCATGGCCTGCCATCAAGTGCAGGGACATGCACCAAAGATTCCTCTATTGGTCCCCATTGAAATCACAAGATTCCTTTTCCCTTCCCGAAAGGAAATGAAACTTCCTTTCGGGAAGGGAAAAGGAATCTTGCGAATCCCAAAAGAAAGGCTTACAAACACTCTGGAAAGGTGATAGGTTCAAATGCAATGCAATTGAAAAAAGCCGAAAATCGGGAATTTTAGTCGCTACAAAAAATAGGCTGTGAGGAAATCAGCTGCATTGCAAAGGAACAAAGCTGCCAAAACTAAGCTCACAGGCAATGCAAAAGCAGGGGAAAAAGTCAAGGAGGAAGACACAACTTAGGGGGCAAGATATGAGGGACATGGCATGAATAGTTAAAATAATAAAAAAAAAAAAAAAAGAAAAAATCTTTCCCAAAGTCAAAGCCATCAAAACGCAGGCAGGCAATACGCCAGCAAGTGCAGGCACATGCAGCAAAGCTTGCCAAAATTGATCCCCACTGAAGGCCAAAACAGAAAAGAAGGACCTACAAACACGCTGGAAAGGAGTCAACATCAAAGGAATTGCAATTGGAGGAGAAAAAAAGAAAATTTTGGAAATTTAGTGACTCTAAGAAAATGGGCTGGGTTTATATCAGGTGCAGTGCAAAGGACCAAAAGATGCCAAAACTAAGCTCACAGATGTTGCAAAAGCAGGGGAAAAAGTCAAGGAGGAAGACACAACTTAGGGGGCAAGATGTGAGGGACATGGCATGAATACTTAAAATAATAAAAAAAAAAAAAGAAAAAATCATTCCCAAAGTCAAAGCCATCAAAATGCAGGCACGCCATACGCCACCAAGGGCAGGCACATGCAGCAAAGCTTGCCAAAATTGATCCCCACTGAAGGCCAAAACAGAAAAGAAGGACCTACAAGCAAGCTGGAATGGAGACAACATCAAAGGATTTGCAATTGGAGAAGAAAAAAAGAAAATTTGGGAAATTTAGTGACTCTAAGAAAATGGCCTGGGCTTATATCAGGTGCAGTGCAAAGGACCAAAAGGTGCCAAAACTAAGCTCACAGATGTTGCAAAAGCAGGGGAAAAAGTCAAGGAGGAAGACACAACTTAGGGAGCAAGATATGAGGGACATGGCATGAATACTTAAAAGAAAAAAAAAAAGAAAAGAAAAAATCTATCCCAAAGT
Organism: Artemisiospiza belli; assembly: GCA_021963965.1. NCBI lineage: Eukaryota > Metazoa > Chordata > Aves > Passeriformes > Passerellidae > Artemisiospiza > Artemisiospiza belli. The sequence continues at coordinate 23,098 of JAKDEW010000441.1, forward strand.
CAAAGCCATCAAAATGCAGGCAGGCCATACGCCACCAAGGGCAGGCACATGCAGCAAAGTTTGCCAAAATTGATCGCCACTGCAGGCCAAAACAGAAAAGAAGGACCTAAAAACACGCTGGAATGGAGACACCATCAAAGGAATTGCAATTGGAGGAGAAAAAAAGAAAATTTGGGAAATTTAATGACTCTTAGAAAGTGGCCTGTGTTTATATCAGGTGCATTGCAAAGGACCAAAAGATGCCAAAACTAAGCTCACAGATGTTGCAAAAGCAGGGGAAAAAGTCAAGGAGGAAGACAAAACTTAGGGAGCAAGATATGAGGATCATGGCATGAACACTTCAGAAAACAACCAAAAAAAGAAAAAAATCTTTCCCAAAGTCAAAGCCATCAAAAGGCATGGCCTGCCATCAAGTGCAGGGACATGCACCAAAGATTCCTCTATTGGTCCCCATTGAAATCGCAAGATTCCTTTTCCCTTCCCGAAAGGAAATGAAACTTCCTTTCGGGAAGGGAAAAGGAATCTTGCGAATCCCAAAAGAAAGGCTTACAAACACTCTGGAAAGGTGATAGGTTCAAATGAAATGCAATTGAAAAAAGCCGAAAATCGGGAATTTTAGTTGCTACATAAAAAAAGCTGTGAGGAAATCAGCTGCATTGCAAAGGAACAAAGCTGCCAAAACTAAGCTCACAGACGGTGCAAAAGCAGGGGAAAAAGTCAAGGAGGAAGACACAACTTAGGGGGCAAGATATGAGGGACATGGCATGAATACTTAAAATAATAAAAAAAAAAAAAAAAGAAAAAATCTATACCAAAGTCAAAGCCATCAAAATGCAGGCAGGCCATACGCCACCAAGGGCAGGCACATGCAGCAAAGCTTGCCAACATTGATCCCCACTGAAGGCGAAAACAGAAAAGAAGGACCTACAAACATGTTGGAAAGGAGTCAACATCAAAGGAATTGCAATTGGAGGAGAAAAAAAGAAAATTTGGGAAATTTAGTGACTCTAAGAAAATGGCCTGGCAGTATATCATGTGCAGTGCAAAGCACCAAAGATGCCAAAACTAAGCTCACAGATGTTGCAAAAGCTGGGGAAAAAGTCAAGGAGGAAGACACAACTTAGGGGGCAAGATATGAAGGACATGGCATGAACACTTCAGAAAACAACCAAAAAAAAAAAAAAAATCTTTCCCAAAGTCAAAGCCATCAAAAGGCATGGCCTGCCATCAAGTGCAGGGACATGCACCAAAGATTCCTCTATTTGTCCCCATTGAAATCGCAAGATTTCTTTTCCCTTCCCGAAAGGAAATGAAATTTCCTTTCGGGAAGGGAAAAGGAATCTTACGAATCCCAAAAGAAAGGCTTACAAACACGCTGGAAAGGATATAGGTTCAAATGAAATGCAATTGAAAAAAGCAGAAAATCGGGAATTTTAGTCTCTTCAAAAAATAGGCTGTCAGGAAATCAGCTGCATTGCAAAGGACCAAAAGATGCCAAAACTAAGCTCACAGATGTTGCAAAAGCAGGGGAAAAAGTCAAGGAGGAAGACACAACTTAGGGGGCAAGATATGAGGGACATGGCATGAACACTTCAGAAAACAACCAAAAAAAGAAAAAAATCTTTCCCAAAGTCAAAGCCATCAAAAGGCGTGGCCTGCCATCAAGTGCAGGGACATGCACCAAAGATTCCTCTATTGGTCCCCATTGAAATCGCAAGATTTCTTTTCCCTTCCCGAAAGGAAATGAAATTTCCTTTCGGGAAGGGAAAAGAAATCTTGCGTATCCCAAAAGAAAGGCTTACAAACACTCTGGAAAGGAGATAGTTTCAAATGAAATGCAATTGAAAAAAGCAGAAAATCGGGAATTTTAGTCTCTTAAAAAATAGGCTGTGAGGAAATCAGCTGCATTGCAAAGGACCAAAAGGTGACAAAAAAAAGCTCACAAATGTTGCAAAAGCAGGGGAAAAAGTCAAGGAGGAAGACACAACTTAGGGGGCAAGATGTGAGGGACATGGCATGAATACTTAAAATAAAAAAGAAAAAAAAAAAAAAAAATCTTTCCCAAAGTCAAAGCCATCAAAATGCAGGCAGGCCATATGCCAGCAAGGGCAGGCACATGCAGCACAGCTTGCCAAAATTGATCCCCACTGAAGGCCAAAACAGAAAAGAAGGACCTACAAACACGCTGGAAAGGAGTCAACATCAAAGGAATTGCAATTGGAGGAGAAAAAAAGAAAATTTGGGAAATTAACTGTCTATAAGAAAATGGCCTGGGTTTATATCAGGTGCAGTGCAAAGGACCAAAAGGTGCCAAAACTAAGCTCACAGATGTTGCAAAAGCAGGGGAAAAAGTCAAGGAGGAAGACACAACTTAGGGAGCAAGATGTGAGGGACATGGCATGAATACTTAAAACAAAAAAGAAAAAAAAAAGAAAAAATCTTTCCCAAAGTCAAAGCCATCAAAATGCAGGCAGGCCATACGCCACCAAGGGCAGGCACATGCAGCAAAGCTTGCCAAAATTGATCCCCACTGAAGGCCAAAAGAGAAAAGAAGGACCTACAAACACGCTGGAAAGGAGTCAACATCAAAGGAATTGCAATAGGAGCAGAAAAATGAAAATTTGGGAAATTAGGTGTCTATAAGAAAATGGCCTGGGCTTTTAGCAGGTGCAGTGCAAAGGACCAAAAGGTGCCAAAACTAAGCTCACAGATGTTGCAAAAGCAGGGGAAAAAGTCAAGGAGGAAGACACATCTTAGGGAGCATAATGTGAGGGACAAGGCATGAATAATTAAAACAAAAAAGAAAAAAAAAAGAAAAAATCTTTCCCAAAGTCAAAGCCATCAAAATGCAGGCAGGCCATACGCCACCAAGGGCAGGCACATGCAGCAAAGCTTGCCAAAATTGATCCCCACTGAAGGCCAAAACAGAAAAGAAGGACCTACAAACACGCTGGAATGGAGACAACATCAAAGGAATTGCAATTGCAGGAGAAAAATGAAAATTTGGGAAATTTAGTGACTCTAAGAAAATGGCCCGTGGTTTTATCAGGTGCAGTGCAAAGGACCAAAAGGTGCCAAAACTAACCTCACAGATGTTGCAAAAGCAGGGGAAAAAGTCAAGGAGGAAGACACAACTTAGGGGGCAAGATGTGAGGGACATGGCATGAATACTTAAAATAATGAAAAAAGAAGAAAAGAAAAAATCTTTCCCAAAGTCAAAGCCATCAAAATGCAGGCAGGCCATACGCCACCAAGGGCAGGCACATGCAGCAAAGCTTGCCAAAATTGATCCCCACTGAAGGCCAAAACAGAAAAAAGGACCTACAAACACGCTGGAAAGGAGTCAACATCAAAGGAATTGCAATTGGAGGAGAAAAAAAGAAAATTTGGGAAATTCAATGTCTATAAGAAAATGGCCTGGCAGTATATCATGTGCAGTGCAAAGGACCATAAGGTGCAAAAACTAAGCTCACAGATGTTGCAAAAGCAGGGGAAAAAGTCAAGGAGGAAGACACAACTTAGGGAGCAAGATGTGAGGGACATGGCATGAACACTTAAAATAATAAAAAAAAAAAAAGAAAAAATCTTTCCCAAAGTCAAAGCCATCAAAATGCAGGCAGGCCATACGCCACCAAGGGCAGGCACATGCAGCAAAGCTTGCCAAAATTGATCCCCACTGAAGGCCAAAACAGAAAAGAAGGACCTACAAACACGCTGGAATGGAGACAACATCAAAGGAATTGCAATTGCAGGAGAAAAATGAAAATTTGGGAAATTTAGTGACTCTAAGAAAAAGGCCCGTGGTTTTATCAGGTGCAGTGCAAAGGACCAAAAGGTGCCAAAACTAAGCTCACAGATGTTGCAAAAGCAGGGGAAAAAGTCATGGAGGAAGACACAACATAGGGGGCAAGATGTGAGGGACATGGCATGTATACTTAAAATAATGAAAAAAAAAGAAAAGAAAAAATCTTTCCCAAAGTCAAAGCCATCAAAATGCAGGCAGGCCATACGCCACCAAGGGCAGGCACATGCAGCAAAGCTTGCCAAAATTGATCCCCACTGAAGGCCAAAACAGAAAAGAAGGACCTACAAACACGCTGGAAAGGAGACAACATCAAAGGAATTGCAATTGGAGGAGAAAAAATGAAAATTTGGGAAATTTAGTGACTCTAAGAAAATGGCCCGTGGTTTTACCAGGTGCAGTGCAAAGGACCAAAAGGTGCCAAAACTAAGCTCACAGATGTTGCAAAAGCAGGGGAAAAAGTCAAGGAGGAAAGGCACAACTTAGGGGGCAAGATGTGAGGGACATGGCATGAATACTTACAATAATAAAAAAAAAAATAGAAAAAATCTTTCCCAAAGTCAAAGCCATCAAAATGCAGGCAGGCCATACGCCACCGAGGGCAGGCACATGCAGCAAAGCTTGCCAAAATTGATCCCCACTAAAGGCCAAAACAGAAAAGAAGGACCTACAAACACGCTGGAATGGAGACAACATCAAAGGAATTGCAATTGGAGGAGAAAAAACAAAATTTGGGAAATTTAGTGACTCTAAGAAAATGGCCTGGCAGTATATCATGTGCAGTGCAAAGGACCAAAGATGCCAAAACTAAGCTCACAGATGTTGCAAAAGCAGGGGAAAAAGTCAAGGAGGAAGACAGAACTTAGGGGGCAAGATATGAGGGACATGGCATGAACACTTCAGAAAACAACCAAAAAAGAAAAAAATCTTTCCCAAAGTCAAAGCCATCAAAAGGCATGGCCTGCCATCAAGTGCAGGGACATGCACCAAAGATTCCTCTATTGGTCCCCATTGAAATCGCAAGATTCCTTTTCCCTTCCCGAAAGGAAATGAAATTTCCTTTCGGGAAGGGAAAGAAATCTTGCGGATCCCAAAAGAAAGGCTTACAAACACTCTGGAAAGGAGATAGTTTCAAATGAAATGCAATTGAAAAAAGCAGAAAATCGGGAATTTTAGTCTCTTAAAAAATAGGCTGTGAGGAAATCAGCTGCATTGCAAAGGACCAAAAGGTGCCAAAACTAAGCTCACAAATGTTGCAAAAGCAGGGGAAAAAGTCAAGGAGGAAGACACAACTTAGGGGGCAAGATGTGAGGGACATGGCATGAATACTTAAAATAAAAAAGAAAAAAAAAAGAAAAAATCTTTCCCAAAGTCAAAGCCATCAAAATGCAGGCAGGCCATATGCCAGCAAGGGCAGGCACATGCAGCACAGCTTGCCAAATTGATCCCCACTGAAGGCCAAAACAGAAAAGAAGGACCTACAAACACGCTGGAAAGGAGTCAACATCAAAGGAATTGCAAATTGGAGGAGAAAAAAAGAAAATTTGGGAAATTAACTGTCTATAAGAAAATGGCCTGGGTTTATATCAGGTGCAGTGCAAAGGACCAAAAGGTGCCAAAACTAAGCTCACAGATGTTGCAAAAGCAGGGGAAAAAGTCAAGGAGGAAGACACAACTTAGGGAGCAAGATGTGAGGGACATGGCATGAATACTTAAAACAAAAAAGAAAAAAAAAAGAAAAAATCTTTCCCAAAGTCAAAGCCATCAAAATGCAGGCAGGCCATACGCCACCAAGGGCAGGCACATGCAGCAAAGCTTGCAAAAATTGATCCCCACTGAAGGCCAAAACAGAAAAGAAGGACCTACAAACACGCTGGAAAGGAGTCAACATCAAAGGAATTGCAATTGCAGGAGAAAAATGAAAATTTGGGAAATTTAGGGACTCTAAGAAAATGGCCCGTGGTTTTACCAGGTGCAGTGCAAAGGACCAAAAGATGCCAAAACTAAGCTCACAGATGTTGCAAAATCAGGGGAAAAAGTCAAGGAGGAAGACACAACTTAGGGGGCAAGATGTGAGGGACATGGCATGAATACTTACAATAATAAAAAAAAAAATAGAAAAAATCTTTCCCAAAGTCAAAGCCATCAAAATGCAGGCAGGCCATACGCCCCTGAGGGCAGTCACATGCAGCAAAGCTTGCCAAAATTGATCCCCACTGAAGGCCAAAACAGAAAAGAAGGACCTACAAACACGCTGGAATGGAGACAACATCAAAGGAATTGCAATTGGAGGAGAAAAAAAGAAAATTTGGGATATTTAGTGACTCTAAGAAAATGGCCTGGCAGTATATCATGTGCAGTGCAAAGCACCAAAGATGCCAAAACTAAGCTCACAGATGTTGCAAAAGCAGGGGAAAAAGTCAAGGAGGAAGACAGAACTTAGGGGGCAAGATATGAGGGACATGGCATGAACACTTCAGAAAACAACCAAAAAAAGAAAAAAATCTTTCCCAAAGTCAAAGCCATCAAAAGGCATGGCCTGCCATCAAGTGCAGGGACATGCACCAAAGATTCCTCTATTGGTCCCCATTGAAATCGCAAGATTCCTTTTCCCTTCCCGAAAGGAAATGAAATTTCCTTTCGGGAAGGGAAAAGGAATCTTGCGAATCCCAAAAGAAAAGCTTACATACACTCTGGAAAGGAGATAGGTTCAAATGAAATGCAATTGAAAAAAGCAGAAAATCTGGAATTTTAGTCTCTTAAAAAATAGGCTGTGAGGAAATCAGCTGCATGGCAAAGGACCAAAAGGTGCCAAAACTAAGCTCACAGATGTTGCAAAAGCAGGGGAAAAAGTCAAGGAGGAAGACACAACTTAGGGGGCAAGATGTGAGGGACATGGCATGAATACTTAAAATAAAAAGGAAAAAAAAAAATCTTTCCCAAAGTCAAAGCCATCAAAATGCAGGCAGGCCATACGCCACCAAGGGCAGGCACATGCAGCAAAGCTTGCCAAAATTGATCCCCACTGAAGGCCAAAACAGAAAAGAAGGACCTACAAACACGCTGGAAAGGAGTCAACATCAAAGGAATTGCAATAGGAGCAGAAAAATGAAAATTTGGGAAATTAGGTGTCTATAAGAAAATGGCCTGGGCTTTTAGCAGGTGCAGTGCAAAGGACCAAAAGGTGCCAAAACTAAGCTCACAGATGTTGCAAAAGCAGGGGAAAAAGTCAAGGAGGAAGACACATCTTAGGGAGCATAATGTGAGGGACAAGGCATGAATAATTAAAACAAAAAAAAAAAAAAAAGAAAAAATCTTTCCCAAAGTCAAAGCCATCAAAATGCAGGCAGGCCATACGCCACCAAGGGCAGGCACATGCAGCAAAGCTTGCCAAAATTGATCCCCACTGAAGGCCAAAACAGAAAAGAAGGACCTACAAACACGCTGGAAAGGAGTCAACATCAAAGGAATTGCAATTGCAGGAGAAAAATGAAAATTTGGGAAATTTAGTGACTCTAAGAAAATGGCCCGTGGTTTTATCAGGTGCAGTGCAAAGGACCAAAAGGTGCCAAAACTAACCTCACAGATGTTGCAAAAGCAGGGGAAAAAGTCAAGGAGGAAGACACAACTTAGGGGGCAAGATGTGAGGGACATGGCATGAATACTTAAAATAATGAAAAAAAAAGAAAAGAAAAAATCTTTCCCAAAGTCAAAGCCATCAAAATGCAGGCAGGCCATACGCCACCGAGGGCAGGCACATGCAGCAAAGCTTGCCAAAATTGATCCCCACTGAAGGCCAAAACAGAAAAGAAGGACCTACAAACACGCTGGAATGGAGACAACATCAAAGGAATTGCAATTGGAGGAGAAAAAACAAAATTTGGGAAATTTAGTGACTCTAAGAAAATGGCCTGGCAGTATATCATGTGCAGTGCAAAGGACCAAAGATGCCAAAACTAAGCTCACAGATGTTGCAAAAGCAGGGGAAAAAGTCAAGGAGGAAGACAGAACTTAGGGGGCAAGATATGAGGGACATGGCATGAACACTTCAGAAAACAACCAAAAAAAGAAAAAAATCTTTCCCAAAGTCAAAGCCATCAAAAGGCATGGCCTGCCATCAAGTGCAGGGACGTTGCACCAAAGATTCCTCCATTGGTCCCCATTGAAATCGCAAGATTCCTTTTCCCTTCCCGAAAGGAAATGAAATTTCCTTTCGGGAAGGGAAAAGAAATCTTGCGGATCCCAAAAGAAAGGCTTACAAACACTCTGGAAAGGAGATAGTTTCAAATGAAATGCAATTGAAAAAAGCAGAAAAATCGGGAATTTTAGTCTCTTAAAAAATAGGCTGTGAGGAAATCAGCTGCATTGCAAAGGACCAAAAGGTGCCAAAAAAAAAGCTCACAAATGTTGCAAAAGCAGGGGAAAAAGTCAAGGAGGAAGACACAACTTAGGGGGCAAGATGTGAGGGACATGGCATGAATACTTAAAATAAAAAAGAAAAAAAAAAAATCTTTCCCAAAGTCAAAGCCATCAAAATGCAGGCAGGCCATACGCCACCAAGGGCAGGCACATGCAGCAAAGCTTGCCCAAAATTGATCCCCACTGAAGGCCAAAACAGAAAAGAAGGACCTACAAACACGCTGGAAAGGAGTCACCATCAAAGGAATTGCAATAGGAGGAGAAAAAAAGAAAATTTTGGAAATTTAGTGACTCTAAGAAAATGGCCTGGCAGGTATATCATGTGCAGTGCAAAGGACGAAAAGATGCCAAAACTAAGCTCACAGATGTTGCAAAAGCAGGGGAAAAAGTCAAGGAGGAAGACACAGAACTTAGGGGTCAAGATGTGAGGGACATGGCATGAATACTTAAAACAAAAAAGAAAAAAAAAAGAAAAAATCTTTCCCAAAGTCAAAGCCATCAAAATGCAGGCAGGCCATACGTCGTCAAGGGCAGGCACATGCAGCAAAGCTTGCCAAAATTGATCCCCACTGAAGGCCAAAACAGAAAAGAAGTACCTACAAACACGCTGGAATGGAGACAACATCAAAGGAATTGCAATTGCAGGAGAAAAAAAAGAAAATTTGGGAAATTTAGTGACTCTAAGAAAATGGCCCGTGGTTTTATCAGGTGCAGTGCAAAGGACCAAAAGGTGCCAAAACTAAGCTCACAGATGTTGCAAAAGCAGGGGGAAAAAGTCAAGGAGGAAGACACAACTTAGGGGGCAAGATGTGAGGGACATGGCATGAATAATTAAAATAATGAAAAAAAAAGAAAAGAAAAAATCTTTCCCAAAGTCAAAGCCATCAAAATGCAGGCAGGCCATACGCCACCAAGGCCAGGCACATGCAGCAAAGCTTGCCAAAATTGATCCCCACTGAAGGCCAAAACATAAAAGAAGGACCTACAAACATGCTGGAATGGAGACAACATCAAAGGAATTGCAATTGGAGGAGAAAAAAAGAAAATTTGGGAAATTTAGTGACTCTAAGAAAATGGCCCGTGGTTTTACCAGGTGCAGTGCAAAGGACCAAAAGGTGCCAAAACTAAGCTCACAGATGTTGCAAAAGCAGGGGAAAAAGTCAAGGAGGAAGGCACAACTTAGGGGGCAAGATGTGAGGGACATGGCATGAATACTTAAAATAAAAAAGAAAAAAAAAAGAAAAAATCTTTCCCAAAGTCAAAGCCATCAAAATGCAGGCAGGCCATACGCCACCAAGGGCAGGCACATGCAGCAAAGCTTGCCAAAATTGATCCCCCACTGAAGGCCAAAACAGAAAAGAAGGACCTACAAAGACGCTGGAAAGGAGTCAACATCAAAGGAATTGCAATTGGAGGAGAAAAAAAAGGAAATTTGGGAAATTTAGTGACTCTAAGAAAATGGCCTGGCAGTATATCATGTGCAGTGCAAAGGACCAAAAGATGCCAAAACTAAGCTCACAGATGTTGCAAAAGCAGGGGAAAAAGTCAAGGAGGAAGACACAACTGAGGGGGCAAGATGTGAGGGGACATGGCATGAATACTTAAAATAATAAAAATAAAAAAGAAAAAATCTTTCCCAAAGTCAAAGCCATCAAAATGCAGGCAGGCCATACGCCACCAAGGGCAGGCACATGCAGCAAAGCTTGCCAAAATTGATCCCCACTGAAGGCCAAAACAGAAAAGAAGGACCTACAAACACGCTGGAAAGGAGTCAGCATCAAAGGAATTGCAATTGCAGGAGAAAAAAAGAAAATTTGGGAAATTTAGTGACTCTAAGAAAATGGCCTGGCAGTATATCATGTGCAGTGCAAAGGACCAAAGATGCCAAAACTAAGCTCACAGATGTTGCAAAAGCAGGGGAAAAAAGTCAAGGAGGAAGACAGAACTTAGGGGGCAAGATATGAGGGACATGGCATGAACACTTCAGAAAACAACCAAAAAAAAGAAAAAAATCTTTCCCCAAAGTCAAAGCCATCAAAAGGCATGGCTTGCCATCAAGTGCAGGGACATGCACCAAAGATTCCTCTATTGGTCCCCATTGAAATCGCAAGATTCCTTTTCCCTTCCCGAAAGGAAATGAAATTTCCTTTCAGGAAGGGAAAAAGGAATCTTGCGAATCCCAAAAGAAAGGCTTACAAACACTCTGGAAAGGAGATAGGTTCAAATGAAATGCAATTGAAAAAAGCAGAAAATCGGGAATTTTAGTCTCTTAAAAAATAGGCTGTGAGGAAATCAGTTGCATTGCAAAGGACCAAAGATGCCAAAACTAAGCTCACAGATGTTGCAAAAGCAGGGTAAAAAGTCAAGGAGGAAGACACAACATAGGGGGCAATATGTGAGGGACGTGGCATAAATACTTAAAACAAAAAAGAAAAAAAAAAGAAAAAATCTTTCCCAAAGTCAAAGCCACCAAATGCAGGCAGGCCATACGCCACCAAAGGCAGGCACATGCAGCAAAACTTGCCAAAATTGATCCCCACTGAAGGCCAAAACAGAAAAGAAGGACCTACAAACACGCTGGAAAGGAGTCAACATCAAAGGAATTGCAATTGGAGGAGAAAAAAAAGAAAATTTGGGAAATTAAATGTCTATAAGAAAATTGCCTGGCAGTATATCATGTGCAGTGCAAAGGACCAAAAGATGCCAAAACTAAGCTCACAGATGTTGCAAAAGCAGGGGAAAAAGTCAAGGAGGTAGACAGAACTTAGGGGGCAAGATGTGAGGGACATGCATGAATACTTAAAACAAAAAAGAAAAAAAAAAGAAAAAATCTTTCCCAAAGTCAAAAGCCATCAAAATGCAGGCAGGCCATACGCCACCAAGGGCAGGCACATGCAGCAAAGCTTGCCAAAATTGATCCCCACTGAAGGCCAAAACAGAAAAGAAGGACCTACAAACACGCTGGAAAGGAGTCAACATCAAAGGAATTGCAATTGGAGGACAAAAAAATAAAATTTGGGAAATTTAGTGACTCTAAGAAAATGGCCTGGCAGTATATCATGTGCAGTGCAAAGGACCAAAGGTGCCAAAAACTAAGCTCACAGATGTTGCAAAAGCAGGGGAAAAAGTCAAGGAGGAAGACACAACTTAGGGGGCAAGATATGAGGGACATGGCATGAACACTTCAGAAAACAACCAAAAAAAGAAAAAAATCTTTCCCAAAGTCAAAGCCATCAAAAGGCATGGCCTGCCATCAAGTGCAGGGACATGCACCAAAGATTCCTCTATTGGTCCCCATTGAAATCGCAAGATTCCTTTTCCCTTCCCGAAAGGAAATGAAATTTCCTTTCTGGAAGGGAAAAAGGAATCTTGCGAATCCCAAAAGAAAGGCTTAAAAACACTCTGGAAAGGAGATAGGTTCAAATGAAATGCAATTGAAAAAAGCAGAAAATTGGGAATTATAGTCTCTTCAAAAAATAGGCTGTGAGGAAATCAGTTGAATTGCAAAGGACCAAAGATGCCAAAACTAAGCTCACAGATGTTGCAAAAGCAGGGGAAAAAGTCAAGGAGGAAGACACAACTTAGGGGGCAAGATGTGAGGGACGTGGCATGAATACTTAAAACAAAAAAGAAAAAAAAAAAGAAAAAATCTTTCCCAAAGTCAAAGCCACCAAAATGCAGGCAGGCCATACGCCACCAAGGGCAGGCACATGCAGCAAAGCTTGCCAAAATTGATCCCCACTGAAGGCCAAAACAGAAAAGAAGGACCTACAAACACGGTGGAAAGGAGTCAACATCAAGGGGAATTGCAATTGGAGGAGAAAAAAAGAAAATTTGGGAAATTAAATGTCTATAAGAAAATTGCCTGGCAGTAATATCATGTGCAGTGCAAAGGACCAAAAGGTGCCAAAACTAAGCTCACAGATGTTGCAAAAGCAGGGGAAAAAGTCAAGGAGGAAGACACAACTTAGGGAGCAAGATGTGAGGGACATGGCATGAACACTTAAAATAATAAAAAAAAAAAAAAAAGAAAAAATCTTTCCCAAAGTCAAAGCCATCAAAATGCAGGCAGGCCATACGCCACCAAGGGCAGGCACATGCAGCAAAGCTTGCCAAAATTGATCCCCACTGAAGGCCAAAACAGAAAAGAAGGACCTACAAACACGCTGGAATGGAGACAACATCAAAGGAATTGCAATTGCAGGAGAAAAATGAAAATTTGGGAAATTTAGTGACTCTAAGAAAAAGGCCCGTGGTTTTATCAGGTGCAGTGCAAAGGACCAAAAGGTGCCAAAACTAAGCTCACAGATGTTGCAAAAGCAGGGGAAAAAGTCAAGGAGGAAGACACAACACAGGGGGCAAGATGTGAGGGACATGGCATGTATACTTAAAATAATGAAAAAAAAAGAAAAGAAAAAATCTTTCCCAAAGTCAAAGCCATCAAAATGCAGGCAGGCCATACGCCACCAAGGGCAGGCACATGCAGCAAAGCTTGCCAAAATTGATCCCCCACTGAAGGCCAAAACAGAAAAGAAGGACCTACAAACACGCTGGAAAGGGAGACAACATCAAAGGAATTGCAATTGGAGGAGAAAAAAATGAAAATTTGGGAAATTTAGTGACTCTAAGAAAATGGCCCGTGGGTTTTACCAGGTGCAGTGCAAAGGACCAAAAGGTGCCAAAAACTAAGCTCACAGATGTTGCAAAAGCAGGGGAAAAAGTCAAGGAGGAAGGCACAACTTAGAGGGCAAGATGTGAGGGACATGGCATGAATACTTACAATAATAAAAAAAAAAATAGAAAAAATCTTTCCCAAAGTCAAAGCCATCAAAATGCAGGCAGGCCATACGCCACCGAGGGCAGGCACATGCAGCAAAGCTTGCCAAAATTGATCCCCACTGAAGGCCAAAACAGAAAAGAAGGACCTACAAACACGCTGGAATGGAGACAACATCAAAGGAATTGCAATTGGAGGAGAAAAAAACAAAATTTGGGAAATTTAGTGACTCTAAGGAAAATGGCCTGGCAGTATATCATGTGCAGTGCAAAGGACCAAAGATGCCAAAACTAAGCTCACAGATGTTGCAAAAGCAGGGGAAAAAGTCAAGGAGGAAGACAGAACTTAGGGGGCAAGATATGAGGGACATGGCATGAACACTTCAGAAAACAACCAAAAAAAGAAAAAAATCTTTCCCAAAGTCAAAGCCATCAAAAGGCATGGCCTGCCATCAAGTGCAGGGACGTGCACCAAAGATTCCTCCATTGGTCCCCATTGAAATCGCAAGATTCCTTTTCCCTTCCCGAAAGGAAATGAAATTTTCCTTTCGGGAAGGGAAAAGAAATCTTGCGGATCCCAAAAGAAAGGCTTACAAACACTCTGGAAAGGAGATAGTTTCAAATGAAATGCAATTGAAAAAAAGCAGAAAATCGGGAATTTTAGTCTCTTAAAAAATAGGCTGTGAGGAAATCAGCTGCATTGCAAAGGACCAAAAGGTGCCAAAAAAAAGCTCACAAATGTTGCAAAAGCAGGGGAAAAAGTCAAGGAGGAAGACACAACTTAGGGGGCAAGATGTGAGGGACATGGCATGAATACTTAAAACAAAAAAGAAAAAAAAAAGAAAAAATCTTTCCCAAAGTCAAAGCCATCAAAATGCAGGCAGGCCATATGCCAGCAAGGGCAGGCACATGCAGCACAGCTTGCCAAAATTGATCCCCACTGAAGGCCAAAACAGAAAAGAAGGACCTACAAACACGCTGGAAAGGAGTCAACATCAAAGGAATTGCAATTGGAGGAGAAAAAAAGAAAATTTGGGAAATTAACTGTCTATAAGAAAATGGCCTGGGTTTTATATCAGGTGCAGTGCAAAGGACCAAAAGGGTGCCAAAACTAAGCTCACAGATGTTGCAAAAGCAGGGGAAAAAGTCAAGGAGGAAGACAGAACTTAGGGGGCAAGATGTGAGGGACATGGCATGAATACTTAAAATAATGAAAAAAGAAGAAAAGAAAAAATCTTTCCCAAAGTCAAAGCCATCAAAATGCAGGCAGGCCATACGCCACCAAGGGCAGGCACATGCAGCAAAGCTTGCCAAAATTGATCCCCACTGAAGGCCAAAACAGAAAAGAAGGACCTACAAACACGCTGGAAAGGAGTCAACATCAAAGGAATTGCAATTGCAGGAGAAAAATGAAAATGTGGGAAATTTAGTGACTCTAAGAAAATGGCCCGTGGTTTTTATCAGGTGCAGTGCAAAGGACCAAAAGGTGCCAAAACTAAGCTCACAGATGTTGCAAAAGCAGGGGGAAAAAGTCAAGGAGGAAGACACAACTTAGGGAGTAAGATGTGAGGGACATGGCAATGAATACTTAAAATAATAAAAGAGAAAAAAAAGAAAAAAATCTTTCCCAAAGTCAAAGCCATCAAAATGCAGGCAGGCCATACGCCACCAAGGGCAGGGCACTTGCAGCAAAGCTTGCCAAAATTGATCCCCACTGAAGGCCAAAACATAAAAGAAGGACCTACAAACACGCTGGAATGGAGACAACATCAAAGGAATTGCAATTGGAGGAGAAAAAATGAAAATTTGGGATATTTAGTGACTCTAAGAAAATGGCCTGGCCGTATATCATGTGCAGTGCAAAGGACCAAAAGATGCCAAAACTAAGCTCACAGATGTTGCAAAAGCAGGGGAAAAAGTCAAGGAGGAAGACAGAACGTAGGGGTTAAGATGTGAGGGACATGCATGAATACTTAAAACAAAAAAGAAAAGAAAAAGAAAAAATCTTTCCCAAAGTCAAAGCCATCAAAATGCAGGCAGGCCATACGCCACCAAGGGCAGGCACATGCAGCAAAGCTTGCCAAAATTGATCCCCACTGAAGGCCAAAACAGAAAAGAAGGACCTACAAACACGCTTGAATGGAGACAACATCAAAGGAATTGCAATTGCAGGAGAAAAAAAGAAAATTTGGGAAATTTAGTGACTCTAAGGAAAATGGCCCGTGGTTTTACCAGGTGCAGTGCAAAGGACCAAAAGGTGCCAAAACTAAGCTCACAGATGTTGCAAAAGCAGGGGAAAAAGTCAAGGAGGAAGACACAACTTAGGGGGCAAGATGTGAGGGACATGGCATGAATACTTACAATAATAAAAAAAAAAATAGAAAAAATCTTTCCCAAAGTCAAAGACATCAAAATGCAGGCAGGCCATACGCCACCGAGGGCTGGCACATGCAGCAAAGCTTGCCAAAATTGATCCCCACTGAAGGCCAAAACAGAAAAGAAGGACCTACAAACACGCTGGAATGGAGACAACATCAAAGGAATTGCAATTGGAGGAGAAAAAAAGAAAATTTGGGAAATTTAATGACTCTAAGGAAAATGGCCTGGGGTTTATATCAGGTGCAGTGCAAAGGACCAAAAGGTGCCAAAACTAAGCTCACAGATGTTGCAAAAGCAGGGGAAAAAGTCAAGGAGGAAGACAGAACTTAGGGGGCAAGATATGAGGGACATGGCATGAAACACTTCAGAAAACAACCAAAAAAAGAAAAAAATCTTTCCCAAAGTCAAAGTCATCAAAAGGCATGGCCTGCCATCAAGTGCAGGGACATGTACCAAAGAGTCCTCTATTGGTCCCCATTGAAATCGCAAGATTCCTTTTCCCTTCCCGAAAGGAAATGAAATTTCCTTTCGGGAAGGGAAAAGGAATCTTGCGAATGGAATCTTGCGAATCCCAAAAGAAAGGCTTACAAACACTCTGGAAAGGAAATAGGATCAAATGAAATGCAATTGAAAAAAGCAGAAAATTGGGAATTTTAGTCTCATAAAAAATAGGCTGTGAGGAAATCAGCTGCATTGCAAAGGACCAAAAGGTGCCAAAACTAAGCTCACAGATGTTGCAAAAGCAGGGGAAAAAGTCAAGGAGGAAGACACAACTTAGGGGGCAAGATGTGAGGGACATGGCATGAATACTTAAAATAAAAAAGAAAAAAAAAAGAAAAAATCTTTCCCAAAGTCAAAGCCATCAAAATGCAGGCAGGCCATACGCTACCAAGGGCAGGCACATGCAGCAAAGCTTGCCAAAATTGATCCCCACTGAAGGCCAATACAGAAAAGAAGGACCTACAAACACGCTGGAAAGGAGTCAACATCAAAGGAATTGCAATTGGAGGACAAAAAAATAAAATTTGGGAAATTTAGTGACTCTAAGAAAATGGCCTGGCGGTATATCATGTGCAGTGCAAAGGACCAAAGGTGCCAAAACTAAGCTCACAGATGTTGCAAAAGCAGGGGAAAAAGTCAAGGAGGAAGACACAACTTAGGGGGCAAGATATGAGGGACATGGCATGAACACTTCAGAAAACAACCAAAAAAAGAAAAAAATCTTTCCCAAAGTCAAAGCCATCAAAAGGCATGGCCTGCCATCAAGTGCAGGGACATGCACCAAAGATTCCTCTATTGGTCCCCATTGAAATCGCAAGATTCCTTTTCCCTTCCCGAAAGGAAATGAAATTTCCTTTCGGGAAGGGAAAAGGAATCTTGCGAATCCCAAAAGAAAGGCTTAAAAACACTCTGGAAAGGAGATAGGTTCAAATGAAATGCAATTGAAAAAAGCAGAAAATTGGGAATTTTAGTCTCTTAAAAAATAGGCTGTGAGGAAATCAGTTGAATTGCAAAGGACCAAAGATGCCAAAACTAAGCTCACAGATGTTGCAAAAGCAGGGGAAAAAGTCAAGGAGGAAGACACAACTTAGGGGGCAAGATGTGAGGGACGTGGCATGAATAATTAAAACAAAAAAGAAAAAAAAAAGAAAAAATCTTTCCCAAAGTCAAAGCCACCAAAATGCAGGCAGGCCATACGCCACCAAGGGCAGGCACATGCAGCAAAGCTTGCCAAAATTGATCCCCACTGAAGGCCAAAACAGAAAAGAAGGACCTACAAACACGCTGGAAAGGAGTCAACATCAAAGGAATTGCAATTGCAGGAGAAAAATGAAAATTTGGGAAATTTAGTGACTCTAAGAAAATGGCCCGTGGTTTAATCAGGTGCAGTGCAAAGGACTAAAAGGTGCCAAAACTAAGCTCACAGATGTTGCAAAAGCAGGGGAAAAAGTCAAGGAGGAAGACACAACTTAGGGGGCAAGATGTGAGGGACATGGCATGAATACTTAAAACAAAAAAGAAAAAAAAAAGAAAAAATCTTTCCCAAAGTCAAAGCCATCAAAATGCAGGCAGGCCATACGCCAGCAAGGGCAGGCACATGCAGCAAAGCTTGCCAAAATTGATCCCCACTGAAGGCCAAAACAGAAAAAAGGACCTACAAACACGCTGGAATGGAGACAACATCAAAGGAATTGCAATTGCAGGAGAAAAATGAAAATGTGGGAAATTTAGTGACTCTAAGAAAATGGCCCGTGGTTTTACCAGGTGCAGTGCAAAGGACCAAAAGGTGCCAAAACTAAGCTCACAGATGTTGCAAAAGCAGGGGAAAAAGTCAAGGAGGAAGACACAACTTAGGGGGCAAGATATGAGGGACATGACATGAATACTTAAAATAATAAATAAAAAGAAAAGAAAAAATCTTTCCCAAAGTCAAAGCCATCAAAATGCAGGCAGGCCATACGCCAGCAAGGGCAGGCACATGCAGCAAAGCTTGCTAAAATTGATCCCCACTGAAGGCCAAAACAGAAAAGAAGGACCTACAAACACGCTGGAATGGAGACAACATCAAAGGAATTGCAATTGGAGGAGAAAAAAAGAAAATTTGGGATATTTAGTGACTCTAAGAAAATGGCCTGGCAGTATATCATGTGCAGTGCAAAGCACCAAAGATGCCAAAACTAAGCTCACAGATGTTGCAAAAGCAGGGGAAAAAGTCAAGGAGGAAGACAGAACTTAGGGGTCAAGATATGAGGGACATGGCATGAACACTTCAGAAAACAACCAAAAAAAGAAAAAAATCTTTCCCAAAGTCAAAGCCATCAAAAGGCATGGCCTGCCATCAAGTGCAGGGACATGCACCAAAGATTCCTCTATTGGTCCCCATTGAAATCGCAAGATTCCTTTTCCCTTCCCGAAAGGAAATGAAATTTCCTTTCGGGAAGGGAAAAGGAATCTTGCGGATCCCAAAAGAAAGGCTTACAAACACTCTGGAAAGGAGATAGGTTCAAATGAAATGCAATTGAAAAAAGCAGAAAATCGGGAATTTTAGTCTCTTAAAAAATAGGCTGTGAGGAAATCAGCTGCATTGCAAAGGACCAAAAGGTGCCAAAAAAAAGCTCACAAATGTTGCAAAAGCAGGGGAAAAAGTCAAGGAGGAAGACACAACTTAGGGGGCAAGATGTGAGGGACATGGCATGAATACTTAAAATAAAAAAGAAAAAAAAAAGAAAAAATCTTTCCCAAAGTCAAAGCCATCAAAATGCAGGCAGGCCATACGCCACCAAGGGCAGGCACATGCAGCAAAGCTTGCCAAAATTGATCCCCACTGAAGGCCAAAACAGAAAAGAAGGACCTACAAACACGGTGGAAAGGAGTCAACATCAAAGGAATTGCAATTGGAGGAGAAAAAAAGAAAATTTGGGAAATTTATTGACTCTAAGAAAATGGCCTGGCAGTATATCATGTGCAGTGCAAAGGACCAAAAGATGCCAAAACTAAGCTCACAGATGTTGCAAAAGCAGGGGAAAAAGTCAAGGAGGAAGACAGAACTTAGGGGTCAAGATGTGAGGGACATGCATGAATACTTAAAACAAAAAAGAAAAAAAAAAGAAAAAATCTTTCCCAAAGTCAAAGCCATCAAAATGCAGGCAGGCCATACCCCACCAAGGGCAGGCACATGCAGCAAAGCTTGCCAAAATTGATCCCCCACTGAAGGCCAAAACAGAAAAGAAGGACCTACAAACACGCTGGAAAGGAGTCAACATCAAAGGAATTGCAATTGGAGGAGAAAAAAAGAAAATTTGGGAAATTAAGTGTCTATAAGAAAATGGCCTGGGTTTATATCAGGTGCATTGCAAAGGACCAAAAGGTGCCAAAACTAAGCTCACAGATGTTGCAAAAGCAGGGGAAAAAGTCAAGGAGGAAGACACAACTTAGGGAGCAAGATGTGAGGGACATGGCATGAATACTTAAAACATAAAAGAAAAAAAAAAGAAAAAATCTTTCCCAAAGTCAAAGCCATCAAAATGCAGGCAGGCCATAGGCCACCAAGGGCAGGCACATGCAGCAAAGCTTGCCAAAATTGATCCCCACTGAAGGCCAAAACAGAAAAGAAGGACCTACAAACACGCTGGAAAGGAGTCAACATCAAAGGAATTGCAATTGCAGGAGAAAAATGAAAATTTTGGAAATTTAGTGACTCTAAGAAAATGGCCCGTGTTTTAATCAGGTGCAGTGCAAAGGACCAAAAGGTGCCAAAATTAAGCTCACAGATGTTGCAAAAGCAGGGGAAAAAGTCAAGGAGGAATACACAACTTAGGGGGGCAAGATGTGAGGGACATGGCATGAATACTTAAAACAAAAAAGAAAAAAAAAAGAAAAAATCTTTCCCAAAGTCAAAAGCCATCAAAATGCAGGCAGGCCATACGCCACCAAGGGCAGGCACATGCAGCAAAGCTTGCCAAAATTGATCCCCACTGAAGGCCAAAACAGAAAAGAAGGACCTACAAACACGCTGGAATGGAGACAACATCAAAGGAATTGCAATTGGAGGAGAAAAATGAAAATTTGGGAAATTTAGTGACTCTAAGAAAATGGCCCGTGGTTTTACCAGGTGCAGTGCAAAGGACCAAAAGGTGCCAAAACTAAGCTCACAGATGTTGCAAAAGCAGGGGAAAAAGTCAAGGAGGAAGACACAACTTAGGGGGCAAGATGTGAGGGACATGGCATGAATACTTACAATAATAAAAAAAAAAATAGAAAAAATCTTTCCCAAAGTCAAAGCCATCAAAATGCAGCAGGCCAATACGCCACCGAGCGCAGGCACATGCAGCAAAGCTTGCCAAAATTGATCCCCACTGAAGGCCAAAACAGAAAAGAAGGACCTACAAACACGCTGGAATGGAGACAACATCAAAGGAATTGCAATTGGAGGAGAAAAAAAGAAAATTTGGGATATTTAGTGACTCTAAGAAAATGGCCTGGCAGTATATCATGTGCAGTGCAAAGGACCAAAGATGCCAAAACTAAGCTCACAGATGTTGCAAAAGCAGGGGAAAATGTCAAGGAGGAAGACAGAACTTAGGGGGCAAGATATGAGGGACATGGCATGAACACTTCAGAAAACAACCAAAAAAAGAAAAAAATCTTTCCCAAAGTCAAAGCCATCAAAAGGCATGGCCTGCCATCAAGTGCAGGGACATGCACCAAAGATTCCTCTATTGGTCCCCATTGAAATCGCAAGATTTCTTTTCCCTTCCCGAAAGGAAATGAAATTTCCTTTCGGGAAGGGAAAAGGAATCTTGCGAATCCCAAAAGAAAGGCTTACAAACACTCTGGAAAGGAGATAGGTTCAAATGAAATGCAATTGAAAAAAGCAGAAAATCTGGAATTTTAGTCTCTTAAAAAATAGGCTGTGAGGAAATCAGCTGCATTGCAAAGGACCAAAAGGTGCCAAAACTAAGGTCACAGATGTTGCAAAAGCAGGGGAAAAAGTCAAGGAGGAAGACACAACTTAGGGGGCAAGATGTGAGGGACATGGCATGAATACTTAAAATAAAAAGGAAAAAAAAAAAATCTTTCCCAAAGTCAAAGCCATCAAAATGCAGGCAGGCCATACGCCACCAAGGGCAGGCACATGCAGCAAAGCTTGCCAAAATTGATCCCCACTGAAGGCCAAAACAGAAAAGAAGGACCTACAAACACGCTGGAAAGGAGTCAACATCAAAGGAATTGCAATTGGAGGAGAAAAAAAGAAAATTTTAGAAAATTAGTGACTCTAAGAAAATGGCCTGGCAGTATATCATGTGCAGTGCAAAGGACCAAAAGATGCCAAAACTAAGCTCACAGATGTTGCAAAAGCAGGGGAAAAAGTCAAGGAGGAAGACAGAATTTAGGGGTCAAGATGTGAGGGACATGGCATGAATACTTAAAACAAAAAAGAAAAAAAAAAGAAAAAAATCTTTCCCAAAGTCAAAGCCATCAAAATGCAGGCAGGCCATACGCCACCAAGGGCAGGCACAGGCAGCAAAGCTTGCCAAAATTGATCCCCACTGAAGGCCAAAACAGAAAAGAAGGACCTACAAACACGCTGGAAAGGAGTCAACATCAAAGGAATTGCAATAGGAGGAGAAAAAAAAAAATTTGGGAAATTAAGTGTCTATAAGAAAATGGCCTGGGTTTATATCAGGTGCAGTTCAAAGGACCAAAAGGTGCCAAAACTAAGCTCACAGATGTTGCAAAAGCAGGGGAAAAAGTCAAGGAGGAAGACACAACTTTGGGAGCATAATATGAGGGACAAGGCATGAATACTTAAAACAAAAAAGAAAAAAAAAAGAAAAAATCTTTCCCAAAGTCAAAGCCATCAAAATGCAGGCAGGCCATACGCCAGCAAGGGCAGGCACATGCAGCAAAGCTTGCCAAAATTGATCCCCACTGAAGGCCAAAACAGAAAAGAAGGACCTACAAACACGCTGGAATGGAGATAACATCAAAGGAATTGCAATTGCAGGAGAAAAATGAAAATTTGGGAAATTTAGTGACTCTAAGAAAATGGCCTGGCAGTATATCATGTGCAGTGCAAAGGACCAAAAGATGCCAAAACTAAGCTCACAGATGTTGCAAAAGCAGGGGAAAAAGTCAAGGAGGAAGACAGAACTTAGGGGTCAAGATGTGAGGGACATGGCATGAATACTTAAAACAAAAAAGAAAAAAAAAAGAAAAAATCTTTCCCAAAGTCAAAGCCATCAAAATGCAGGCAGGCCATATGCCACCTAGGGCTGGCACATGCAGCAAAGCTTGCCAAAATTGATCCCCACTGAAGGCCAAAACAGAAAAGAAGGACCTACAAACACGCTGGAAAGGAGTCAACATCAAAGGAATTGCAATTGGAGGAGAAAAAAAGAAAATTTTGGAAATTTAGTGACTCTAAGAAAATGGCCTGGCAGTATATCATGTGCAGTGCAAAGGACCAAAGATGCCAAAACTAAGCTCACAGATGTTGCAAAAGCAGGGGAAAAAGTCAAGGAGGAAGACAGAACTTAGGGGGCAAGATATGAGGGACATGGCATGAACACTTCAGAAAACAACCAAAAAAAGAAAAAAATCTTTCCCAAAGTCAAAGCCATCAAAAGGCATGGCCTGCCATCAAGTGCAGGGACATGCACCAAAGATTCCTCTATTGGTCCCCATTGAAATCGCAAGATTCCTTTTCCCTTCCCGAAAGGAAATGAAATTTCTTTTCGGGAAGGGAAAAGGAATCTTGCGAATCCCAAAAGAAAGGCTTACAAACACTCTGGAAAGGAGATAGGTTCAAATGAAATGCAATTGAAAAAGCAGAAAATCGGGAATTTTAGTCTCTTAAAAAATAGGCTGTGAGGAAATCAGTTGCATTGCAAAGGACCAAAGATGCCAAAACTAAGCTCACAGATGTTGCAAAAGCAGGGGAAAAAGTCAAGGAGGAAGACACCACTTAGGGGGCAAGATGTGAGGGACATGGCATGAATACTTAAAACAAAAAAAAAAAAAAAAAGAAAAAATCTTTCCCAAAGTCAATGCCACCAAAATGCAGGCAGGCCATACGCCACCAAGGGCAGGCACATGCAGCAAAGCTTGCCAAAATTGATCCCCACTGAAGGCCAAAACAGAAAAGAAGGACCTACAAACACGGTGGAAAGGAGTCAACATCAAAGGAATTGCAATTGGAGGAGAAAAAAAGAAAATTTTGGAAATTTAGTGACTCT
Source organism: Artemisiospiza belli (assembly GCA_021963965.1). NCBI lineage: Eukaryota > Metazoa > Chordata > Aves > Passeriformes > Passerellidae > Artemisiospiza > Artemisiospiza belli. The sequence continues at coordinate 46,213 of JAKDEW010000441.1, forward strand.
AAGAAAATGGCCTGGCAGTATATCATGTGCAGTGCAAAGGACCAAAAGATGCCAAAACTAAGCTCACAGATGTTGCAAAAGCAGGGGAAAAAGTCAAGGAGGAAGACAGAACTTAGGGGGCAAGATGTGAGGGACATGGCATGAATACTTAAAACAAAAAAGAAAAAAAAAAGAAAAAATCTTTCCCAAAGTCAAAGCCATCAAAATGCAGGCAGGCCATACGCCACCAAGGGCAGGCACATGCAGCAAAGCTTGCCAAAATTGATCCCCACTGAAGGCCAAAACAGAAAAGAAGGACCTACAAACACGCTGGAAAGGAGTCAAAATCAAAGGAATTGCAATTGGAGGAGAAAAAAAGAAAATTTTAGAAAATTAGTGACTCTAAGAAAATGGCCTGGCAGTATATCATGTGCAGTGCAAAGGACCAAAAGATGCCAAAACTAAGCTCACAGATGTTGCAAAAGCAGGGGAAAAAGTCAAGGAGGAAGACAGAACTTAGGGGTCAAGATGTGAGGGACATGGCATGAATACTTAAAACAAAAAAGAAAAAAAAAAGAAAAAATCTTTCCCAAAGTCAAAGCCATCAAAATGCAGGCAGGCCATACGCCACCAAGGGCAGGCACAGGCAGCAAAGCTTGCCAAAATTGATCCCCACTGAAGGCCAAAACAGAAAAGAAGGACCTACAAACACGCTGGAAAGGAGTCAACATCAAAGGAATTGCAATAGGAGGAGAAAAAAAGAAAATTTGGGAAATTAAGTGTCTATAAGAAAATGGCCTGGGTTTATATCAGGTGCAGTGCAAAGGACCAAAAGGTGCCAAAACTAAGCTCACAGATGTTGCAAAAGCAGGGGAAAAAGTCAAGGAGGAAGACACAACTTAGGGAGCAAGATGTGAGGGACATGGCATGAATACTTAAAACAGAAAAGAAAAAAAAAAGAAAAAATCTTTCCCAAAGTCAAAGCCATCAAAATGCAGGCAGGCCATACGCCAGCAAGTGCAGGCACATGCAGCAAAGCTTGCCAAAATTGATCCCCACTGAAGGCCAAAACAGAAAAGAAGGACCTACAAACACGCTGGAATGGAGACAACATCAAAGGAATTGCAATTGCAGGAGAAAAAAGAAAATTTGGGAAATTTAGTGACTCTAAGAAAATGGCCCGTGGTTCTATCAGGTGCAGTGCAAAGGACCAAAAGGTGCCAAAACTAAGCTCACAGATGTTGCAAAAGCAGGGGAAAAAGTCAAGGAGGAAGACACAACATAGGGGGCAAGATGTGAGGGACATGGCATGAATACTTAAAATAATGAAAAAAAAAGAAAAGAAAAAATCTTTCCCAAAGTCAAAGCCATCAAAATGCAGGCAGGCCATACGCCACCAAGGGCAGGCACATGCAGCAAAGCTTGCCAAAATTGATCCCCACTGAAGGCCAAAACAGAAAAGAAGGACCTACAAACACGCTGGAAAGGAGTCAACATCAAAGGAATTGCAATTGGAGGAGAAAAGAAGTAAATTTGGGCAATTAAATGTCTATAAGAAAATGGCCTGGCAGTATATCATTTGCAGTGCAAAGGACCAAAAGGTGCAAAAACTAAGCTCACAGATGTTGCAAAAGCAGGGGGAAAAAGTCAAGGAGGAAGACACAACTTAGGGGGCAAGATATGAGGGACATGACATGAATACTTAAAATAATAAAAAAAAAGAAAAGAAAAAATCTTTCCCAAAGTCAAAGCCATCAAAATGCAGGCAGGCCATACGCCAGCAAGGGCAGGCACATGCAGCAAAGCTTGCTAAAATTGATCCCCACTGAAGGCCAAAACAGAAAAGAAGGACCTACAAACACGCTGGAATGGAGACAACATCAAAGGAATTGCAATTGGAGGAGAAAAAAAGAAAATTTGGGATATTTAGTGACTCTAAGAAAATGGCCTGGCAGTATATCATGTGCAGTGCAAAGGACCAAAGATGCCAAAACTAAGCTCACAGATGTTGCAAAAGCAGGGGAAAAAGTCAAGGAGGAAGACACAACTTAGGGGGCAAGATATGACGGACTAGGCATGAACACTTCAGAAAACAACCAAAAAAAGAAAAAAATCTTTCCCAAAGTCAAAGCCATCAAAAGGCATGGCCTGCCATCAAGTGCAGGGACATGCACCAAAGATTCCTCTATTGGTCCCCATTGAAATCGCAAGATTCTTTTTCCCTTCCCGAAAGGAAATGAAATTTCCTTTCTGGAAGGGAAAAGGAATCTTGCGAATCCCAAAAGAAAGGCTTACAAACACTCTGGAGAGGAGACAGGATCAAATGAAATGCAATTGAAAAAAGCAGAAAATCGGGAATTTTAGTCTCTTAAAAAATAGGCTGTGAGGAAATCAGCTGCATTGCAAAGGATCAAAAGGTGCCAAAACTAAGCTCACAGATGTTGCAAAAGCAGGGGAAAAAGTCAAGGAGGAAGACACAACTTAGGGGGCAAGATGTGAGGGACATGGCATGAATACTTAAAATAAAAAAGAAAAAAAAAAAAAATCTTTCCCAAAGTCAAAGCCATCAAAATGCAGGCAGGCCATACACCACCAAGGGCAGGCACATGCAGCAAAGCTTGCTAAAATTGATCCCCACTGAAGGCCAAAACAGAAAAGAAGGACCTACAAACACGCTGGAATGGAGACAACATCAAAGGAATTGCAATTGGAGGAGAAAAAAAGAAAATTTTGGAAATTTAGTGATTCTAAGAAAATGGCCTGGCAGTATATCATGTGCAGTGCAAAGGACCAAAAGATGCCAAAACTAAGCTCACAGATGTTGCAAAAGCAGGGGAAAAAGTCAAGGAGGAAGACAGAACTTAGGGGTCAACATGCGAGGGACATGGCATGAATACTTAAAACAAAAAAGAAAAGAAAAAGAAAAAATCTTTCCCAAAGTCAAAGCCATCAAAATGCAGGCAGGCCATACGCCACCAAGGGCAGGCACATGCAGCAAAGCTTGCCAAAATTGATCCCCACTGAAGGCCAAAACAGAAAAGAAGGACCTACAAACACGCTGGAAAGGAGTCAACATCAAAGGAATTGCAATTGGAGGAGAAAAAAAGAAAATTTGGGAAATTAAGTGTCTATAAGAAAATGGCCTGGGTTTATATCAGGTGCAGTGCAAAGGACCAAAAGGTGCCAAAACTAAGCTCACAGATGTTGCAAAAGCAGGGGAAAAAGTCAAGGAGGAAGACACAACTTAGGGAGCATAATGTGAGGGACATGGCATGAATACTTAAAACAAAAAAGAAAAAAAAAAGAAAAAATCTTTCCCAAAGTCAAAGCCATCAAAATGCAGGCAGGCCATACGCCAGCAAGTGCAGGCACATGCAGCAAAGCTTGCCAAAATTGATCCCCACTGAAGGCCAAAACAGAAAAGAAGGACCTACAAACACGCTGGAATGGAGACAACATCAAAGGAATTGCAATTGCAGGAGAAAAATGAAAATTTGGGAAATTTAGTGACTCTAAGAAAATGGCCCATGGTTTTATCAGGTGCAGTGCAAAGGACCAAAAGGTGCCAAAAAAAAGCTCACAAATGTTGCAAAAGCAGGGGAAAAAGTCAAGGAGGAAGACACAACTTAGGGGGCAAGATGTGAGGAACATGGCATGAATACTTAAAATAATGAAAAAAAAAGAAAAGAAAAAATCTTTCCCAAAGTCAAAGCCATCAAAATGCAGGCAGGCCATACGCCACCAAGGACAGGCACATGCAGCAAAGCTTGCCAAAATTGATCCCCACTGAAGGCCAAAACAGAAAAGAAGGACCTACAAACACGCTGGAATGGAGACAACATCAAAGGAATTGCAATTGGAGGAGAAAAAAAGAAAATTTGGGAAATTTAGTGACTCTAAGAAAATGGCCTGGTAGTATATCATGTGCAGTGCAAAGGACCAAAGATGCCAAAACTAAGCTCACAGATGTTGCAAAAGCAGGGGAAAAAGTCAAGGAGGAAGACACAACTTAGGGGGCAAGATATGAGGGACATGGCATGAACACTTCAGAAAACAACCAAAAAAAGAAAAAAATCTTTCCCAAAGTCAAAGCCATCAAAAGGCATGGCCTGCCATCAAGTGCAGGGACATGCACCAAAGATTCCTCTATTGGTCCCCATTGAAATCGCAAGATTTCTTTTCCCTTCCCGAAAGGAAATGAAATTTCCTTTCGGGAAGGGAAAAGGAATCTTGCGAATCCCAAAAGAAAGGCTTACAAACACTCTGGAAAGGAGATAGGTTCAAATGAAATGCAATTGAAAAAAGCAGAAAATCTGGAATTTTAGTCTCTTAAAAAATAGGCTGTGAGGAAATCAGCTGCATTGCAAAGGACCAAAAGGTGCCAAAACTAAGGTCACAGATGTTGCAAAAGCAGGGGAAAAAGTCAAGGAGGAAGACACAACTTAGGGGGCAAGATGTGAGGGACATGGCATGAATACTTAAAATAAAAAGGAAAAAAAAAAAATCTTTCCCAAAGTCAAAGCCATCAAAATGCAGGCAGGCCATACGCCACCAAGGGCAGGCACATGCAGCAAAGCTTGCCAAAATTGATCCCCACTGAAGGCCAAAACAGAAAAGAAGGACCTACAAACACGCTGGAAAGGAGTCAACATCAAAGGAATTGCAATTGGAGGAGAAAAAAAGAAAATTTTAGAAAATTAGTGACTCTAAGAAAATGGCCTGGCAGTATATCATGTGCAGTGCAAAGGACCAAAAGATGCCAAAACTAAGCTCACAGATGTTGCAAAAGCAGGGGAAAAAGTCAAGGAGGAAGACAGAATTTAGGGGTCAAGATGTGAGGGACATGGCATGAATACTTAAAACAAAAAAGAAAAAAAAAAGAAAAAATCTTTCCCAAAGTCAAAGCCATCAAAATGCAGGCAGGCCATACGCCACCAAGGGCAGGCACAGGCAGCAAAGCTTGCCAAAATTGATCCCCACTGAAGGCCAAAACAGAAAAGAAGGACCTACAAACACGCTGGAAAGGAGTCAACATCAAAGGAATTGCAATAGGAGGAGAAAAAAAAAAATTTGGGAAATTAAGTGTCTATAAGAAAATGGCCTGGGTTTATATCAGGTGCAGTTCAAAGGACCAAAAGGTGCCAAAACTAAGCTCACAGATGTTGCAAAAGCAGGGGAAAAAGTCAAGGAGGAAGACACAACTTAGGGAGCATAATATGAGGGACAAGGCATGAATACTTAAAACAAAAAAGAAAAAAAAAAGAAAAAATCTTTCCCAAAGTCAAAGCCATCAAAATGCAGGCAGGCCATACGCCAGCAAGGGCAGGCACATGCAGCAAAGCTTGCCAAAATTGATCCCCACTGAAGGCCAAAACAGAAAAGAAGGACCTACAAACACGCTGGAATGGAGATAACATCAAAGGAATTGCAATTGCAGGAGAAAAATGAAAATTTGGGAAATTTAGTGACTCTAAGAAAATGGCCTGGCAGTATATCATGTGCAGTGCAAAGGACCAAAAGATGCCAAAACTAAGCTCACAGATGTTGCAAAAGCAGGGGAAAAAGTCAAGGAGGAAGACAGAACTTAGGGGTCAAGATGTGAGGGACATGGCATGAATACTTAAAACAAAAAAGAAAAAAAAAAGAAAAAATCTTTCCCAAAGTCAAAGCCATCAAAATGCAGGCAGGCCATATGCCACCTAGGGCTGGCACATGCAGCAAAGCTTGCCAAAATTGATCCCCACTGAAGGCCAAAACAGAAAAGAAGGACCTACAAACACGCTGGAAAGGAGTCAACATCAAAGGAATTGCAATTGGAGGAGAAAAAAAGAAAATTTTGGAAATTTAGTGACTCTAAGAAAATGGCCTGGCAGTATATCATGTGCAGTGCAAAGGACCAAAGATGCCAAAACTAAGCTCACAGATGTTGCAAAAGCAGGGGAAAAAGTCAAGGAGGAAGACAGAACTTAGGGGGCAAGATATGAGGGACATGGCATGAACACTTCAGAAAACAACCAAAAAAAGAAAAAAATCTTTCCCAAAGTCAAAGCCATCAAAAGGCATGGCCTGCCATCAAGTGCAGGGACATGCACCAAAGATTCCTCTATTGGTCCCCATTGAAATCGCAAGATTCCTTTTCCCTTCCCGAAAGGAAATGAAATTTCTTTTCGGGAAGGGAAAAGGAATCTTGCGAATCCCAAAAGAAAGGCTTACAAACACTCTGGAAAGGAGATAGGTTCAAATGAAATGCAATTGAAAAAGCAGAAAATCGGGAATTTTAGTCTCTTAAAAAATAGGCTGTGAGGAAATCAGTTGCATTGCAAAGGACCAAAGATGCCAAAACTAAGCTCACAGATGTTGCAAAAGCAGGGGAAAAAGTCAAGGAGGAAGACACCACTTAGGGGGCAAGATGTGAGGGACATGGCATGAATACTTAAAACAAAAAAAAAAAAAAAAAGAAAAAATCTTTCCCAAAGTCAATGCCACCAAAATGCAGGCAGGCCATACGCCACCAAGGGCAGGCACATGCAGCAAAGCTTGCCAAAATTGATCCCCACTGAAGGCCAAAACAGAAAAGAAGGACCTACAAACACGGTGGAAAGGAGTCAACATCAAAGGAATTGCAATTGGAGGAGAAAAAAAGAAAATTTTGGAAATTTAGTGACTCTAAGAAAATGGCCTGGCAGTATATCATGTGCAGTGCAAAGGACCAAAAGATGCCAAAACTAAGCTCACAGATGTTGCAAAAGCAGGGGAAAAAGTCAAGGAGGAAGACAGAACTTAGGGGTCAAGATGTGAGGGACATGGCATGAATACTTAAAACAAAAAAGAAAAAAAAAAGAAAAAATCTTTCCCAAAGTCAAAGCCATCAAAATGCAGGCAGGCCATACGCCACCAAGGGCAGGCACATGCAGCAAAGCTTGCCAAAATTGATCCCCACTGAAGGCCAAAACAGAAAAGAAGGACCTACAAACACGCTGGAAAGGAGTCAAAATCAAAGGAATTGCAATTGGAGGAGAAAAAAAGAAAATTTTAGAAAATTAGTGACTCTAAGAAAATGGCCTGGCAGTATATCATGTGCAGTGCAAAGGACCAAAAGATGCCAAAACTAAGCTCACAGATGTTGCAAAAGCAGGGGAAAAAGTCAAGGAGGAAGACAGAACTTAGGGGTCAAGATGTGAGGGACATGGCATGAATACTTAAAACAAAAAAGAAAAAAAAAAGAAAAAATCTTTCCCAAAGTCAAAGCCATCAAAATGCAGGCAGGCCATACGCCACCAAGGGCAGGCACAGGCAGCAAAGCTTGCCAAAATTGATCCCCACTGAAGGCCAAAACAGAAAAGAAGGACCTACAAACACGCTGGAAAGGAGTCAACATCAAAGGAATTGCAATAGGAGGAGAAAAAAAGAAAATTTGGGAAATTAAGTGTCTATAAGAAAATGGCCTGGGTTTATATCAGGTGCAGTGCAAAGGACCAAAAGGTGCCAAAACTAAGCTCACAGATGTTGCAAAAGCAGGGGAAAAAGTCAAGGAGGAAGACACAACTTAGGGAGCAAGATGTGAGGGACATGGCATGAATACTTAAAACAGAAAAGAAAAAAAAAAGAAAAAATCTTTCCCAAAGTCAAAGCCATCAAAATGCAGGCAGGCCATACGCCAGCAAGTGCAGGCACATGCAGCAAAGCTTGCCAAAATTGATCCCCACTGAAGGCCAAAACAGAAAAGAAGGACCTACAAACACGCTGGAATGGAGACAACATCAAAGGAATTGCAATTGCAGGAGAAAAATGAAAATTTGGGAAATTTAGTGACTCTAAGAAAATGGCCCGTGGTTCTATCAGGTGCAGTGCAAAGGACCAAAAGGTGCCAAAACTAAGCTCACAGATGTTGCAAAAGCAGGGGAAAAAGTCAAGGAGGAAGACACAACATAGGGGGCAAGATGTGAGGGACATGGCATGAATACTTAAAATAATGAAAAAAAAAGAAAAGAAAAAATCTTTCCCAAAGTCAAAGCCATCAAAATGCAGGCAGGCCATACGCCACCAAGGGCAGGCACATGCAGCAAAGCTTGCCAAAATTGATCCCCACTGAAGGCCAAAACAGAAAAGAAGGACCTACAAACACGCTGGAAAGGAGTCAACATCAAAGGAATTGCAATTGGAGGAGAAAAGAAGTAAATTTGGGCAATTAAATGTCCATAAGAAAATGGCCTGGCAGTATATCATTTGCAGTGCAAAGGACCAAAAGGTGCAAAAACTAAGCTCACAGATGTTGCAAAAGCAGGGGAAAAAGTCAAGGAGGAAGACACAACTTAGGGGGCAAGATATGAGGGACATGACATGAATACTTAAAATAATAAAAAAAAAGAAAAGAAAAAATCTTTCCCAAAGTCAAAGCCATCAAAATGCAGGCAGGCCATACGCCAGCAAGGGCAGGCACATGCAGCAAAGCTTGCTAAAATTGATCCCCACTGAAGGCCAAAACAGAAAAGAAGGACCTACAAACACGCTGGAATGGAGACAACATCAAAGGAATTGCAATTGGAGGAGAAAAAAAGAAAATTTGGGATATTTAGTGACTGCAAGAAAATGGCCTGGCAGTATATCATGTGCAGTGCAAAGGACCAAAGATGCCAAAACTAAGCTCACAGATGTTGCAAAAGCAGGGGAAAAAGTCAAGGAGGAAGACACAACTTAGGGGGCAAGATATGACGGACTAGGCATGAACACTTCAGAAAACAACCAAAAAAAGAAAAAAATCTTTCCCAAAGTCAAAGCCATCAAAAGGCATGGCCTGCCATCAAGTGCAGGGACATGCACCAAAGATTCCTCTATTGGTCCCCATTGAAATCGCAAGATTCTTTTTCCCTTCCCGAAAGGAAATGAAATTTCCTTTCTGGAAGGGAAAAGGAATCTTGCGAATCCCAAAAGAAAGGCTTACAAACACTCTGGAGAGGAGACAGGATCAAATGAAATGCAATTGAAAAAAGCAGAAAATCGGGAATTTTAGTCTCTTAAAAAATAGGCTGTGAGGAAATCAGCTGCATTGCAAAGGATCAAAAGGTGCCAAAACTAAGCTCACAGATGTTGCAAAAGCAGGGGAAAAAGTCAAGGAGGAAGACACAACTTAGGGGGCAAGATGTGAGGGACATGGCATGAATACTTAAAATAAAAAAGAAAAAAAAAAAAATCTTTCCCAAAGTCAAAGCCATCAAAATGCAGGCAGGCCATACACCACCAAGGGCAGGCACATGCAGCAAAGCTTGCTAAAATTGATCCCCACTGAAGGCCAAAACAGAAAAGAAGGACCTACAAACACGCTGGAATGGAGACAACATCAAAGGAATTGCAATTGGAGGAGAAAAAAAGAAAATTTTGGAAATTTAGTGATTCTAAGAAAATGGCCTGGCAGTATATCATGTGCAGTGCAAAGGACCAAAAGATGCCAAAACTAAGCTCACAGATGTTGCAAAAGCAGGGGAAAAAGTCAAGGAGGAAGACAGAACTTAGGGGTCAACATGCGAGGGACATGGCATGAATACTTAAAACAAAAAAGAAAAGAAAAAGAAAAAATCTTTCCCAAAGTCAAAGCCATCAAAATGCAGGCAGGCCATACGCCACCAAGGGCAGGCACATGCAGCAAAGCTTGCCAAAATTGATCCCCACTGAAGGCCAAAACAGAAAAGAAGGACCTACAAACACGCTGGAAAGGAGTCAACATCAAAGGAATTGCAATTGGAGGAGAAAAAAAGAAAATTTGGGAAATTAAGTGTCTATAAGAAAATGGCCTGGGTTTATATCAGGTGCAGTGCAAAGGACCAAAAGGTGCCAAAACTAAGCTCACAGATGTTGCAAAAGCAGGGGAAAAAGTCAAGGAGGAAGACACAACTTAGGGAGCATAATGTGAGGGACATGGCATGAATACTTAAAACAAAAAAGAAAAAAAAAAGAAAAAATCTTTCCCAAAGTCAAAGCCATCAAAATGCAGGCAGGCCATACGCCAGCAAGTGCAGGCACATGCAGCAAAGCTTGCCAAAATTGATCCCCACTGAAGGCCAAAACAGAAAAGAAGGACCTACAAACACGCTGGAATGGAGACAACATCAAAGGAATTGCAATTGCAGGAGAAAAATGAAAATTTGGGAAATTTAGTGACTCTAAGAAAATGGCCCATGGTTTTATCAGGTGCAGTGCAAAGGACCAAAAGGTGCCAAAAAAAAGCTCACAAATGTTGCAAAAGCAGGGGAAAAAGTCAAGGAGGAAGACACAACTTAGGGGGCAAGATGTGAGGAACATGGCATGAATACTTAAAATAATGAAAAAAAAAGAAAAGAAAAAATCTTTCCCAAAGTCAAAGCCATCAAAATGCAGGCAGGCCATACGCCACCAAGGACAGGCACATGCAGCAAAGCTTGCCAAAATTGATCCCCACTGAAGGCCAAAACAGAAAAGAAGGACCTACAAACACGCTGGAATGGAGACAACATCAAAGGAATTGCAATTGGAGGAGAAAAAAAGAAAATTTGGGAAATTTAGTGACTCTAAGAAAATGGCCTGGTAGTATATCATGTGCAGTGCAAAGGACCAAAGATGCCAAAACTAAGCTCACAGATGTTGCAAAAGCAGGGGAAAAAGTCAAGGAGGAAGACACAACTTAGGGGGCAAGATATGAGGGACATGGCATGAACACTTCAGAAAACAACCAAAAAAAGAAAAAAATCTTTCCCAAAGTCAAAGCCATCAAAAGGCATGGCCTGCCATCAAGTGCAGGGACATGCACCAAAGATTCCTCTATTGGTCCCCATTGAAATCGCAAGATTCCTTTTCCCTTCCCGAAAGGAAATGAAATTTCCTTTCGGGAAGGGAAAAGGAATCTTGCGAATCCCAAAAGAAAGGCTTACAAACACTCTGGAAAGGAGATAGGTTCAAATGAAATGCAATTGAAAAAAGCAGAAAATCGGGAATTTTAGTCTCTTAAAAAATAGGCTGTGAGGAAATCAGCTGCATTGCAAAGGACCAAAAGGTGCCAAAAAAAAGCTCACAAATGTTGCAAAAGCAGGGGAAAAAGTCAAGGAGGAAGACACAACTTAGGGGGCAAGATGTGAGGGACATGGCATGAATACTTAAAATAAAAAAATAAAAAAAAAGAAAAAATCTTTCCCAAAGTCAAAGCCATCAAAATGCAGGCAGGCCATACGCCAGCAAGGGCAGGCACATGCAGCAAAGCTTGCCAAAATTGATCCCCACTGAAGGCCAAAACAGAAAAGAAGGACCTACAAACACGCTGGAAAGGAGTCAACAGCAAAGGAATTGCAATTGGAGGAGAAAAAAAGAAAATTTGGGAAATTTATTGACTCTAAGAAAATGGCCTGGCAGTATATCATGTGCAGTGCAAAGGACCAAAAGATGCCAAAACTAAGCTCACAGATGTTGCAAAAGCAGGGGAAAAAGTCAAGGAGGAAGACAGAACATAGGGGTCAAGATGTGAGGGACATGCATGAATACTTAAAACAAAAAAGAAAAAAAAAAAAAAAATCTTTCCCAAAGTCAAAGCCATCAAAATGCAGGCAGGCCATACGCCACCAAGGGCAGGCACATGCAGCAAAGCTTGCCAAAATTGATCCCCACTGAAGGCCAAAACAGAAAAGAAGGACCTACAAACACGCTGGAAAGGAGTCAACATCAAAGGAATTGCAATAGGAGGAGAAAAAAAGAAAATTTGGGAAATTAAGTGTCTATAAGAAAATGGCCTGGGTTTATATCAGGTGCAGTGCAAAGGACCAAAAGGTGCCAAAACTAAGCTCACAGATGTTGCAAAAGCAGGGGAAAAAGTCAAGGAGGAAGACACAACTTAGGGAGCATAATGTGAGGGACATGGCATGAATACTTAAAACAAAAAAGAAAAAAAAAAGAAAAAATCTTTCCCAAAGTCAAAGCCATCAAAATGCAGGCAGGCCATACGCCAGCAAGGGCAGGCACATGCAGCAAAGCTTTCCAAAATTGATCCCCACTGAAGGCCAAAACAGAAAAGAAGGACCTACAAACACGCTGGAATGGAGACAACATCAAAGGAATTGCAATTGCAGGAGAAAAATGAAAATTTGGGAAATTTAGTGATTCTAAGAAAATGACCCGTGGTTTTATCAGGTGCAGTGCAAAGGACCAAAAGGTGCCAAAACTAAGCTCACAGATGTTGCAAAAGCAGGGGAAAAAGTCAAGGAGGAAGACACAACTTAGGGGGCAAGATGTGAGGGACATGGCATGAATACTTAAAATAATGAAAAAAAAAGAAAAGAAAAAAATCTTTCCCAAAGTCAAAGCCATCAAAATGCAGGCAGGCCATACGCCACCAAGGGCAGGCACATGCAGCAAAGCTTGCCAAAATTGATCCCCACTGAAGGCCAAAACAGAAAAGAAGGACCTACAAACACGCTGGAATGGAGACAACATCAAAGGAATTGCAATTGGCGGAGAAAAAATGAAAATTTGGGAAATTTAGTGACTCTAATAAAAAGGCCCGTGGTTTTACCAGGTGCAGTGCAAAGGACCAAAAGGTGCCAAAAAAAAGCTCACAAATGTTGCAAAAGCAGGGGAAAAAGTCAAGGAGGAAGGCACAACTTAGGGGGCAAGATGTGAGGGACATGGCATGAATACTTACAATATTAAAAAAAAAAATAGAAAAAATCTTTCCCAAAGTCAAAGCCATCAAAATGCAGGCAGGCCATACGCCACCAAGGGCAGGCACATGCAGCAAAGCTTGCCAAAATTGATCCCCACTGAAGGCCAAAACAGAAAAGAAGGACCTACAAACACGCTGGAATGGAGACAACATCAAAGGAACTGCAATTGGAGGAGAAAAAAAGAAAATTTGGGAAATTTAGTGACTCTAAGAAAATGGCCTGGCAGTATATCATGTGAGGTGCAAAGGACCAAAGATGCCAAAACTAAGCTCACAGATGTTGCAAAAGCAGGGGAAAAAGTCAAGGAGGAAGACAGAACTTAGGGGGCAAGATATGAGGGACATGGCATGAACACTTCAGAAAACAACCAAAAAAAGAAAAAAATCTTTCCCAAAGTCAAAGCCATCAAAAGGCATGGCCTGCCATCAAGTGCAGGGACATGCACCAAAGATTCCTCTATTGGTCCCCATTGAAATCGCAAGATTCCTTTTCCCTTCCCGAAAGGAAATGAAATTTCCTTTCGGGAAGGGAAAAGGAATCTTGCGGATCCCAAAAGAAAGGCTTACAAACACTCTGGAAAGGAGATAGGTTCAAATGAAATGCAATTGAAAAAAGCAGAAAATCGGGAATTTTAGTCTCTTAAAAAATAGGCTGTGAGGAAATCAGCTGCATTGCAAAGGACCAAAAGGTGCCAAAACTAAGCTCACAAATGTTGCAAAAGCAGGGCAAAAAGTCAAGGAGGAAGACACAACTTAGGGGGCAAGATGTGAGGGACATGGCATGAATACTTTAAATAAAAAGAAAAAAAAAAGAAAAAATCTTTCCCAAAGTGAAAGCCATCAAAATGCAGGCAGGCCATACGCCACCAAGGGCAGGCACATGCAGCAAAGCTTGCCAAAATTGATCCCCACTGAAGGCCAAAACAGAAAAGAAGGACCTACAAACACGCTGGAAAGGAGTCAACATCAAAGGAATTGCAATAGGAGGAGAAAAAAAGAAAATTTGGGAAATTAACTGTCTATAAGAAAATGGCCTGGGTTTATATCAGGTGCAGTGCAAAGGACCAAAAGGTGCCAAAACTAAGCTCACAGATGTTGCAAAAGCAGGGGAAAAAGTCAAGGAGGAAGACACAACTTAGGGAGCAAGATGTGAGGGACATGGCATGAATACTTAAAACAAAAAAGAAAAAAAAAAGAAAAAATCTTTCCCAAAGTCAAAGCCATCAAAATGCAGGCAGGCCATACGCCACCAAGGGCAGGCACATGCAGCAAAGCTTGCCAAAATTGATCCCCACTGAAGGCCAAAACAGAAAAGAAGGACCTACAAACACGCTGGAAAGGAGTCAACATCAAAGGAATTGCAATTGGAGGAGAAAAAATGAAAATTTGGGAAATTTAGTGACTCTGAGAAAATGGCCTGGGTTTATATCAGTTGCAGTGCAAAGGACCAAAAGATGCCAAAACTAAGCTCACAGATGTTGCAAAAGCAGGGGAAAAAGTCAAGGAGGAAGGCACAACTTAGGGGGCAAGATGTGAGGGACATGGCATGAATACTTACAGTAATAAAAAAAAAAATAGAAAAAATCTTTCCCAAAGTCAAAGCCATCAAAATGCAGGCAGGCCATACGCCACCGAGGGCAGGCACATGCAGCAAAGCTTGCCAAAATTGATCCCCACTGAAGGCCAAAACAGAAAAGAAGGACCTACAAACACGCTGGAATAGAGACAACATCAAAGGAATTGCAATTGGAGGAGAAAAAAAGAAAATTTGGGATATTTAGTGACTCTAAGAAAATGGCCTGGCAGTATATCATGTGCAGTGCAAAGGACCAAAGATGCCAAAACTAAGCTCACAGATGTTGCAAAAGCAGGGGAAAAAGTCAAGGAGGAAGACAGAACTTAGGGGGCAAGATATGAGGGACATGGCATGAACACTTCAGAAAACAACCAAAAAAAGAAAAAAATCTTTCCCAAAGTCAAAGCCATCAAAAGGCATGGCCTGCCATCAAGTGCAGGGACATGCACCAAAGATTCCTCTATTGGTCCCCATTGAAATCGCAAGATTCCTTTTCCCTTCCCGAAAGGAAATGAAATTTCCTTTCGGGAAGGGAAAAGGAATCTTGCGGATCCCAAAAGAAAGGCTTACAAACACTCTGGAAAGGAGATAGGTTCAAATGAAATGCAATTGAAAAAAGCAGAAAATCGGGAATTTTAGTCTCTTAAAAAATAGGCTGTGAGGAAATCAGTTGCATTGCAAAGGACCAAAGATGCCAAAACTAAGCTCACAGATGTTGCAAAAGCAGGGGAAAAAGTCAAGGAGGAAGACACAACTTAGGGGGCAAGATGTGAGGGACATGGCATGAATACTTAAAACAAAAAAGAAAAAAAAAAGAAAAAATCTTTCCCAAAGTCAAAGCCACCAAAATGCAGGCAGGCCATACGCCACCAAGGGCAGGCACATGCAGCAAACTTGCCAAAATTGATCCCCACTGAAGGCCAAAACAGAAAAGAAGGACCTACAAACACGCTGGAAAGGAGATAGGATCAAATGAAATGCAATTGAAAAAAGCAGAAAATCGGGAATTTTAGTCTCTTAAAAAATAGGCTGTGAGGAAATCAGCTGCATTGCAAAGGACCAAAAGGTGCCAAAACTAAGCTCACAGATGTTGCAAAAGCAGGGGAAAAAGTCAAGGAGGAAGACACAACTTAGGGGGCAAGATGTGAGGGACATGGCATGAATACTTTAAATAAAAAAGAAAAAAAAAAAATCTTTCCCAAAGTCAAAGCCATTAAAATGCAGGCAGGCCATATGCCACCAAGGGCAGGCACATGCAGCAAAGCTTGCCAAAATTGATCCCCACTGAAGGCCAAAACAGAAAAGAAGGACCTACAAACACGCTGGAAAGGAGTCAACATCAAAGGAATTGCAATTGGAGGAGAAAAAAAGAAAATTTGGGAAATTAAATGTCTATAAGAAAATTGCCTGTCAGTATATCATGTGCAGTGCAAAGGACCAAAAGATGCCAAAACTAAGCTCACAGATGTTGCAAAAGCAGGGGAAAAAGTCAAGGAGGAAGACACAACTTAGGGAGCAAGATGTGAGGGACAGGCATGAACACTTAAAATAATAAAAAAAAAAAAAAAAAGAAAAAATCTTTCCCAAAGTCAAAGCCATCAAAATGCAGGCAGGCCATACGCCACCAAGGGCAGGCACATGCAGCAAAGCTTGCCAAAATTGATCCCCACTGAAGGCCAAAACAGAAAAGAAGGACCTACAAACACGCTGGAATGGCGACAACATCAAAGGAATTGCAATTGGAGGAGAAAATAGAAAATGTGGGAAATTTAGTGACTCTAAGAAAATGGCCTGTCAGTATATCATGTGCAGTGCAAAGGACCAAAAGGTGCCAAAACTAAGCTCACAGATGTTGCAAAAGCAGGGGAAAAAGTCAAGGAGGAAGACACAACTTAGGGAGCAAGATGTGAGGGACATGGCATGAATACTTAAAACAAAAAAGAAAAAAAAAAGAAAAAATCTTTCCCAAAGTCAAAGCCATCAAAATGCAGGCAGGCCATACGCCACCAAGGGCAGGCACATGCAGCAAAGCTTGCCAAAATTGATCCCCACTGAAGGCCAAAACAGAAAAGAAGGACCTACAAACACGCTGGAAAGGAGTCAACATCAAAGGAATTGCAATTGGAGGAGAAAAAAAGAAAATTTGGGAAATTTAGTGACTCTAAGAAAATGGCCTGGCAGTATATCATGTGCAGTGCAAAGGACCAAAGATGCCAAAACTAAGCTCACAGATGTTGCAAAAGCAGGGGAAAAAGTCAAGGAGGAAGACAGAACTTAGGGGGCAAGATATGAGGGACATGGCATGAACACTTCAGAAAACAACCAAAAAAAGAAAAAAATCTTTCCCAAAGTCAAAGCCATCAAAAGGCATGGCCTGCCATCAAGTGCAGGGACATGCACCAAAGATTCCTCTATTGGTCCCCATTGAAATCGCAAGATTCTTTTTCCCTTCCCGAAAGGAAATGAAATTTCCTTTCTGGAAGGGAAAAGGAATCTTGCGAATCCCAAAAGAAAGGCTTACAAACACTCTGGAAAGGAGACAGGATCAAATGAAATGCAATTGAAAAAAGCAGAAAATCGGGAATTTTAGTCTCTTAAAAAATAGGCTGTGAGGAAATCAGCTGCATTGCAAAGGATCAAAAGGTGCCAAAACTAAGCTCACAGATGTTGCAAAAGCAGGGGAAAAAGTCAAGGAGGAAGACACAACTTAGGGGTCAAGATGTGAGGGACATGGCATGAATACTTAAAACAAAAAAGAAAAAAAAAGGAAAAAATCTTTCCCAAAGTCAAAGCCATCAAAATGCAGGCAGGCCATACGCCACCGAGGGCAGGCACATGCAGCAAAGCTTGCCAAAATTGATCCCCACTGAAGGCCAAAACAGAAAAGAAGGACCTACAAACACGCTGGAAAGGAGTCAACATAAAAGGAATTGCAATTGGAGGAGAAAAAAAGAAAATTTTGGAAATTTAGTGATTCTAAGAAAATGGCCTGGCAGTATATCATGTGCAGTGCAAATGACCAAAGATGCCAAAACTAAGCTCACAGATGTTGCAAAAGCAGGGGAAAAAGTCAAGGAGGAAGACACAACTTAGGGGGCAAGATATGAGGGACATGGCATGAACACTTCAGAAAACAACCAAAAAAAGAAAAAAATCTTTCCCAAAGTCAAAGCCATCAAAAGGCATGGCCTGCCATCAAGTGCAGGGACATGCACCAAAGATTCCTCTATTGGTCCCCATTGAAATCGCAAGATTCCTTTTCCCTAGCCGAAAGGAAATGAAATTTCCTTTCGGGAAGGGAAAAGGAATCTTGCGAATCCCAAAAGAAAGGCTTACAAACACTCTGGAAAGGAGATAGGTTCAAATGAAATGCAATTGAAAAAAGCAGAAAATCGGGAATTTTAGTCTCTTAAAAAATAGGCTGTGAGGAAATCAGTTGCATTGCAAAGGACCAAAGATGCCAAAACTAAGCTCACAGATGTTGCAAAAGCAGGGCAAAAAGTCAAGGAGGAAGACACAACTTAGGGGGCAAGATGTGAGGGACATGGCATGAATACTTAAAACAAAAAAAAAAAAAAATGAAAAAATCTTTCCCAAAGTCAAAGCCATCAAAATGCAGGCAGGCCATACGCCACCAATGGCAGGCACATGCAGCAAAGCTTGCCAAAATTGATCCCCACTGAAGGCCAAAACAGAAAAGAAGGACCTACAAACACGCTGGAAAGGAGTCAACATCAAAGGAATTGCAATAGGAGGAGAAAAAAAGAAAATTTTGGAAATTTAGTGACTCTAAGAAAATGGCCTGAGTTTATATCATGTGCAGTGCAAAGGACCAAAAGATGCCAAAACTAAGCTCACAGATGTTGCAAAAGCAGGGGAAAAAGTCAAGGAGGAAGACAGAACTTAGGGGTCAACATGCGAGGGACATGGCATGAATACTTAAAACAAAAAAGAAAAGAAAAAGAAAAAATCTTTCCCAAAGTCAAAGCCATCAAAATGCAGGCAGGCCATACGCCACCAAGGGCAGGCACATGCAGCAAAGCTTGCCAAAATTGATCCCCACTGAAGGCCAAAACAGAAAAGAAGGACCTACAAACACGCTGGAAAGGAGTCAACATCAAAGGAATTGCAATTGGAGGAGAAAAAAAGAAAATTTGGGAAATTAAGTGTCTATAAGAAAATGGCCTGGGTTTATATCAGGTGCAGTGCAAAGGACCAAAAGGTGCCAAAACTAAGCTCACAGATGTTGCAAAAGCAGGGGAAAAAGTCAAGGAGGAAGACACAACTTAGGGAGCAAGATGTGAGGGACATGGCATGAATACTTAAAACAAAAAAGAAAAAAAAAAGAAAAAATCTTTCCCAAAGTCAAAGCCATCAAAATGCAGGCAGGCCATACGCCACCAAGGGCAGGCACATGCAGCAAAGCTTGCCAAAATTGATCCCCACTGAAGGCCAAAACAGAAAAGAAGGACCTACAAACACGCTGGAAAGGAGATAGGATCAAATGAAATGCAATTGAAAAAAGCAGAAAATCGGGAATTTTAGTCTCTTAAAAAATAGGCTGTGAGGAAATCAGCTGCATTGCAAAGGACCAAAAGGTGCCAAAACTAAGCTCACAGATGTTGCAAAAGGAGGGGAAAAAGTCAAGGAGGAAGACACAACTTAGGGGGCAAGATGTGAGGGACATGGCATGAATACTTTAAATAAAAAAGAAAAAAAAAAAATCTTTCCCAAAGTCAAAGCCATTAAAATGCAGGCAGGCCATATGCCACCAAGGGCAGGCACATGCAGCAAAGCTTGCCAAAATTGATCCCCACTGAAGGCCAAAACAGAAAAGAAGGACCTACAAACACGCTGGAAAGGAGTCAACATCAAAGGAATTGCAATTGGAGGAGAAAAAAAGAAAATTTGGGAAATTAAATGTCTATAAGAAAATTGCCTGTCAGTATATCATGTGCAGTGCAAAGGACCAAAAGATGCCAAAACTAAGCTCACAGATGTTGCAAAAGCAGGGCAAAAAGTCAAGGAGGAAGACACAACTTAGGGAGCAAGATGTGAGGGACATGGCATGAATACTTAAAACAAAAAAAAAAAAAAATGAAAAAATCTTTCCCAAAGTCAAAGCCATCAAAATGCAGGCAGGCCATACGCCACCAAGGACAGGCACATGCAGCAAAGCTTGCCAAAATTGATCCCCACTGAAGGCCAAAACAGAAAAGAAGGACCTACAAACACGCTGGAAAGGAGTCAACATCAAAGGAATTGCAATAGGAGGAGAAAAAAAGAAAATTTGGGAAATTTAGTGACTCTAAGAAAATGGCCTGGGTTTATATCATGTGCAGTGCAAAGGACCAAAAGATGCCAAAACTAAGCTCACAGATGTTGCAAAAGCAGGGGAAAAAGTCAAGGAGGAAGACAGAACTTAGGGGTCAACATGCGAGGGACATGGCATGAATACTTAAAACAAAAAAGAAAAGAAAAAGAAAAAATCTTTCCCAAAGTCAAAGCCATCAAAATGCAGGCAGGCCATACGCCACCAAGGGCAGGCACATGCAGCAAAGCTTGCCAAAATTGATCCCCACTGAAGGCCAAAACAGAAAAGAAGGACCTACAAACACGCTGGAAAGGAGTCAACATCAAAGGAATTGCAATTGGAGGAGAAAAAAAGAAAATTTGGGAAATTAAGTGTCTATAAGAAAATGGCCTGGGTTTATATCAGGTGCAGTGCAAAGGACCAAAAGGTGCCAAAACTAAGCTCACAGATGTTGCAAAAGCAGGGGAAAAAGTCAAGGAGGAAGACACAACTTAGGGAGCAAGATGTGAGGGACATGGCATGAATACTTAAAACAAAAAAGAAAAAAAAAAGAAAAAATCTTTCCCAAAGTCAAAGCCATCAAAATGCAGGCAGGCCATACGCCACCAAGGGCAGGCACATGCAGCAAAGCTTGCCAAAATTGATCCCCACTGAAGGCCAAAACAGAAAAGAAGGACCTACAAACACGCTGGAAAGGAGATAGGATCAAATGAAATGCAATTGAAAAAAGCAGAAAATCGGGAATTTTAGTCTCTTAAAAAATAGGCTGTGAGGAAATCAGCTGCATTGCAAAGGACCAAAAGGTGCCAAAACTAAGCTCACAGATGTTGCAAAAGGAGGGGAAAAAGTCAAGGAGGAAGACACAACTTAGGGGGCAAGATGTGAGGGACATGGCATGAATACTTTAAATAAAAAAGAAAAAAAAAAAATCTTTTCCAAAGTCAAAGCCATTAAAATGCAGGCAGGCCATATGCCACCAAGGGCAGGCACATGCAGCAAAGCTTGCCAAAATTGATCCCCACTGAAGGCCAAAACAGAAAAGAAGGACCTACAAACACGCTGGAAAGGAGTCAACATCAAAGGAATTGCAATTGGAGGAGAAAAAAAGAAAATTTGGGAAATTAAATGTCTATAAGAAAATTGCCTGTCAGTATATCATGTGCAGTGCAAAGGACCAAAAGATGCCAAAACTAAGCTCACAGATGTTGCAAAAGCAGGGCAAAAAGTCAAGGAGGAAGACACAACTTAGGGAGCAAGATGTGAGGGACATGGCATGAATACTTAAAACAAAAAAAAAAAAAAATGAAAAAATCTTTCCCAAAGTCAAAGCCATCAAAATGCAGGCAGGCCATACGCCACCAAGGGCAGGCACATGCAGCAAAGCTTGCCAAAATTGATCCCCACTGAAGGCCAAAACAGAAAAGAAGGACCTACAAACACGCTGGAAAGGAGTCAACATCAAAGGAATTGCAATTGGAGGAGAAAAAAAGAAAATTTTGGAAATTTAGTGACTCTAAGAAAATGGCCTGGGTTTATATCATGTGCAGTGCAAAGGACCAAAAGATGCCAAAACTAAGCTCACAGATGTTGCAAAAGCAGGGGAAAAAGTCAAGGAGGAAGACAGAACTTAGGGGTCAACATGCGAGGGACATGGCATGAATACTTAAATCAAAAAAGAAAAGAAAAAGAAAAAATCTTTCCCAAAGTCAAAGCCATCAAAATGCAGGCAGGCCATACGCCACCAAGGGCAGGCACATGCAGCAAAGCTTGCCAAAATTGATCCCCACTGAAGGCCAAAACAGAAAAGAAGGACCTACAAACACGCTGGAAAGGAGTCAACATCAAAGGAATTGCAATTGGAGGAGAAAAAAAGAAAATTTGGGAAATTAAGTGTCTATAAGAAAATGGCCTGGGTTTATATCAGGTGCAGTGCAAAGGACCAAAAGGTGCCAAAACTAAGCTCACAGATGTTGCAAAAGCAGGGGAAAAAGTCAAGGAGGAAGACACAACTTAGGGAGCATAATGTGAGGGACATGGCATGAATACTTAAAACAAAAAAGAAAAAAAAAAGAAAAAATCTTTCCCAAAGTCAAAGCCATCAAAATGCAGGCAGGCCATACGCCAGCAAGTGCAGGCACATGCAGCAAAGCTTGCCAAAATTGATCCCCACTGAAGGCCAAAACAGAAAAGAAGGACCTACAAACACGCTGGAATGGAGACAACATCAAAGGAATTGCAATTGCAGGAGAAAAATGAAAATTTGGGAAATTTAGTGACTCTAAGAAAATGGGCCGTGGTTTTATCAGGTGCAGTGCAAAGGACCAAAAGGTGCCAAAAAAAAGCTCACAAATGTTGCAAAAGCAGGGGAAAAAGTCAAGGAGGAAGACACAACTTATTGGGCAAGATGTGAGGAACATGGCATGAATACTTAAAATAATGAAAAAAAAAAGAAAAGAAAAAATCTTTCCCAAAGTCAAAGCCATCAAAATGCAGGCAGGCCATACGCCACCAAGGACAGGCACATGCAGCAAAGCTTGCCAAAATTGATCCCCACTGAAGGCCAAAACAGAAAAGAAGGACCTACAAACACGCTGGAATGGAGACAACATCAAAGGAATTGCAATTGGAGGAGAAAAAAAGAAAATTTGGGAAATTTAGTGACTCTAAGAAAATGGCCTGGTAGTATATCATGTGCAGTGCAAAGGACCAAAAGATGCCAAAACTAAGCTCACAGATGTTGCAAAAGCAGGGGAAAAAGTCAAGGAGGAAGACAGAACTTAGGGGGCAAGATATGAGGGACATGGCATGAACACTTCAGAAAACAACCAAAAAAAGAAAAAAATCTTTCCCAAAGTCAAAGCCATCAAAAGGCATGGCCTGCCATCAAGTGCAGGGACATGCACCAAAGATTCCTCTATTGGTCCCCATTGAAATCGCAAGATTCCTTTTCCCTTCCCGAAAGGAAATGAAATTTCCTTTCGGGAAGGGAAAAGGAATCTTGCGGATCCCAAAAGAAAGGCTTACAAACACTCTGGAAAGGAGATAGGTTCAAATGAAATGCAATTGAAAAAAGCAGAAAATCGGGAATTTTAGTCTCTTAAAAAATAGGCTGTGAGGAAATCAGCTGCATTGCAAAGGACCAAAAGGTGCCAAAAAAAAGCTCACAAATGTTGCAAAAGCAGGGGAAAAAGTCAAGGAGGAAGACACAACTTAGGGGGCAAGATGTGAGGGACATGGCATGAATACTTAAAATAAAAAAAAAAAAAAAAAGAAAAAATCTTTCCCAAAGTCAAAGCCATCAAAATGCAGGCAGGCCATACGCCAGCAAGGGCAGGCACATGCAGCAAAGCTTGCCAAAATTGATCCCCACTGAAGGCCAAAACAGAAAAGAAGGACCTACAAACACGCTGGAAAGGAGTCAACATCAAAGGAATTGCAATTGGAGGAGAAAAAAAGAAAATTTGGGAAATTTATTGACTCAAAGAAAATGGCCTGGCAGTATATCATGTGCAGTGCAAAGGACCAAAAGATGCCAAAACTAAGCTCACAGATGTTGCAAAAGCAGGGGAAAAAGTCAAGGAGGAAGACAGAACATAGGGGTCAAGATGTGAGGGACATGCATGAATACTTAAAACAAAAAAGAAAAAAAAAAAAAAAATCTGTCCCAAAGTCAAAGCCATCAAAATGCAGGCAGGCCATACGCCACCAAGGGCAGGCACATGCAGCAAAGCTTGCCAAAATTGATCCCCACTGAAGGCCAAAACAGAAAAGAAGGACCTACAAACACGCTGGAAAGGAGTCAACATCAAAGGAATTTCAATAGGAGGAGAAAAAAAGAAAATTTGGGAAATTAAGTGTCTATAAGAAAATGGCCTGGGTTTATATCAGGTGCAGTGCAAAGGACCAAAAGGTGCCAAAACTAAGCTCACAGATGTTGCAAAAGCAGGGGAAAAAGTCAAGGAGGAAGACACAACTTAGGGAGCATAATGTGAGGGACATGGCATGAATACTTAAAACAAAAAAGAAAAAAAAAAGAAAAAATCTTTCCCAAAGTCAAAGCCATCAAAATGCAGGCAGGCCATACGCCACCAAGGGCAGGCACATGCAGCAAAGCTTTCCAAAATTGATCCCCACTGAAGGCCAAAACAGAAAAGAAGGACCTACAAACACGCTGGAATGGAGACAACATCAAAGGAATTGCAATTGCAGGAGAAAAATGAAAATTTGGGAAATTTAGTGATTCTAAGAAAATGACCCGTGGTTTTATCAGGTGCAGTGCAAAGGACCAAAAGGTGCCAAAACTAAGCTCACAGATGTTGCAAAAGCAGGGGAAAAAGTCAAGGAGGAAGACACAACTTAGGGGGCAAGATGTGAGGGACATGGCATGAATACTTAAAATAATGAAAAAAAAAGAAAAGAAAAAATCTTTCCCAAAGTCAAAGCCATCAAAATGCAGGCAGGCCATACGCCACCAAGGGCAGGCACATGCAGCAAAGCTTGCCAAAATTGATCCCCACTGAAGGCCAAAACAGAAAAGAAGGACCTACAAACACGCTGGAATGGAGACAACATCAAAGGAATTGCAATTGGCGGAGAAAAAATGAAAATTTGGGAAATTTAGTGACTCTAAGAAAATGGCCCGTGGTTTTACCAGGTGCAGTGCAAAGGACCAAAAGGTGCCAAAACTAAGCTCACAGATGTTGCAAAAGCAGGGGAAAAACTCAAGGAGGAAGGCACAACTTAGGGGGCAAGATGTGAGGGACATGGCATGAATACTTACAATATTAAAAAAAAAAATAGAAAAAATCTTTCCCAAAGTCAAAGCCATCAAAATGCAGGCAGGCCATACGCCACCAAGGGCAGGCACATGCAGCAAAGCTTGCCAAAATTGATCCCCACTGAAGGCCAAAACAGAAGAGAAGGACCTACAAACACGCTGGAATGGAGACAACATCAAAGGAACTGCAATTGGAGGAGAAAAAAAGAAAATTTGGGAAATTTAGTGACTCTAAGAAAATGGCCTGGCAGTATATCATGTGAGGTGCAAAGGACCAAAGATGCCAAAACTAAGCTCACAGATGTTGCAAAAGCAGGGGAAAAAGTCAAGGAGGAAGACAGAACTTAGGGGGCAAGATATGAGGGACATGGCATGAACACTTCAGAAAACAACCAAAAAAAGAAAAAAATCTTTCCCAAAGTCAAAGCCATCAAAAGGCATGGCCTGCCATCAAGTGCAGGGACATGCACCAAAGATTCCTCTATTGGTCCCCATTGAAATCGCAAGATTCCTTTTCCCTTCCCGAAAGGAAATGAAATTTCCTTTCGGGAAGGGAAAAGGAATCTTGCGGATCCCAAAAGAAAGGCTTACAAACACTCTGGAAAGGAGATAGGTTCAAATGAAATGCAATTGAAAAAAGCAGAAAATCGGGAATATTAGTCTCGTAAAAAATAGGCTGTGAGGAAATCAGCTGCATTGCAAAGGACCAAAAGGTGCCAAAACTCAGCTCACAGATGTTGCAAAAGCAGGGGAAAAAGTCAAGGAGGAAGACACAACTTAGGGGGCAAGATGTGAGGGACATGGCATGAATACTTTAAATAAAAAGAAAAAAAAAAGAAAAAATCTTTCCCAAAGTCAAAGCCATCAAAATGCAGGCAGGCCATACGCCACCAAGGGCAGGCACATGCAGCAAAGCTTGCCAAAATTGATCCCCACTGAAGGCCAAAACAGAAAAGAAGGACCTACAAACACGCTGGAAAGGAGTCAACATCAAAGGAATTGCAATTGGAGGAGAAAAAAAGAAAATTTGGGAAATTAAGTGTCTATAAGAAAATGGCCTGGGTTTATATCAGGTGCAGTGCAAAGGACCAAAAGGTGCCAAAACTAAGCTCACAGATGTTGCAAAAGCAGGGGAAAAAGTCAAGGAGGAAGACACAACTTAGGGAGCAAGATGTGAGGGACATGGCATGAATACTTAAAACAAAAAAGAAAAAAAAAAAGAAAAAATCTTTCCCAAAGTCAAAGCCATCAAAATGCAGGCAGGCCATACGCCACCAAGGGCAGGCACATGCAGCAAAGCTTGCCAAAATTGATCCCCACTGAAGGCCAAAACAGAAAAGAAGGACCTACAAACACGCTGGAAAGGAGATAGGATCAAATGAAATGCAATTGAAAAAAGCAGAAAATCGGGAATTTTAGTCTCTTAAAAAATAGGCTGTGAGGAAATCAGCTGCATTGCAAAGGACCAAAAGGTGCCAAAACTAAGCTCACAGATGTTGCAAAAGGAGGGGAAAAAGTCAAGGAGGAAGACACAACTTAGGGGGCAAGATGTGAGGGACATGGCATGAATACTTTAAATAAAAAAGAAAAAAAAAAAATCTTTCCCAAAGTCAAAGCCATTAAAATGCAGGCAGGCCATATGCCACCAAGGGCAGGCACATGCAGCAAAGCTTGCCAAAATTGATCCCCACTGAAGGCCAAAACAGAAAAGAAGGACCTACAAACACGCTGGAAAGGAGTCAACATCAAAGGAATTTCAATAGGAGGAGAAAAAAAGAAAATTTGGGAAATTAAATGTCTATAAGAAAATTGCCTGTCAGTATATCATGTGCAGTGCAAAGGACCAAAAGATGCCAAAACTAAGCTCACAGATGTTGCAAAAGCAGGGCAAAAAGTCAAGGAGGAAGACACAACTTAGGGAGCAAGATGTGAGGGACATGGCATGAATACTTAAAACAAAAAAAAAAAAAAATGAAAAAATCTTTCCCAAAGTCAAAGCCATCAAAATGCAGGCAGGCCATACGCCACCAAGGGCAGGCACATGCAGCAAAGCTTGCCAAAATTGATCCCCACTGAAGGCCAAAACAGAAAAGAAGGACCTACAAACACGCTGGAAAGGAGTCAACATCAAAGGAATTGCAATAGGAGGAGAAAAAAAGAAAATTTTGGAAATTTAGTGACTCTAAGAAAATGGCCTGGGTTTATATCATGTGCAGTGCAAAGGACCAAAAGATGCCAAAACTAAGCTCACAGATGTTGCAAAAGCAGGGGAAAAAGTCAAGGAGGAAGACAGAACTTAGGGGTCAACATGCGAGGGACATGGCATGAATACTTAAAACAAAAAAGAAAAGAAAAAGAAAAAATCTTTCCCAAAGTCAAAGCCATCAAAATGCAGGCAGGCCATACGCCACCAAGGGCAGGCACATGCAGCAAAGCTTGCCAAAATTGATCCCCACTGAAGGCCAAAACAGAAAAGAAGGACCTACAAACACGCTGGAAAGGAGTCAACATCAAAGGAATTGCAATTGGAGGAGAAAAAAAGAAAATTTGGGAAATTAAGTGTCTATAAGAAAATGGCCTGGGTTTATATCAGGTGCAGTGCAAAGGACCAAAAGGTGCCAAAACTAAGCTCACAGATGTTGCAAAAGCAGGGGAAAAAGTCAAGGAGGAAGACACAACTTAGGGAGCATAATGTGAGGGACATGGCATGAATACTTAAAACAAAAAAGAAAAAAAAAAGAAAAAATCTTTCCCAAAGTCAAAGCCATCAAAATGCAGGCAGGCCATACGCCAGCAAGTGCAGGCACATGCAGCAAAGCTTGCCAAAATTGATCCCCACTGAAGGCCAAAACAGAAAAGAAGGACCTACAAACACGCTGGAATGGAGACAACATCAAAGGAATTGCAATTGCAGGAGAAAAATGAAAATTTGGGAAATTTAGTGACTCTAAGAAAATGGGCCGTGGTTTTATCAGGTGCAGTGCAAAGGACCAAAAGGTGCCAAAAAAAAGCTCACAAATGTTGCAAAAGCAGGGGAAAAAGTCAAGGAGGAAGACACAACTTAGGGGGCAAGATGTGAGGAACATGGCATGAATACTTAAAATAATGAAAAAAAAAGAAAAGAAAAAATCTTTCCCAAAGTCAAAGCCATCAAAATGCAGGCAGGCCATACGCCACCAAGGACAGGCACATGCAGCAAAGCTTGCCAAAATTGATCCCCACTGAAGGCCCAAACAGAAAAGAAGGACCTACAAACACGCTGGAATGGAGACAACATCAAAGGAATTGCAATTGGAGGAGAAAAAAAGAAAATTTGGGAAATTTAGTGACTCTAAGAAAATGGCCTGGTAGTATATCATGTGCAGTGCAAAGGACCAAAAGATGCCAAAACTAAGCTCACAGATGTTGCAAAAGCAGGGGAAAAAGTCAAGGAGGAAGACAGAACTTAGGGGGCAAGATATGAGGGACATGGCATGAACACTTCAGAAAACAACCAAAAAAAGAAAAAAATCTTTCCCAAAGTCAAAGCCATCAAAAGGCATGGCCTGCCATCAAGTGCAGGGACATGCACCAAAGATTCCTCTATTGGTCCCCATTGAAATCGCAAGATTCCTTTTCCCTTCCCGAAAGGAAATAAAATTTCCTTTCGGGAAGGGAAAAGGAATCTTGCGGATCCCAAAAGAAAGGCTTACAAACACTCTGGAAAGGAGATAGGTTCAAATGAAATGCAATTGAAAAAAGCAGAAAATCGGGAATTTTAGTCTCTTAAAAAATAGGCTGTGAGGAAATCAGCTGCATTGCAAAGGACCAAAAGGTGCCAAAACTCAGCTCACAGATGTTGCAAAAGCAGGGGAAAAAGTCAAGGAGGAAGACACAACTTAGGGAGCAAGATGTGAGGGACATGGCATGAATACTTTAAATAAAAAGAAAAAAAAAAGAAAAAATCTTTCCCAAAGTCAAAGCCATCAAAATGCAGGCAGGCCATACGCCACCAAGGGCAGGCACATGCAGCAAAGCTTGCCAAAATTGATCCCCACTGAAGGCCAAAACAGAAAAGAAGGACCTACAAACACGCTGGAAAGGAGTCAACATCAAAGGAATTGCAATTGGAGGAGAAAAAAAGAAAATTTGGGAAATTAAGTGTCTATAAGAAAATGGCCTGGGTTTATATCAGGTGCAGTGCAAAGGACCAAAAGGTGCCAAAACTAAGCTCACAGATGTTGCAAAAGCAGGGGAAAAAGTCAAGGAGGAAGACAGAACTTAGGGGTCAAGATGTGAGGGACATGGCATGAATACTTAAAACAAAAAAGAAAAAAAAAAGAAAAAATCTTTCCCAAAGTCAAAGCCATCAAAATGCAGGCAGGCCATACGCCACCAAGGGCAGGCACATGCAGCAAAGCTTGCCAAAATTGATCCCCACTGAAGGCCAAAACAGAAAAGAAGGACCTACAAACACGCTGGAAAGGAGATAGGATCAAATGAAATGCAATTGAAAAAAGCAGAAAATCGGGAATTTTAGTCTCTTAAAAAATAGGCTGTGAGGAAATCAGCTGCATTGCAAAGGACCAAAAGGTGCCAAAACTAAGCTCACAGATGTTGCAAAAGGAGGGGAAAAAGTCAAGGAGGAAGACACAACTTAGGGGGCAAGATGTGAGGGACATGGCATGAATACTTTAAATAAAAAAGAAAAAAAAAAAATCTTTCCCAAAGTCAAAGCCATTAAAATGCAGGCAGGCCATATGCCACCAAGGGCAGGCACATGCAGCAAAGCTTGCCAAAATTGATCCCCACTGAAGGCCAAAACAGAAAAGAAGGACCTACAAACACGCTGGAAAGGAGTCAACATCAAAGGAATTGCAATTGGAGGAGAAAAAAAGAAAATTTGGGAAATTAAATGTCTATAAGAAAATTGCCTGTCAGTATATCATGTGCAGTGCAAAGGACCAAAAGATGCCAAAACTAAGCTCACAGATGTTGCAAAAGCAGGGCAAAAAGTCAAGGAGGAAGACACAACTTAGGGAGCAAGATGTGAGGGACATGGCATGAATACTTAAAACAAAAAAAAAAAAAAATGAAAAAATCTTTCCCAAAGTCAAAGCCATCAAAATGCAGGCAGGCCATACGCCACCAAGGGCAGGCACATGCAGCAAAGCTTGCCAAAATTGATCCCCACTGAAGGCCAAAACAGAAAAGAAGGACCTACAAACACGCTGGAAAGGAGTCAACATCAAAGGAATTGCAATAGGAGGAGAAAAAAAGAAAATTTTGGAAATTTAGTGACTCTAAGAAAATGGCCTGGGTTTATATCATGTGCAGTGCAAAGGACCAAAAGATGCCAAAACTAAGCTCACAGATGTTGCAAAAGCAGGGGAAAAAGTCAAGGAGGAAGACAGAACTTAGGGGTCAACATGCGAGGGACATGGCATGAATACTTAAAACAAAAAAGAAAAGAAAAAGAAAAAATCTTTCCCAAAGTCAAAGCCATCAAAATGCAGGCAGGCCATACGCCACCAAGGGCAGGCACATGCAGCAAAGCTTGCCAAAATTGATCCCCACTGAAGGCCAAAACAGAAAAGAAGGACCTACAAACACGCTGGAAAGGAGTCAACATCAAAGGAATTGCAATTGGAGGAGAAAAAAAGAAAATTTGGGAAATTAAGTGTCTATAAGAAAATGGCCTGGGTTTATATCAGGTGCAGTGCAAAGGACCAAAAGGTGCCAAAACTAAGCTCACAGATGTTGCAAAAGCAGGGGAAAAAGTCAAGGAGGAAGACACAACTTAGGGAGCATAATGTGAGGGACATGGCATGAATACTTTAAATAAAAAAGAAAAAAAAAAAATCTTTCCCAAAGTCAAAGCCATTAAAATGCAGGCAGGCCATATGCCACCAAGGGCAGGCACATGCAGCAAAGCTTGCCAAAATTGATCCCCACTGAAGGCCAAAACAGAAAAGAAGGACCTACAAACACGCTGGAAAGGAGTCAACATCAAAGGAATTGCAATTGGAGGAGAAAAAAAGAAAATTTGGGAAATTAAATGTCTATAAGAAAATTGCCTGTCAGTATATCATGTGCAGTGCAAAGGACCAAAAGATGCCAAAACTAAGCTCACAGATGTTGCAAAAGCAGGGCAAAAAGTCAAGGAGGAAGACACAACTTAGGGAGCAAGATGTGAGGGACATGGCATGAATACTTAAAACAAAAAAAAAAAAAAATGAAAAAATCTTTCCCAAAGTCAAAGCCATCAAAATGCAGGCAGGCCATACGCCACCAAGGGCAGGCACATGCAGCAAAGCTTGCCAAAATTGATCCCCACTGAAGGCCAAAACAGAAAAGAAGGACCTACAAACACGCTGGAAAGGAGTCAACATCAAAGGAATTGCAATAGGAGGAGAAAAAAAGAAAATTTTGGAAATTTAGTGACTCTAAGAAAATGGCCTGGGTTTATATCATGTGCAGTGCAAAGGACCAAAAGATGCCAAAACTAAGCTCACAGATGTTGCAAAAGCAGGGGAAAAAGTCAAGGAGGAAGACAGAACTTAGGGGTCAACATGCGAGGGACATGGCATGAATACTTAAAACAAAAAAGAAAAGAAAAAGAAAAAATCTTTCCCAAAGTCAAAGCCATCAAAATGCAGGCAGGCCATACGCCACCAAGGGCAGGCACATGCAGCAAAGCTTGCCAAAATTGATCCCCACTGAAGGCCAAAACAGAAAAGAAGGACCTACAAACACGCTGGAAAGGAGTCAACATCAAAGGAATTGCAATTGGAGGAGAAAAAAAGAAAATTTGGGAAATTAAGTGTCTATAAGAAAATGGCCTGGGTTTATATCAGGTGCAGTGCAAAGGACCAAAAGGTGCCAAAACTAAGCTCACAGATGTTGCAAAAGCAGGGGAAAAAGTCAAGGAGGAAGACACAACTTAGGGAGCATAATGTGAGGGACATGGCATGAATACTTAAAACAAAAAAGAAAAAAAAAAGAAAAAATCTTTCCCAAAGTCAAAGCCATCAAAATGCAGGCAGGCCATACGCCAGCAAGTGCAGGCACATGCAGCAAAGCTTGCCAAAATTGATCCCCACTGAAGGCCAAAACAGAAAAGAAGGACCTACAAACACGCTGGAATGGAGACAACATCAAAGGAATTGCAATTGCAGGAGAAAAATGAAAATTTGGGAAATTTAGTGACTCTAAGAAAATGGGCCGTGGTTTTATCAGGTGCAGTGCAAAGGACCAAAAGGTGCCAAAAAAAAGCTCACAAATGTTGCAAAAGCAGGGGAAAAAGTCAAGGAGGAAGACACAACTTAGGGGGCAAGATGTGAGGAACATGGCATGAATACTTAAAATAATGAAAAAAAAAGAAAAGAAAAAATCTTTCCCAAAGTCAAAGCCATCAAAATGCAGGCAGGCCATACGCCACCAAGGACAGGCACATGCAGCAAAGCTTGCCAAAATTGATCCCCACTGAAGGCCCAAACAGAAAAGAAGGACCTACAAACACGCTGGAATGGAGACAACATCAAAGGAATTGCAATTGGAGGAGAAAAAAAGAAAATTTGGGAAATTTAGTGACTCTAAGAAAATGGCCTGGTAGTATATCATGTGCAGTGCAAAGGACCAAAAGATGCCAAAACTAAGCTCACAGATGTTGCAAAAGCAGGGGAAAAAGTCAAGGAGGAAGACAGAACTTAGGGGGCAAGATATGAGGGACATGGCATGAACACTTCAGAAAACAACCAAAAAAAGAAAAAAATCTTTCCCAAAGTCAAAGCCATCAAAAGGCATGGCCTGCCATCAAGTGCAGGGACATGCACCAAAGATTCCTCTATTGGTCCCCATTGAAATCGCAAGATTCCTTTTCCCTTCCCGAAAGGAAATAAAATTTCCTTTCGGGAAGGGAAAAGGAATCTTGCGGATCCCAAAAGAAAGGCTTACAAACACTCTGGAAAGGAGATAGGTTCAAATGAAATGCAATTGAAAAAAGCAGAAAATCGGGAATTTTAGTCTCTTAAAAAATAGGCTGTGAGGAAATCAGCTGCATTGCAAAGGACCAAAAGGTGCCAAAAAAAAGCTCACAAATGTTGCAAAAGCAGGGGAAAAAGTCAAGGAGGAAGACACAACTTAGGGGGCAAGATGTGAGGGACATGGCATGAATACTTAAAATAAAAAAAAAAAAAAAAGAAAAAATCTTTCCCAAAGTCAAAGCCATCAAAATGCAGGCAGGCCATACGCCAGCAAGGGCAGGCACATGCAGCAAAGCTTGCCAAAATTGATCGCCACTGAAGGCCAAAACAGAAAAGAAGGACCTACAAACACGCTGGAATGGAGACAACATCAAAGGAACTGCAATTGGAGGAGAAAAAAAGAAAATTTGGGAAATTTAGTGACTCTAAGAAAATGGCCTGGCAGTATATCATGTGAGGTGCAAAGGACCAAAGATGCCAAAACTAAGCTCACAGATGTTGCAAAAGCAGGGGAAAAAGTCAAGGAGGAAGACAGAACTTAGGGGGCAAGATATGAGGGACATGGCATGAACACTTCAGAAAACAACCAAAAAAAGAAAAAAATCTTTCCCAAAGTCAAAGCCATCAAAAGGCATGGCCTGCCATCAAGTGCAGGGACATGCACCAAAGATTCCTCTATTGGTCCCCATTGAAATCGCAAGATTCCTTTTCCCTTCCCGAAAGGAAATGAAATTTTCCTTTCGGGAAGGGAAAAGGAATCTTGCGGATCCCAAAAGAAAGGCTTACAAACACTCTGGAAAGGAGATAGGTTCAAATGAAATGCAATTGAAAAAAGCAGAAAATCGGGAATTTTAGTCCTCTTAAAAAATAGGCTGTGAGGAAATCAGCTGCATTGCAAAGGACCAAAAGGTGCCAAAACTAAGCTCACAAATGTTGCAAAAGCAGGGGCCAAAAAGTCAAGGAGGAAGACACAACTTAGGGGGCAAGATGTGAGGGACATGGCATGAATACTTTAAATAAAAAGAAAAAAAAAAGAAAAAATCTTTCCCAAAGTGAAAGCCATCAAAATGCAGGCAGGCCATACGCCACCAAGGGCAGGCACATGCAGCAAAGCTTGCCAAAATTGATCCCCACTGAAGGCCAAAACAGAAAAGAAGGACCTACAAACACGCTGGAAAGGAGTCAACATCAAAGGAATTGCAATTGGAGGAGGAAAAAAAGAAAATTTGGGAAATTAAGTGTCTATAGGAAAATGGCCTGGGTTTATATCAGGTGCAGTGCAAAGGACCAAAAGGTGCCAAAACTAAGCTCACAGATGTTGCAAAAGCAGGGAAAAAGTCAAGGAGGAAGACACAACTTAGGGAGCAAGATGTGAGGGACATGGCATGAATACTTAAAACAAAAAAGAAAAAAAAAAGAAAAAATCTTTCCAAAGTCAAAGCCATCAAAATGCAGGCAGGCCATACGCCACCAAGGGCAGGCACATGCAGCAAAGCTTGCCAAAATTGATCCCCACTGAAGGCCAAAACAGAAAAGAAGGACCTACAAACACGCTGGAAAGGAGATAGGATCAAATGAAATGCAATTGAAAAAAGCAGAAAATCGGGAATTTTAGTCTCTTAAAAAATAGGCTGTGAGGAAATCAGCTGCATTGCAAAGGACCAAAAGGTGCCAAAAACTAAGCTCACAGATGTTGCAAAAGGAAGGGAAAAAGTCAAGGAGGAAGACACAACTTAGGGGGCAAGATGTGAGGGACATGGCATGAATACTTTAAATAAAAAAGAAAAAAAAAAAATCTTTCCCAAAGTCAAAGCCATTAAAATGCAGGCAGGCCATATGCCACCAAGGGCAGGCACATGCAGCAAAGCTTGCCAAAATTGATCCCCACTGAAGGCCAAAACAGAAAAGAAGGACCTACAAACACGCTGGAAAGGAGTCAACATCAAAGGAATTGCAATTGGAGGAGAAAAAAAGAAAATTTGGGAAATTAAATGTCTATAAGAAAATTGCCTGTCAGTATATCATGTGCAGTGCAAAGGACCAAAAGATGCCAAAACTAAGCTCACAGATGTTGCAAAAGCAGGGGAAAAAGTCAAGGAGGAAGACACAAATTAGGGAGCAAGATGTGAGGGACAGGCATGAACACTTAAAATAATAAAAAAAAAAAAAAAAGAAAAAATCTTTCCCAAAGTCAAAGCCATCAAAATGCAGGCAGGCCATACGCCACCAAGGGCAGGCACATGCAGCAAAGCTTGCCAAAATTGATCCCCACTGAAGGCCAAAACAGAAAAGAAGGACCTACAAACACGCTGGAATGGCGACAACATCAAAGGAATTGCAATTGGAGGAGAAAATAGAAAATGTGGGAAATTTAGTGACTCTAAGAAAATGGCCTGTCAGTATATCATGTGCAGTGCAAAGGACCAAAAGGTGCCAAAACTAAGCTCACAGATGTTGCAAAAGCAGGGGAAAAAGTCAAGGAGGAAGACACAACTTAGGGAGCAAGATGTGAGGGACATGGCATGAATACTTAAAACAAAAAAGAAAAAAAAAAGAAAAAATCTTTCCCAAAGTCAAAGCCATCAAAATGCAGGCAGGCCATACGCCACCAAGGGCAGGCACATGCAGCAAAGCTTGCCAAAATTGATCCCCACTGAAGGCCAAAACAGAAAAGAAGGACCTACAAACACGCTGGAAAGGAGTCAACATCAAAGGAATTGCAATTGGAGGAGAAAAAAAGAAAATTTGGGAAATTAAGTGTCTATAAGAAAATGGCCTGGGTTTATATCAGGTGCAGTGCAAAGGACCAAAAGGTGCCAAAACTAAGCTCACAGATGTTGCAAAAGCAGGGGAAAAAGTCAAGGAGGAAGACACAACTTAGGGAGCATAATGTGAGGGACATGGCATGAATACTTAAAACAAAAAAGAAAAAAAAAAGAAAAAATCTTTCCCAAAGTCAAAGCCATCAAAATGCAGGCAGGCCATACGCCAGCAAGTGCAGGCACATGCAGCAAAGCTTGCCAAAATTGATCCCCACTGAAGGCCAAAACAGAAAAGAAGGACCTACAAACACGCTGGAATGGAGACAACATCAAAGGAATTGCAATTGCAGGAGAAAAATGAAAATTTGGGAAATTTAGTGACTCTAAGAAAATGGGCCGTGGTTTTATCAGGTGCAGTGCAAAGGACCAAAAGGTGCCAAAAAAAAGCTCACAAATGTTGCAAAAGCAGGGGAAAAAGTCAAGGAGGAAGACACAACTTAGGGGGCAAGATGTGAGGAACATGGCATGAATACTTAAAATAATGAAAAAAAAAGAAAAGAAAAAATCTTTCCCAAAGTCAAAGCCATCAAAATGCAGGCAGGCCATACGCCACCAAGGACAGGCACATGCAGCAAAGCTTGCCAAAATTGATCCCCACTGAAGGCCCAAACAGAAAAGAAGGACCTACAAACACGCTGGAATGGAGACAACATCAAAGGAATTGCAATTGGAGGAGAAAAAAAGAAAATTTGGGAAATTTAGTGACTCTAAGAAAATGGCCTGGTAGTATATCATGTGCAGTGCAAAGGACCAAAAGATGCCAAAACTAAGCTCACAGATGTTGCAAAAGCAGGGGAAAAAGTCAAGGAGGAAGACAGAACTTAGGGGGCAAGATATGAGGGACATGGCATGAACACTTCAGAAAACAACCAAAAAAAGAAAAAAATCTTTCCCAAAGTCAAAGCCATCAAAAGGCATGGCCTGCCATCAAGTGCAGGGACATGCACCAAAGATTCCTCTATTGGTCCCCATTGAAATCGCAAGATTCCTTTTCCCTTCCCGAAAGGAAATAAAATTTCCTTTCGGGAAGGGAAAAGGAATCTTGCGGATCCCAAAAGAAAGGCTTACAAACACTCTGGAAAGGAGATAGGTTCAAATGAAATGCAATTGAAAAAAGCAGAAAATCGGGAATTTTAGTCTCTTAAAAAATAGGCTGTGAGGAAATCAGCTGCATTGCAAAGGACCAAAAGGTGCCAAAAAAAAGCTCACAAATGTTGCAAAAGCAGGGGAAAAAGTCAAGGAGGAAGACACAACTTAGGGGGCAAGATGTGAGGGACATGGCATGAATACTTAAAATAAAAAAAAAAAAAAAAGAAAAAATCTTTCCCAAAGTCAAAGCCATCAAAATGCAGGCAGGCCATACGCCAGCAAGGGCAGGCACATGCAGCAAAGCTTGCCAAAATTGATCGCCACTGAAGGCCAAAACAGAAAAGAAGGACCTACAAACACGCTGGAATGGAGACAACATCAAAGGAACTGCAATTGGAGGAGAAAAAAAAGAAAATTTGGGAAATTTAGTGACTCTAAGAAAATGGCCTGGCAGTATATCATGTGAGGTGCAAAGGACCAAAGATGCCAAAACTAAGCTCACAGATGTTGCAAAAGCAGGGGAAAAAGTCAAGGAGGAAGACAGAACTTAGGGGGCAAGATATGAGGGACATGGCATGAACACTTCAGAAAACAACCAAAAAAAGAAAAAAATCTTTCCCAAAGTCAAAGCCATCAAAAGGCATGGCCTGCCATCAAGTGCAGGGACATGCACCAAAGATTCCTCTATTGGTCCCCATTGAAATCGCAAGATTCCTTTTCCCTTCCCGAAAGGAAATGAAATTTCCTTTCGGGAAGGGAAAAGGAATCTTGCGGATCCCAAAAGAAAGGCTTACAAACACTCTGGAAAGGAGATAGGTTCAAATGAAATGCAATTGAAAAAAGCAGAAAATCGGGAATTTTAGTCTCTTAAAAAATAGGCTGTGAGGAAATCAGCTGCATTGCAAAGGACCAAAAGGTGCCAAAACTAAGCTCACAAATGTTGCAAAAGCAGGGCAAAAAGTCAAGGAGGAAGACACAACTTAGGGGGCAAGATGTGAGGGACATGGCATGAATACTTTAAATAAAAAGAAAAAAAAAAGAAAAAATCTTTCCCAAAGTGAAAGCCATCAAAATGCAGGCAGGCCATACGCCACCAAGGGCAGGCACATGCAGCAAAGCTTGCCAAAATTGATCCCCACTGAAGGCCAAAACAGAAAAGAAGGACCTACAAACACGCTGGAAAGGAGTCAACATCAAAGGAATTGCAATTGGAGGAGAAAAAAAGAAAATTTGGGAAATTAAGTGTCTATAGGAAAATGGCCTGGGTTTATATCAGGTGCAGTGCAAAGGACCAAAAGGTGCCAAAACTAAGCTCACAGATGTTGCAAAAGCAGGGGAAAAAGTCAAGGAGGAAGACACAACTTAGGGAGCAAGATGTGAGGGACATGGCATGAATACTTAAAACAAAAAAGAAAAAAAAAAAGAAAAAATCTTTCCCAAAGTCAAAGCCATCAAAATGCAGGCAGGCCATACGCCACCAAGGGCAGGCACATGCAGCAAAGCTTGCCAAAATTGATCCCCACTGAAGGCCAAAACAGAAAAGAAGGACCTACAAACACGCTGGAAAGGAGATAGGATCAAATGAAATGCAATTGAAAAAAGCAGAAAATCGGGAATTTTAGTCTCTTAAAAAATAGGCTGTGAGGAAATCAGCTGCATTGCAAAGGACCAAAAGGTGCCAAAACTAAGCTCACAGATGTTGCAAAAGGAAGGGAAAAAGTCAAGGAGGAAGACACAACTTAGGGGGCAAGATGTGAGGGACATGGCATGAATACTTTAAATAAAAAAGAAAAAAAAAAAATCTTTCCCAAAGTCAAAGCCATTAAAATGCAGGCAGGCCATATGCCACCAAGGGCAGGCACATGCAGCAAAGCTTGCCAAAATTGATCCCCACTGAAGGCCAAAACAGAAAAGAAGGACCTACAAACACGCTGGAAAGGAGTCAACATCAAAGGAATTGCAATTGGAGGAGAAAAAAAGAAAATTTGGGAAATTAAATGTCTATAAGAAAATTGCCTGTCAGTATATCATGTGCAGTGCAAAGGACCAAAAGATGCCAAAACTAAGCTCACAGATGTTGCAAAAGCAGGGGAAAAAGTCAAGGAGGAAGACACAAATTAGGGAGCAAGATGTGAGGGACAGGCATGAACACTTAAAATAATAAAAAAAAAAAAAAAAGAAAAAATCTTTCCCAAAGTCAAAGCCATCAAAATGCAGGCAGGCCATACGCCACCAAGGGCAGGCACATGCAGCAAAGCTTGCCAAAATTGATCCCCACTGAAGGCCAAAACAGAAAAGAAGGACCTACAAACACGCTGGAATGGCGACAACATCAAAGGAATTGCAATTGGAGGAGAAAATAGAAAATGTGGGAAATTTAGTGACTCTAAGAAAATGGCCTGTCAGTATATCATGTGCAGTGCAAAGGACCAAAAGGTGCCAAAACTAAGCTCACAGATGTTGCAAAAGCAGGGGAAAAAGTCAAGGAGGAAGACACAACTTAGGGAGCAAGATGTGAGGGACATGGCATGAATACTTAAAACAAAAAAGAAAAAAAAAAGAAAAAATCTTTCCCAAAGTCAAAGCCATCAAAATGCAGGCAGGCCATACGCCACCAAGGGCAGGCACATGCAGCAAAGCTTGCCAAAATTGATCCCCACTGAAGGCCAAAACATAAAAGAAGGACCTACAAACACGCTGGAAAGGAGTCAACATCAAAGGAATTGCAATTGGAGGAGAAAAAATGAAAATTTGGGAAATTTAGTGACTCTAAGAAAATGGCCCGTGGTTTTACCAGGTGCAGTGCAAAGAACCAAAAGGTGCCAAAACTAAGCTCACAGATGTTGCAAAAGCAGGGGAAAAAGTCAAGGAGGAAGGCACAACTTAGGGGGCAAGATGTGAGGGACATGGCATGAATACTTAAAATATTAAAAAAAAAAATAGAAAAAATCTTTCCCAAAGTCAAAGCCATCAAAATGCAGGCAGGCCATACGCCACCAAGGGCAGGCACATGCAGCAAAGCTTGCCAAAATTGATCCCCACTGAAGGCCAAAACAGAAAAGAAGGACCTACAAACACGCTGGAATAGAGACAACATCAAAGGAATTGCAATTGGAGGAGAAAAAAAGAAAATTTGGGAAATTTAGTG
The DNA here is from genome assembly GCA_021963965.1 of Artemisiospiza belli. Taxonomy (NCBI): domain Eukaryota; kingdom Metazoa; phylum Chordata; class Aves; order Passeriformes; family Passerellidae; genus Artemisiospiza; species Artemisiospiza belli. The sequence goes on from JAKDEW010000441.1 coordinate 85,561, forward strand.
ACTCTAAGAAAATGGCCTGGCAGTATATCATGTGCAGTGCAAAGGACCAAAGATGCCAAAACTAAGCTCACAGATGTTGCAAAAGCAGGGGAAAAAGTCAAGGAGGAAGACAGAACTTAGGGGGCAAGATATGAGGGACATGGCATGAACACTTCAGAAAACAACCAAAAAAAGAAAAAAAATCTTTCCCAAAGTCAAAGCCATCAAAAGGCATGGCCTGCCATCAAGTGCAGGGACATGCACCAAAGATTCCTCTATTGGTCCCCATTGAAATCGCAAGATTCCTTTTCCCTTCCCGAAAGGAAATGAAATTTCCTTTCGGGAAGGGAAAAGGAATCTTGCGGATCCCAAAAGAAAGGCTTACAAACACTCTGGAAAGGAGATAGGTTCAAATGAAATGCAATTGAAAAAAGCAGAAAATCGGGAATTTTAGTCTCTTAAAAAATAGGCTGTGAGGAAATCAGCTGCATTGCAAAGGACCAAAAGGTGCCAAAAAAAAGCTCACAAATGTTGCAAAAGCAGGGGAAAAAGTCAAGGAGGAAGACACAACTTAGGGGGCAAGATGTGAGGGACATGGCATGAATACTTAAAATAAAAAAGAAAAAAAAAAGAAAAAATCTTTCCCAAAGTCAAAGCCATCAAAATGCAGGCAGGCCATACGCCACCAAGGGCAGGCACATGCAGCAAAGCTTGCCAAAATTGATCCCCACTGAAGGCCAAAACAGAAAAGAAGGACCTACAAACACGCTGGAAAGGAGTCAACATCAAAGGAATTGCAATTGGAGGAGAAAAAAAGAAAATTTGGGAAATTTATTGACTCTAAGAAAATGGCCTGGCAGTATATCATGTGCAGTGCAAAGGACCAAAAGATGCCAAAACTAAGCTCACAGATGTTGCAAAAGCAGGGGAAAAAGTCAAGGAGGAAGACAGAACATAGGGGTCAAGATGTGAGGGACATGCATGAATACTTAAAACAAAAAAGAAAAAAAAAAGAAAAAATCTTTCCCAAAGTCAAAGCCATCAAAATGCAGGCAGGCCATACGCCAGCAAGGGCAGGCACATGCAGCAAAGCTTGCCAAAATTGATCCCCACTGAAGGCCAAAACAGAAAAGAAGGACCTACAAACACGCTGGAAAGGAGTCAACATCAAAGGAATTGCAATAGGAGGAGAAAAAAAGAAAATTTGGGAAATTAAGTGTCTATAAGAAAATGGCCTGGGTTTATATCAGGTGCAGTGCAAAGGACCAAAAGGTGCCAAAACTAAGCTCACAGATGTTGCAAAAGCAGGGGAAAAAGTCAAGGAGGAAGACACAACTTAGGGAGCAAGATGTGAGGGACATGGCATGAATACTTAAAACAAAAAAGAAAAAAAAAAGAAAAAATCTTTCCCAAAGTCAAAGCCATCAAAATGCAGGAAGGCCATACGCCACCAAGGGCAGGCACATGCAGCAAAGCTTGCCAAAATTGATCGCCACTGAAGGCCAAAACAGAAAAGAAGGACCTACAAACACGCTGGAAAGGAGTCAACATCAAAGGAATTGCAATTGGAGGAGAAAAAAAGAAAATTTTGGAAATTTATTGACTCTAAGAAAATGGCCTGGCAGTATATCATGTGCAGTGCAAAGCACCAAAGATGCCAAAACTAAGCTCACAGATGTTGCAAAAGCAGGGGAAAAAGTCAAGGAGGAAGACAGAACTTAGGGGGCAAGATATGAGGGACATGGCATGAACACTTCAGAAAACAACCAAAAAAAGAAAAAAATCTTTCCCAAAGTCAAAGCCATCAAAAGGCATGGCCTGCCATCAAGTGCAGGGACATGCACCAAAGATTCCTCTATTGGTCCCCATTGAAATCGCAAGATTCCTTTTCCCTTCCCGAAAGGAAATGAAATTTCCTTTCGGGAAGGGAAAAGGAATCTTGCGAATCCCAAAAGAAAGGCTTACAAACACTCTGGAAAGGAGAAAGGTTCAAATGAAATACAATTGAAAAAAGCAGAAAATCGGGAATTTTAGTCTCTTAAAAAACAGGCTGTGAGGAAATCAGTTGCATTGCAAAGGACCAAAGATGCCAAAACTAAGCTCACAGATGTTGCAAAAGCAGGGGAAAAAGTCAAGGAGGAAGACACAACTTAGGGGGCAAGATGTGAGGGACATGGCATGAATACTTAAAACAAAAAAGAAAAAAAAAAGAAAAAATCTTTCCCAAAGTCAAAGCCACCAAAATGCAGGCAGGCCATACGCCACCAAGGGCAGGCACATGCAGCAAAGCTTGCCAAAATTGATCCCCACTGAAGGCCAAAACAGAAAAGAAGGACCTACAAACACGCTGGAAAGGAGTCAACATCAAAGGAATTGCAATTGGAGGAGAAAAAAAGAAAATTTGGGAAATTAAATGTCTATAAGAAAATTGCCTGGCAGTATATCATGTGCAGTGCAAAGGACCAAAAGGTGCCAAAACTAAGCTCACAGATGTTGCAAAAGCAGGGGAAAAAGTCAAGGAGGAAGACACAACTTAGGGAGCAAGATGTGAGGGACATGGCATGAACACTTAAAATAATAAAAAAAAAAAAAAAGAAAAAATCTTTCCCAAAGTCAAAGCCATCAAAATGCAGGCAGGCCATACGCCACCAAGGGCAGGCACATGCAGCAAAGCTTGCCAAAATTGATCCCCACTGAAGGCCAAAACAGAAAAGAAGGACCTACAAACACGCTGGAATGGCGAAAACATCAAAGGAATTGCAATTGGAGGAGAAAATAGAAAATGTGGGAAATTTAGTGACTCTAAGAAAATGGCCTGGCAGTATATCATGTGCAGTGCAAAGCACCAAAGATGCCAAAACTAAGCTCACAGATGTTGCAAAAGCAGGGGAAAAAGTCAAGGAGGAAGACAGAACTTAGTGGGCAAGATATGAGGGACATGGCATGAACACTTCAGAAAACAACCAAAAAAAGAAAAAAATCTTTCCCAAAGTCAAAGCCATCAAAAGGCATGGCCTGCCATCAAGTGCAGGGACATGCACCAAAGATTCCTCTATTGGTCCCCATTGAAATCGCAAGATTCCTTTTCCCTTCCCGAAAGGAAATGAAATTTCCTTTCTGGAAGGGAAAAGGAATCTTGCGAATCCCAAAAGAAAGGCTTACAAACACTCTGGAAAGGAGATAGGATCAAATGAAATGCAATTGAAAAAAGCAGAAAATCGGGAATTTTAGTCTCTTAAAAAATAGGCTGTGAGGAAATCAGCTGCATTGCAAAGGACCAAAAGGTGCCAAAACTAAGCTCACAGATGTTGCAAAAGCAGGGGAAAAAGTCAAGGAGGAAGACACAACTTAGGGGGCAAGATGTGAGGGACATGGCATGAATACTTTAAATAAAAAAGAAAAAAAAAAAATCTTTCCCAAAGTCAAAGCCATCAAAATGCAGGCAGGCTATACGCCACCAAGGGCAGGCACATGCAGCAAAGCTTTCCAAAATTGATCCCCACTGAAGGCCAAAACAGAAAAGAAGGACCTACAAACACGCTGGAATGGAGACAACATCAAAGGAATTGCAATTGCAGGAGAAAAATGAAAATTTGGGAAATTTAGTGATTCTAAGAAAATGACCCGTGGTTTTATCAGGTGCAGTGCAAAGGACCAAAAGGTGCCAAAACTCAGCTCACAGATGTTGCAAAAGCAGGGGAAAAAGTCAAGGAGGAAGACACAACTTAGGGGGGCAAGATGTGAGGGACATGGCATGAATACTTAAAATAATGAAAAAAAAAGAAAAGAAAAAATCTTTCCCAAAGTCAAAGCCATCAAAATGCAGGCAGGCCATACGCCACCAAGGACAGGCACATGCAGCAAAGCTTGCCAAAATTGATCCCCACTGAAGGCCAAAACAGAAAAGAAGGACCTACAAACACGCTGGAAAGGAGTCAACATCAAAGGAATTGCAATAGGAGGAGAAAAAAAGAAAATTTGGGTAAGTGTCTATAAGAAAATGGCCTGGGTTTATATCAGGTGCAGTGCAAAGGACCAAAAGGTGCCAAAACTAAGCTCACAGATGTTGCAAAAGCAGGGGGAAAAAGTCAAGGAGGAAGACACAACTTAGGGAGCATAATGTGAGGGACATGGCATGAATACTTAAAACAAAAAAGAAAAAAAAAAGAAAAAATCTTTCCCAAAGTCAAAGCCATCAAAATGCAGGCAGGCCATACGCCAGCAAGGGCAGGCACATGCAGCAAAGCTTTCCAAAATTGATCCCCACTGAAGGCCAAAACAGAAAAGAAGGACCTACAAACACGCTGGAATGGAGACAACATCAAAGGAATTGCAATTGCAGGAGAAAAATGAAAATTTGGGAAATTTAGTGACTCTAAGAAAATGGCCCGTGGTTTTATCAGGTGCAGTGCAAAGGACCAAAAGGTGCCAAAACTAAGCTCACAGATGTTGCAAAAGCAGGGGAAAAAGTCAAGGAGGAAGACACAACTTAGGGGGGCAAGATGTGAGGGACATGGCATGAATACTTAAAATAATGAAAAAAAAAGAAAAGAAAAAAATCTTTCCCAAAGTCAAAGCCATCAAAATGCAGGCAGGCCATACGCCACCAAGGGCAGGCACATGCAGCAAAGCTTGCCAAAATTGATCCCCACTGAAGGCCAAAACAGAAAAGAAGGACCTACAAACACGCTGGAATGGAGGACAACATCAAAGGAATTGCAATTGGCGGAGAAAAAATGAAAATTTAGGAAATTTAGTGACTCTAAGAAAATGGCCCGTGGTTTTACCAGGTGCAGTGCAAAGGACCAAAAGGTGCCAAAACTAAGCTCACAGATGTTGCAAAAGCAGGGGAAAAAGTCAAGGAGGAAGGCAGAACTTAGGGGGCAAGATGTGAGGGACATGGCATGAATACTTACAATAATAAAAAAAAAAATAGAAAAAATCTTTCCCAAAGTCAAAGCCATCAAAATGCAGGCAGGCCATACGCCACCAAGGGCAGGCACATGCAGCAAAGCTTGCCAAAATTGATCCCCACTGAAGGCCAAAACAGAAAAGAAGGACCTACAAACACGCTGGAATGGAGACAACATCAAAGGAATTGCAATTGGAGGAGAAAAAAAGAAAATTTGGGAAATTTAGTGACTCTAAGAAAATGGCCTGGCAGTATATCATGTGCAGTGCAAAGGACCAAAGATGCCAAAACTAAGCTCACAGATGTTGCAAAAGCAGGGGAAAAAGTCAAGGAGGAAGACAGAACTTAGGGGGCAAGATATGAGGGACATGGCATGAACACTTCAGAAAACAACCAAAAAAAGAAAAAAATCTTTCCCAAAGTCAAAGCCATCAAAAGGCATGGCCTGCCATCAAGTGCAGGGACATGCACCAAAGATTCCTCTATTGGTCCCCATTGAAATCGCAAGATTCCTTTTCCCTTCCCGAAAGGAAATGAAATTTCCTTTCTGGAAGGGAAAAGGAATCTTGCGGATCCCAAAAGAAAGGCTTACAAACACTCTGGAAAGGAGATAGGTTCAAATGAAATGCAATTGAAAAAAGCAGAAAATCGGGAATTTTAGTCTCTTAAAAAATAGGCTGTGAGGAAATCAGTTGCATTGCAAAGGACCAAAAGGTGCCAAAACTAAGCTCACAAATGTTGCAAAAGCAGGGGAAAAAGTCAAGGAGGAAGACACAACTTAGGGGGCAAGATGTGAGGGACATGGCATGAATACTTAAAATAAAAAAGAAAAAAAAAAGAAAAAATCTTTCCCAAAGTCAAAGCCATCAAAATGCAGGCAGGCCATACGCCAGCAAGGGCAGGCACATGCAGCAAAGCTTGCCAAAATTGATCCCCACTGAAGGCCAAAACAGAAAAGAAGGACCTACAAACACGCTGGAAAGGAGTCAACATCAAAGGAATTGCAATTGGAGGAGAAAAAAAGAAAATTTGGGAAATTAAGTGTCTATAAGAAAATGGCCTGGGTTTATATCAGGTGCAGTGCAAAGGACCAAAAGGTGCCAAAACTAAGCTCACAGATGTTGCAAAAGCAGGGGAAAAAGTCAAGGAGGAAGACAGAACTTAGGGGTCAAGATGTGAGGGACATGGCATGAATACTTAAAACAAAAAAGAAAAAAAAAAGAAAAAATCTTTCCCAAAGTCAAAGCCATCAAAATGCAGGCAGGCCATACGCCACCAAGGGCAGGCACATGCAGCAAAGCTTGCCAAAATTGATCCCCACTGAAGGCCAAAACAGAAAAGAAGGACCTACAAACACGCTGGAAAGGAGTCAACATCAAAGGAATTGCAATTGCAGGAGAAAAATTAAAATTTGGGAAATTTAGTGACTCTAAGAAAATGGCCCGTGGTTTAATCAGGTGCAGTGCAAAGGACCAAAAGGTGCCAAAACTAAGCTCACAGATGTTGCAAAAGCAGGGGAAAAAGTCAAGGAGGAAGACACAACTTAGGGGGCAAGATGTGAGGGACATGGCATGAACACTTAAAAAAATAAAAAAAAAAAAAAGAAAAAATCTTTCCAAAGTCAAAGCCATCAAAATGCAGGCAGGCCATGCGCCAGCAAGTGCAGGCACTTGCAGCAAAGCTTGCCAAAATTGATCCCCACTGAAGGCCAAAACAGAAAGAAGGACCTACAAACACACTGGAATGGAGACAACATCAAAGGAATTGCAATTGGAGGAGAAAAAAAGAAAATTTGGGAAATTTAGTGACTCTTAGAAAAGTGCCCGGGATTTTATCAGGTGCAGTGCAAAGGACCAAAAGGTGCCAAAACTAAGCTCACAGATGTTGCAAAAGCAGGGGAAAAAGTCAAGGAGGAAGACACAACTTAGGGGGCAAGATATGAAGGACATGGCATGAATACTTAAAACAAACAAAAAAAAAAAATAGAAAAATCTTTCCCAAAGTCAAAGCCATCAAAATGCAGGCAGGCCATACGCCACCAAGGGCAGGCACATGCAGCAAAGCTTGCCAAAATTGATCCCCACTGAAGGCCAAAACAGAAAAGAAGGACCTACAAACACGCTGGAATGGAGACAACATCAAAGGAATTGCAATTGGAGGAGAAAAAAGAAAATGTGGGAAATTTAGTGACTCTAAGAAAATGGCCTGGCAGTATATCATGTGCAGTGCAAAGCACCAAAGATGCCAAAACTAAGCTCACAGATGTTGCAAAAGCAGGGGAAAAAGTCAAGGAGGAAGACACAACTTAGGGGGCAAGATATGAGGGACATGGCATGAACACTTCAGAAAACAACCAAAAAAGGAAAAAAATCTTTCCCAAAGTCAAAGCCATCAAAAGGCATGGCCTGCCATCAAGTGCAGGGACATGCACCAAAGATTCCTCTATTGGTCCCCATTGAAATCGCAAGATTCCTTTTCCCTTCCCGAAAGGAAATGAAATTTCCTTTCTGGAAGGGAAAAGGAATCTTGCGAATCCCAAAAGAAAGGCTTACAAACACTCTGGAAAGGAGATAGGATCAAATGAAATGCAATTGAAAAAAGCAGAAAATCGGGAATTTTAGTCTCTTAAAAAATAGGCTGTGAGGAAATCAGCTGCATTGCAAAGGACCAAAAGGTGCCAAAACTAAGCTCACAGATGTTGCAAAAGGAGGGGAAAAAGTCAAGGAGGAAGACACAACTTAGGGGGCAAGATGTGAGGGACATGGCATGAATGCTTTAAATAAAAAAGAAAAAAAAAAAATCTTTCCCAAAGTCAAAGCCATTAAAATGCAGGCAGGCCATACGCCACCAAGGGCAGGCACATGCAGCAAAGCTTGCCAAAATTGATCCCCACTGAAGGCCAAAACAGAAAAGAAGGACCTACAAACACGCTGGAAAGGAGTCAACATCAAAGGAATTGCAATAGGAGGAGAAAAAAAGAAAATTTTGGAAATTTAGTGACTCTAAGAAAATGGCCTGGCAGTATATCATATGCAGTGCAAAGGACCAAAAGATGCCAAAACTAAGCTCACAGATGTTGCAAAAGCAGGGGAAAAAGTCAAGGAGGAAGACAGAACTTAGGGGTCAAGATGTGAGGGACATGGCATGAATACTTAAAACAAAAAAGAAAAGAAAAAGAAAAAATCTTTCCCAAAGTCAAAGCCATCAAAATGCAGGCAGGCCATACGCCACCAAGGGCAGGCACATGCAGCAAAGCTTGCCAAAATTGATCCCCACTGAAGGCCAAAACATAAAAGAAGGACCTACAAACACGCTGGAAAGGAGTCAACATCAAAGGAATTGCAATTGGAGGAGAAAAAAAGAAAATTTGGGAAATTTAGTGTCTATAAGAAAATGGCCTGGGTTTATATCAGGTGCAGTGCAAAGGACCAAAAGGTGCCAAAACTAAGCTCACAGATGTTGCAAAAGCAGGGGAAAAAGTCAAGGAGGAAGACACAACTTAGGGGGCAAGATATGAAGTACATGGCATGAATACTTAAAACAAAAAAGAAAAAAAAAAGAAAAAATCTTTCCCAAAGTCAAAGCCATCAAAATGCAGGCAGGCCATACGCCACCAAGGGCAGGCACATGCAGCAAAGCTTGCCAAAATTGATCCCCACTGAAGGCCAAAACAGAAAAGAAGGACCTACAAACACGCTGGAATGGAGACAACATCAAAGGAATTGCAATTGCAGGAGAAAAATGAAAATTTGGGAAATTTAGTGACTCTAAGAAAATGGCCCATGGTTTTATCAGGTGCAGTGCAAAGGACCAAAAGGTGCCAAAACTAAGCTCACAGATGTTGCAAAAGCAGGGGAAAAAGTCAAGGAGGAAGACACAACTTAGGGGGCAAGATGTGAGGGACATGGCATGAATACTTAAAATAATGAAAAAAAAAGAAAAGAAAAAATCTTTCCCAAAGTCAAAGCCATCAAAATGCAGGCAGGCCATACGCCACCAAGGGCAGGCACATGCAGCAAAGCTTGCCAAAATTGATCCCCACTGAAGGCCAAAACAGAAAAGAAGGACCTACAAACACGCTGGAATGGAGACAACATCAAAGGAATTGCAATTGGAGGAGAAAAAATGAAAATTTGGGAAATTTAGTGACTCTGAGAAAATGGCCCGTGGTTTTACCAGGTGCAGTGCAAAGGACCAAAAGGTGCCAAAACTAAGCTCACAGATGTTGCAAAAGCAGGGGAAAAAGTCAAGGAGGAAGGCACAACTTAGGGAGCAAGATGTGAGGGACATGGCATGAATACTTAAAATAATAAAAAAAAAAATAGAAAAAATCTTTCCCAAAGTCAAAGCCATCAAAATGCAGGCAGGCCATACGCCACCGAGGGCAGGCACATGCAGCAAAGCTCGCCAAAATTGATCCGCTCTGAAGGCCAAAACAGAAAAGAAGGACCTACAAACACGCTGGAATGGAGACAACATCAAAGGAATTGCAATTGGAGGAGAAAAAAAGAAAATTTGGGAAATTTAGTGACTCTAAGAAAATGGCCTGGCAGTATATCATGTGCAGTGCAAAGGACCAAAGATGCCAAAACTAAGCTCACAGATGTTGCAAAAGCAGGTGAAAAAGTCAAGGAGGAAGACAGAACTTAGGGGGCAAGATATGAGGGACATGGCATGAACACTTCAGAAAACAACCAAAAAAAGAAAAAAATCTTTCCCAAAGTCAAAGCCATCAAAAGGCATGGCCTGCCATCAAGTGCAGGGACATGCACCAAAGATTCCTCCATTGGTACCCATTGAAATCGCAAGATTCCTTTTCCCTTCCTGGAAGGAAATGAAATTTACTTTCGGGAAGGGAAAAGGAATCTTGCGGATCCCAAAAGAAAGGCTTACAAACACTCTGGAAAGGAGATAGGTTCAAATGAAATGCAATTGAAAAAAGCAGAAAATTGGGAATTTTAGTCTCTTAAAAAATAGGCTGTGAGGAAATCAGCTGCCTTGCAAAGGACCAAAAGGTGCCAAAAAAAAGCTCACAAATGTTGCAAAAGCAGGGGAAAAAGTCAAGGAGGAAGACACAACTTAGGGGGCAAGATGTGAGGGACATGGCATGAATACTTAAAATAAAAAAGAAAAAAAAAAGAAAAAATCTTTCCCAAAGTCAAAGCCATCAAAATGCAGGCAGGCCATACGCCAGCAAGGGCAGGCACATGCAGCAAAGCTTGCCAAAATTGATCCCCACTGAAGGCCAAAACAGAAAAGAAGGACCTACAAACACGCTGGAAAGGAGTCAACATCAAAGGAATTGCAATTGGAGGAGAAAAAAAGAAAATTTGGGAAATTTATTGACTCTAAGAAAATGGCCTGGCAGTATATCATGTGCAGTGCAAAGGACCAAAAGATGCCAAAACTAAGCTCACAGATGTTGCAAAAGCAGGGGAAAAAGTCAAGGAGGAAGACACAACTTAGGGAGCAAGATGTGAGGGACATGGCATGAATACTTAAAACAAAAAAGAAAAAAAAAAGAAAAAATCTTTCCCAAAGTCAAAGCCATCAAAATGCAGGCAGGCCATACGCCACCAAGGGCAGGCACATGCAGCAAAGCTTGCCAAAATTGATCCCCACTGAAGGCCAAAACAGAAAAGAAGGACCTACAAACACGCTGGAATGGAGACAACATAAAAGGAATTGCAATTGGAGGAGAAAATAGAAAATGTGGGAAATTTAGTGACTCTAAGAAAATGGCCTGGCAGTATATCATGTGCAGTGCAAAGCACCAAAGATGCCAAAACTAAGCTCACAGATGTTGCAAAAGCAGGGGAAAAAGTCAAGGAGGAAGACAGAACTTAGGGGGCAAGATATGAGGGACATGGCATGAACACTTCAGAAAACAACCAAAAAAGGAAAAAAATCTTTCCCAAAGTCAAAGCCATCAAAAGGCATGGCCTGCCATCAAGTGCAGGGACATGCACCAAAGATTCCTCTATTGGTCCCCATTGAAATCGCAAGATTCCTTTTCCCTTCCCGAAAGGAAATGAAATTTCCTTTCTGGAAGGGAAAAGGAATCTTGCGAATCCCAAAAGAAAGGCTTCCAAACACTCTGGAAATGAGAAAGGATCAAATGAAATGCAATTGAAAACAGCAGAAAATCGGGAATTTTAGTCTCTTAAAAAATAGGCTGTGAGGAAATCAGCTGCATTGCAAAGGACCAAAAGGTGCCAAAACTAAGCTCACAGATGTTGCAAAAGCAGGGGAAAAAGTCAAGGAGGAAGACACAACTTAGGGGGCAAGATGTCAGGGACATGGCATGAATACTTTAAATAAAAAAGAAAAAAAAAATATCTTTCCCAAAGTCAAAGCCATCAAAATGCAGGCAGGCCATACGCCACCAAGGGCAGGCACATGCAGCAAAGCTTGCCAAAATTGATCCCCACTGAAGGCCAAAACAGAAAAGAAGGACCTACAAACACGCTGGAAAGGAGTCAACAACAAAGGAATTGCAATTGGAGGAGAAAAAAAGAAAATTTGGGAAATTTAGTGACTCTTAGAAAGTGGCCTGGCAGTATATCATGTGCAGTGCAAAGGACCAAAAGATGCCAAAACTAAGCTCACAGATGTTGCAAAAGCAGGGGAAAAAGTCAAGGAGGAAGACAGAACTTAGGGGGCAAGATGTGAGGGACATGGCATGAATACTTAAAACAAAAAAGAAAAGAAAAAGAAAAAATCTTTCCCAAAGTCAAAGCCATCAAAATGCAGGCAGGCCATACGCCACCAAGGACAGGCACATGCAGCAAAACCTGCCAAAATGGATCCCCACTGAAGGCCAAAACAGAAAAGAAGGACCTACAAACACGCTGGAAAGGAGTCAACATCAAAGGAATTGCAATTGGAGGAGAAAAAAAGAAAATTTGGGAAATTTAGTGTCTATAAGAAAATGGCCTGGGTTTATATCAGGTGCAGTGCAAAGGACCAAAAGGTGCCAAAACTAAGCTCACAGATGTTGCAAAAGCAGGGGAAAAAGTCAAGGAGGAAGACACAACTTAGGGGGCAAGATATGAAGTACATGGCATGAATACTTAAAACAAAAAAGAAAAAAAAAAGAAAAAATCTTTCCCAAAGTCAAAGCCATCAAAATGCAGGCAGGCCATATGACAGCAAGTGCAGGCACATGCAGCAAAGCTTGCCAAAATTGATCCCCACTGAAGGCCAAAACAGAAAAGAAGGACCTACAAACACGCTGGAATGGAGACAACATCAAAGGAATTGCAATTGCAGGAGAAAAATGAAAATTTGGGAAATTTAGTGACTCTAAGAAAATGGCCCGTGGTTTTACCAGCTGCATTGCAAAGGACCAAAAGGTGCCAAAACTAAGCTCACAGATGTTGCAAAAGCAGGGGAAAAAGTCAAGGAGGAAGACACAACTTAGGGGGCAAGATGTGAGGGACATGGCATGAATACTTAAAATAATGAAAAAAAAAGAAAAGAAAAAATCTTTCCCAAAGTCAAAGCCATCAAAATGCAGGCAGGCCATACGCCACCAAGGGCAGGCACATGCAGCAAAGCTTGCCAAAATTGATCCCCACTGAAGGCCAAAACAGAAAAGAAGGACCTACAAACACGCTGGAATGGAGACAACATCAAAGGAATTGCAATTGGAGGAGAAAAAAAGAAAATTTGGGAAATTTAGTGACTCTAAGAAAATGGCCTGGCAGTATATCATGTGCAGTGCAAAGGACCAAAGATGCCAAAACTAAGCTCACAGATGTTGCAAAAGCAGGGGAAAAAGTCAAGGAGGAAGACAGAATTTGGGGGCAAGATATGAGGGACATGGCATGAACACTTCAGAAAACAACCAAAAAAAGAAAAAAAAATCTTTCCCAAAGTCAAAGCCATCAAAAGGCATGGCCTGCCATCAAGTGCAGGGACATGCACCAAAGATTCCTCTATTGGTCCCCATTGAAATCGCAAGATTCCTTTTCCCTTCCCGAAAGGAAATGAAATTTCCTTTCGGGAAGGGAAAAGGAATCTTGCGAATCCCAAAAGAAAGGCTTACAAACACTCTGGAAAGGAGATAGGTTCAAATGAAATGCAATTGAAAAAAGCAGAAAATCGGGAATATTATTCTCTTAAAAAATAGGCTGTGAGGAAATCAGCTGCATTGCAAAGGACCAAAAGGTGCCAAATAAAAGCTCACAAATGTTGCAAAAGCAGGGGAAAAAGTCAAGGAGGAAGACACAACTTAGGGGGCAGGATGTGAGGGACATGGCATGAATACTTAAAATAAAAAAGAAAAAAAAAAGAAAAAATCTTTCCCAAAGTCAAAGCCATCAAAATGCAGGCAGGCCATACGCCACCAAGGGCAGGCACATGCAGCAAAGCTTGCCAAAATTGATCCCCACTGAAGGCCAAAACAGAAAAGAAGGACCTACAAACACGCTGGAAAGGAGTCAACATCAAAGGAATTGCAATTGCAGGAGAAAAAAAGAAAATTTGGGAAATTAAGTGTCTATAAGAAAATGGCCTGGGTTTATATCAGGTGCAGTGCAAAGGACCAAAAGATGCCAAAACTAAGCTCACAGATGTTGCAAAAGCAGGGGAAAAAGTCAAGGAGGAAGACAGAACTTAGGGGTCAAGATGTGAGGGACATGGCATGAATACTTAAAACAAAAAAGAAAAAAAAAAGAAAAAATCTTTCCCAAAGTCAAAGCCATCAAAATGCAGGCAGGCCATACGCCAGCAAGGCAGGCACATGCAGCAAAGCTTGCCAAAATTGATCCCCACTGAAGGCCAAAACAGAAAAGAAGGACCTACAAACACGCTGGAATGGAGACAACATCAAAGGAATTGCAATTGGCGGAGAAAAAATGAAAATTTGGGAAATTTAGTGACTCTAAGAAAATGGCCCGTGGTTTTATCAGGTGCAGTGCAAAGGACCAAAAGGTGCCAAAACTAAGCTCACAGATGTTGCAAAAGCAGGGGAAAAAGTCAAGGAGGAAGACACAACTTAGGGGGCAAGATATGAGGGACATGGCATGAACACTTCAGAAAACAACCAAAAAAAGAAAAAAATCTTTCCCAAAGTCAAAGCCATCAAAAGGCATGGCCTGCCATCAAGTGCAGGGACATGCACCAAAGATTCCTCTATTGGTCCCCATTGAAATCGCAAGATTCCTTTTCCCTTCCGGAAAGGAAATGAAATTTCCTTTCAGGAAGGGAAAAGGAATCTTGCGAATCCCAAAAGAAAGGCTTACAAACACTCTGGAAAGAAGATAGGTTCAAATGAAATGCAAGTGAAAAAAGCAGAAAATCGGGAATTTTAGTCTCTCCAAAAAATAGGCTGTGAGGAAATCAGTTGCATTGCAAAGGACCAAAGATGCCAAAACTAAGCTCACAGATGTTGCAAAAGCAGGGGAAAAAGTCAAGGAGGAAGACACAACTTAGGGGGCAAGATGTGAGGGACATGGCATGAATACTTTAAATAAAAAAGAAAAAAAAAATATCTTTCCCAAAGTCAAAGCCATCAAAATGCAGGCAGGCCATACGCCACCGAGGGCAGGCACATGCAGCAAAGCTTGCCAAAATTGATCCCCACTGAAGGCCAAAACAGAAAAGAAGGACCTACAAACACGCTGGAAAGGAGTCAACAACAAAGGAATTGCAATTGGAGGAGAAAAAAAGAAAATTTGGGAAATTTAGTGACTCTTAGAAAGTGGCCTGGCAGTATATCATGTGCAGTGCAAAGGACCAAAAGATGCCAAAACTAAGCTCACAGATGTTGCAAAAGCAGGGGAAAAAGTCAAGGAGGAAGACAGAACTTAGGGGTCAAGATGTGAGGGACATGGCATGAATACTTAAAACAAAAAAGAAAAGAAAAAGAAAAAATCTTTCCCAAAGTCAAAGCCATCAAAATGCAGGCAGGCCATACGCCACCAAGGACAGGCACATGCAGCAAAGCCTGCCAAAATTGATCCCCACTGAAGGCCAAAACAGAAAAGAAGGACCTACAAACACGCTGGAAAGGAGTCAACATCAAAGGAATTGCAATTGGAGGAGAAAAAAAGAAAATTTGGGAAATTTAGTGTCTATAAGAAAATGGCCTGGGTTTATATCAGGTGCAGTGCAAAGGACCAAAAGGTGCCAAAACTAAGCTCACAGATGTTGCAAAAGCAGGGGAAAAAGTCAAGGAGGAAGACACAACTTAGGGGGCAAGATATGAAGTACATGGCATGAATACTTAAAACAAAAAAGAAAAAAAAAAGAAAAAATCTTTCCCAAAGTCAAAGCCATCAAAATGCAGGCAGGCCATATGACAGCAAGTGCAGGCACATGCAGCAAAGCTTGCCAAAATTGATCCCCACTGAAGGCCAAAACAGAAAAGAAGGACCTACAAACACGCTGGAAAGGAGTCAACATCAAAGGAATTGCAATTGCAGGAGAAAAATGAAAATTTGGGAAATTTAGTGACTCTAAGAAAATGGCCCGTGGTTTTACCAGGTGCAGTGCAAAGGACCAAAAGGTGCCAAAACTAAGCTCACAGATGTTGCAAAAGCAGGGGAAAAAGTCAAGGAGGAAGACACAACTTAGGGGGCAAGATGTGAGGGACATGGCATGAATACTTAAAATAATGAAAAAAAAAGAAAAGAAAAAATCTTTCCCAAAGTCAAAGCCATCAAAATGCAGGCAGGCCATACGCCACCAAGGGCAGGCACATGCAGCAAAGCTTGCCAAAATTGATCCCCACTGAAGGCCAAAACAGAAAAGAAGGACCTACAAACACGCTGGAATGGAGACAACATCAAAGGAATTGCAATTGGAGGAGAAAAAATGAAAATTTGGGAAATTTAGTGACTCTAAGAAAATGGCCCGTGGTTTTACCAGGTGCAGTGCAAAGGACCAAAAGGTGCCAAAACTAAGCTCACAGATGTTGCAAAAGCAGGGGAAAAAGTCAAGGAGGAAGACACAACTTAGGGGGCAAGATGTGAGGGACATGGCATGAATACTTACAATAATAAAAAAAAAAAATAGAAAAAATCTTTCCCAAAGTCAAAGCCATCAAAATGCAGGCAGGCCATACGCCACCAAGGGCAGGCACATGCAGCAAAGCTTGCCAAAATTGATCCCCACTGAAGGCCAAAACAGAAAAGAAGGACCTACAAACACGCTGGAATGGAGACAACATCAAAGGAATTGCAATTGGAGGAGAAAAAAAGAAAATTTGGGAAATTTAGTGACTCTAAGAAAATGGCCTGGCAGTATATCATGTGCAGTGCAAAGGACCAAAGATGCCAAAACTAAGCTCACAGATGTTGCAAAAGCAGGGGAAAAAGTCAAGGAGGAAGACAGAACTTAGGGGGCAAGATATGAGGGACATGGCATGAACACTTCAGAAAACAACCAAAAAAAGAAAAAAAAATCTTTCCCAAAGTCAAAGCCATCAAAAGGCATGGCCTGCCATCAAGTGCAGGGACATGCACCAAAGATTCCTCTATTGGTCCCCATTGAAATCGCAAGATTCCTTTTCCCTTCCCGAAAGGAAATGAAATTTCCTTTCGGGAAGGGAAAAGGAATCTTGCGAATCCCAAAAGAAAGGCTTACAAACACTCTGGAAAGGAGATAGGTTCAAATGAAATGCAATTGAAAAAAGCAGAAAATCGGGAATATTATTCTCTTAAAAAATAGGCTGTGAGGAAATCAGCTGCATTGCAAAGGACCAAAAGGTGCCAAATAAAAGCTCACAAATGTTGCAAAAGCAGGGGAAAAAGTCAAGGAGGAAGACACAACTTAGGGGGCAGGATGTGAGGGACATGGCATGAATACTTAAAATAAAAAAGAAAAAAAAAAGAAAAAATCTTTCCCAAAGTCAAAGCCATCAAAATGCAGGCAGGCCATACGCCACCAAGGGCAGGCACATGCAGCAAAGCTTGCCAAAATTGATCCCCACTGAAGGCCAAAACAGAAAAGAAGGACCTACAAACACGCTGGAAAGGAGTCAACATCAAAGGAATTGCAATTGCAGGAGAAAAAAAGAAAATTTGGGAAATTAAGTGTCTATAAGAAAATGGCCTGGGTTTATATCAGGTGCAGTGCAAAGGACCAAAAGATGCCAAAACTAAGCTCACAGATGTTGCAAAAGCAGGGGAAAAAGTCAAGGAGGAAGACAGAACTTAGGGGTCAAGATGTGAGGGACATGGCATGAATACTTAAAACAAAAAAGAAAAGAAAAAGAAAAAATCTTTCCCAAAGTCAAAGCCATCAAAATGCAGGCAGGCCATACGCCACCAAGGGCAGGCACATGCAGCAAAGCTTGCCAAAATTGATCCCCACTGAAGGCCAAAACAGAAAAGAAGGACCTACAAACACGCTGGAAAGGAGTCAACATCAAAGGAATTGCAATTGCTGGAGAAAAAATGAAAATTTGGGAAATTAAGTGTCTATAAGAAAATGGCCTGGGTTTATATCAGGTGCAGTGCAAAGGACCAAAAGGTGCCAAAACTAAGCTCACAGATGTTGCAAAAGCAGGGGAAAAAGTCAAGGAGGAAGGCACAACTTAGGGAGCAAGATGTGAGGGACATGGCATGAATACTTAAAATAATAAAAAAAAAAATAGAAAAAATCTTTCCCAAAGTCAAAGCCATCAAAATGCAGGCAGGCCATACGCCACCGAGGGCAGGCACATGCAGCAAAGCTCGCCAAAATTGATCCGCTCTGAAGGCCAAAACAGAAAAGAAGGACCTACAAACACGCTGGAATGGAGACAACATCAAAGGAATTGCAATTGGAGGAGAAAAAAAGAAAATTTGGGAAATTTAGTGACTCTAAGAAAATGGCCTGGCAGTATATCATGTGCAGTGCAAAGGACCAAAGATGCCAAAACTAAGCTCACAGATGTTGCAAAAGCAGGGGAAAAAGTCAAGGAGGAAGACAGAACTTAGGGGGCAAGATATGAGGGACATGGCATGAACACTTCAGAAAACAACCAAAAAAAGAAAAAAATCTTTCCCAAAGTCAAAGCCATCAAAAGGCATGGCCTGCCATCAAGTGCAGGGACATGCACCAAAGATTCCTCCATTGGTACCCATTGAAATCGCAAGATTCCTTTTCCCTTCCTGGAAGGAAATGAAATTTACTTTCGGGAAGGGAAAAGGAATCTTGCGGATCCCAAAAGAAAGGCTTACAAACACTCTGGAAAGGAGATAGGTTCAAATGAAATGCAATTGAAAAAAGCAGAAAATTGGGAATTTTAGTCTCTTAAAAAATAGGCTGTGAGGAAATCAGCTGCCTTGCAAAGGACCAAAAGGTGCCAAAAAAAAGCTCACAAATGTTGCAAAAGCAGGGGAAAAAGTCAAGGAGGAAGACACAACTTAGGGGGCAAGATGTGAGGGACATGGCATGAATACTTAAAATAAAAAAGAAAAAAAAAAGAAAAAATCTTTCCCAAAGTCAAAGCCATCAAAATGCAGGCAGGCCATACGCCAGCAAGGGCAGGCACATGCAGCAAAGCTTGCCAAAATTGATCCCCACTGAAGGCCAAAACAGAAAAGAAGGACCTACAAACACGCTGGAAAGGAGTCAACATCAAAGGAATTGCAATTGGAGGAGAAAAAAAGAAAATTTGGGAAATTTATTGACTCTAAGAAAATGGCCTGGCAGTATATCATGTGCAGTGCAAAGGACCAAAAGATGCCAAAACTAAGCTCACAGATGTTGCAAAAGCAGGGGAAAAAGTCAAGGAGGAAGACACAACTTAGGGAGCAAGATGTGAGGGACATGGCATGAATACTTAAAACAAAAAAGAAAAAAAAAAGAAAAAATCTTTCCCAAAGTCAAAGCCATCAAAATGCAGGCAGGCCATACGCCACCAAGGGCAGGCACATGCAGCAAAGCTTGCCAAAATTGATCCCCACTGAAGGCCAAAACAGAAAAGAAGGACCTACAAACACGCTGGAATGGAGACAACATAAAAGGAATTGCAATTGCAGGAGAAAAAAAGAAAATTTGGGAAATTTATTGACTCTAAGAAAATGGCCTGGCAGTATATCATGTGCAGTGCAAAGCACCAAAGATGCCAAAACTAAGCTCACAGATGTTGCAAAAGCAGGGGAAAAAGTCAAGGAGGAAGACAGAACTTAGGGGGCAAGATATGAGGGACATGGCATGAACACTTCAGAAAACAACCAAAAAAGGAAAAAAATCTTTCCCAAAGTCAAAGCCATCAAAAGGCATGGCCTGCCATCAAGTGCAGGGACATGCACCAAAGATTCCTCTATTGGTCCCCATTGAAATCGCAAGATTCCTTTTCCCTTCCCGAAAGGAAATGAAATTTCCTTTCTGGAAGGGAAAAGGAATCTTGCGAATCCCAAAAGAAAGGCTTCCAAACACTCTGGAAATGAGAAAGGATCAAATGAAATGCAATTGAAAACAGCAGAAAATCGGGAATTTTAGTCTCTTAAAAAATAGGCTGTGAGGAAATCAGCTGCATTGCAAAGGACCAAAAGGTGCCAAAACTAAGCTCACAGATGTTGCAAAAGCAGGGGAAAAAGTCAAGGAGGAAGACACAACTTAGGGGGCAAGATGTCAGGGACATGGCATGAATACTTTAAATAAAAAAGAAAAAAAAAATATCTTTCCCAAAGTCAAAGCCATCAAAATGCAGGCAGGCCATACGCCACCAAGGGCAGGCACATGCAGCAAAGCTTGCCAAAATTGATCCCCACTGAAGGCCAAAACAGAAAAGAAGGACCTACAAACACGCTGGAAAGGAGTCAACAACAAAGGAATTGCAATTGGAGGAGAAAAAAAGAAAATTTGGGAAATTTAGTGACTCTTAGAAAGTGGCCTGGCAGTATATCATGTGCAGTGCAAAGGACCAAAAGATGCCAAAACTAAGCTCACAGATGTTGCAAAAGCAGGGGAAAAAGTCAAGGAGGAAGACAGAACTTAGGGGGCAAGATGTGAGGGACATGGCATGAATACTTAAAACAAAAAAGAAAAGAAAAAGAAAAAATCTTTCCCAAAGTCAAAGCCATCAAAATGCAGGCAGGCCATACGCCACCAAGGACAGGCACATGCAGCAAAACCTGCCAAAATGGATCCCCACTGAAGGCCAAAACAGAAAAGAAGGACCTACAAACACGCTGGAAAGGAGTCAACATCAAAGGAATTGCAATTGGAGGAGAAAAAAAGAAAATTTGGGAAATTTAGTGTCTATAAGAAAATGGCCTGGGTTTATATCAGGTGCAGTGCAAAGGACCAAAAGGTGCCAAAACTAAGCTCACAGATGTTGCAAAAGCAGGGGAAAAAGTCAAGGAGGAAGACACAACTTAGGGGGCAAGATATGAAGTACATGGCATGAATACTTAAAACAAAAAAGAAAAAAAAAAGAAAAAATCTTTCCCAAAGTCAAAGCCATCAAAATGCAGGCAGGCCATATGACAGCAAGTGCAGGCACATGCAGCAAAGCTTGCCAAAATTGATCCCCACTGAAGGCCAAAACAGAAAAGAAGGACCTACAAACACGCTGGAATGGAGACAACATCAAAGGAATTGCAATTGCAGGAGAAAAATGAAAATTTGGGAAATTTAGTGACTCTAAGAAAATGGCCCGTGGTTTTACCAGCTGCATTGCAAAGGACCAAAAGGTGCCAAAACTAAGCTCACAGATGTTGCAAAAGCAGGGGAAAAAGTCAAGGAGGAAGACACAACTTAGGGGGCAAGATGTGAGGGACATGGCATGAATACTTAAAATAATGAAAAAAAAAGAAAAGAAAAAATCTTTCCCAAAGTCAAAGCCATCAAAATGCAGGCAGGCCATACGCCACCAAGGGCAGGCACATGCAGCAAAGCTTGCCAAAATTGATCCCCACTGAAGGCCAAAACAGAAAAGAAGGACCTACAAACACGCTGGAATGGAGACAACATCAAAGGAATTGCAATTGGAGGAGAAAAAAAGAAAATTTGGGAAATTTAGTGACTCTAAGAAAATGGCCTGGCAGTATATCATGTGCAGTGCAAAGGACCAAAGATGCCAAAACTAAGCTCACAGATGTTGCAAAAGCAGGGGAAAAAGTCAAGGAGGAAGACAGAATTTGGGGGCAAGATATGAGGGACATGGCATGAACACTTCAGAAAACAACCAAAAAAAGAAAAAAAAATCTTTCCCAAAGTCAAAGCCATCAAAAGGCATGGCCTGCCATCAAGTGCAGGGACATGCACCAAAGATTCCTCTATTGGTCCCCATTGAAATCGCAAGATTCCTTTTCCCTTCCCGAAAGGAAATGAAATTTCCTTTCGGGAAGGGAAAAGGAATCTTGCGAATCCCAAAAGAAAGGCTTACAAACACTCTGGAAAGGAGATAGGTTCAAATGAAATGCAATTGAAAAAAGCAGAAAATCGGGAATATTATTCTCTTAAAAAATAGGCTGTGAGGAAATCAGCTGCATTGCAAAGGACCAAAAGGTGCCAAATAAAAGCTCACAAATGTTGCAAAAGCAGGGGAAAAAGTCAAGGAGGAAGACACAACTTAGGGGGCAGGATGTGAGGGACATGGCATGAATACTTAAAATAAAAAAGAAAAAAAAAAGAAAAAATCTTTCCCAAAGTCAAAGCCATCAAAATGCAGGCAGGCCATACGCCACCAAGGGCAGGCACATGCAGCAAAGCTTGCCAAAATTGATCCCCACTGAAGGCCAAAACAGAAAAGAAGGACCTACAAACACGCTGGAAAGGAGTCAACATCAAAGGAATTGCAATTGCAGGAGAAAAAAAGAAAATTTGGGAAATTAAGTGTCTATAAGAAAATGGCCTGGGTTTATATCAGGTGCAGTGCAAAGGACCAAAAGATGCCAAAACTAAGCTCACAGATGTTGCAAAAGCAGGGGAAAAAGTCAAGGAGGAAGACAGAACTTAGGGGTCAAGATGTGAGGGACATGGCATGAATACTTAAAACAAAAAAGAAAAAAAAAAGAAAAAATCTTTCCCAAAGTCAAAGCCATCAAAATGCAGGCAGGCCATACGCCAGCAAGGCAGGCACATGCAGCAAAGCTTGCCAAAATTGATCCCCACTGAAGGCCAAAACAGAAAAGAAGGACCTACAAACACGCTGGAATGGAGACAACATCAAAGGAATTGCAATTGGCGGAGAAAAAATGAAAATTTGGGAAATTTAGTGACTCTAAGAAAATGGCCCGTGGTTTTATCAGGTGCAGTGCAAAGGACCAAAAGATGCCAAAACTAAGCTCACAGATGTTGCAAAAGCAGGGGAAAAAGTCAAGGAGGAAGACACAACTTAGGGGGCAAGATATGAGGGACATGGCATGAACACTTCAGAAAACAACCAAAAAAAGAAAAAAATCTTTCCCAAAGTCAAAGCCATCAAAAGGCATGGCCTGCCATCAAGTGCAGGGACATGCACCAAAGATTCCTCTATTGGTCCCCATTGAAATCGCAAGATTCCTTTTCCCTTCCGGAAAGGAAATGAAATTTCCTTTCAGGAAGGGAAAAGGAATCTTGCGAATCCCAAAAGAAAGGCTTACAAACACTCTGGAAAGAAGATAGGTTCAAATGAAATGCAAGTGAAAAAAGCAGAAAATCGGGAATTTTAGTCTCTCCAAAAAATAGGCTGTGAGGAAATCAGTTGCATTGCAAAGGACCAAAGATGCCAAAACTAAGCTCACAGATGTTGCAAAAGCAGGGGAAAAAGTCAAGGAGGAAGACACAACTTAGGGGGCAAGATGTGAGGGACATGGCATGAATACTTTAAATAAAAAAGAAAAAAAAAATATCTTTCCCAAAGTCAAAGCCATCAAAATGCAGGCAGGCCATACGCCACCGAGGGCAGGCACATGCAGCAAAGCTTGCCAAAATTGATCCCCACTGAAGGCCAAAACAGAAAAGAAGGACCTACAAACACGCTGGAAAGGAGTCAACAACAAAGGAATTGCAATTGGAGGAGAAAAAAAGAAAATTTGGGAAATTTAGTGACTCTTAGAAAGTGGCCTGGCAGTATATCATGTGCAGTGCAAAGGACCAAAAGATGCCAAAACTAAGCTCACAGATGTTGCAAAAGCAGGGGAAAAAGTCAAGGAGGAAGACAGAACTTAGGGGTCAAGATGTGAGGGACATGGCATGAATACTTAAAACAAAAAAGAAAAGAAAAAGAAAAAATCTTTCCCAAAGTCAAAGCCATCAAAATGCAGGCAGGCCATACGCCACCAAGGACAGGCACATGCAGCAAAGCCTGCCAAAATTGATCCCCACTGAAGGCCAAAACAGAAAAGAAGGACCTACAAACACGCTGGAAAGGAGTCAACATCAAAGGAATTGCAATTGGAGGAGAAAAAAAGAAAATTTGGGAAATTTAGTGTCTATAAGAAAATGGCCTGGGTTTATATCAGGTGCAGTGCAAAGGACCAAAAGGTGCCAAAACTAAGCTCACAGATGTTGCAAAAGCAGGGGAAAAAGTCAAGGAGGAAGACACAACTTAGGGGGCAAGATATGAAGTACATGGCATGAATACTTAAAACAAAAAAGAAAAAAAAAAGAAAAAATCTTTCCCAAAGTCAAAGCCATCAAAATGCAGGCAGGCCATATGACAGCAAGTGCAGGCACATGCAGCAAAGCTTGCCAAAATTGATCCCCACTGAAGGCCAAAACAGAAAAGAAGGACCTACAAACACGCTGGAAAGGAGTCAACATCAAAGGAATTGCAATTGCAGGAGAAAAATGAAAATTTGGGAAATTTAGTGACTCTAAGAAAATGGCCCGTGGTTTTACCAGGTGCAGTGCAAAGGACCAAAAGGTGCCAAAACTAAGCTCACAGATGTTGCAAAAGCAGGGGAAAAAGTCAAGGAGGAAGACACAACTTAGGGGGCAAGATGTGAGGGACATGGCATGAATACTTAAAATAATGAAAAAAAAAGAAAAGAAAAAATCTTTCCCAAAGTCAAAGCCATCAAAATGCAGGCAGGCCATACGCCACCAAGGGCAGGCACATGCAGCAAAGCTTGCCAAAATTGATCCCCACTGAAGGCCAAAACAGAAAAGAAGGACCTACAAACACGCTGGAATGGAGACAACATCAAAGGAATTGCAATTGGAGGAGAAAAAATGAAAATTTGGGAAATTTAGTGACTCTAAGAAAATGGCCCGTGGTTTTACCAGGTGCAGTGCAAAGGACCAAAAGGTGCCAAAACTAAGCTCACAGATGTTGCAAAAGCAGGGGAAAAAGTCAAGGAGGAAGACACAACTTAGGGGGCAAGATGTGAGGGACATGGCATGAATACTTACAATAATAAAAAAAAAAAATAGAAAAAATCTTTCCCAAAGTCAAAGCCATCAAAATGCAGGCAGGCCATACGCCACCAAGGGCAGGCACATGCAGCAAAGCTTGCCAAAATTGATCCCCACTGAAGGCCAAAACAGAAAAGAAGGACCTACAAACACGCTGGAATGGAGACAACATCAAAGGAATTGCAATTGGAGGAGAAAAAAAGAAAATTTGGGAAATTTAGTGACTCTAAGAAAATGGCCTGGCAGTATATCATGTGCAGTGCAAAGGACCAAAGATGCCAAAACTAAGCTCACAGATGTTGCAAAAGCAGGGGAAAAAGTCAAGGAGGAAGACAGAACTTAGGGGGCAAGATATGAGGGACATGGCATGAACACTTCAGAAAACAACCAAAAAAAGAAAAAAAAATCTTTCCCAAAGTCAAAGCCATCAAAAGGCATGGCCTGCCATCAAGTGCAGGGACATGCACCAAAGATTCCTCTATTGGTCCCCATTGAAATCGCAAGATTCCTTTTCCCTTCCCGAAAGGAAATGAAATTTCCTTTCGGGAAGGGAAAAGGAATCTTGCGAATCCCAAAAGAAAGGCTTACAAACACTCTGGAAAGGAGATAGGTTCAAATGAAATGCAATTGAAAAAAGCAGAAAATCGGGAATATTATTCTCTTAAAAAATAGGCTGTGAGGAAATCAGCTGCATTGCAAAGGACCAAAAGGTGCCAAATAAAAGCTCACAAATGTTGCAAAAGCAGGGGAAAAAGTCAAGGAGGAAGACACAACTTAGGGGGCAGGATGTGAGGGACATGGCATGAATACTTAAAATAAAAAAGAAAAAAAAAAGAAAAAATCTTTCCCAAAGTCAAAGCCATCAAAATGCAGGCAGGCCATACGCCACCAAGGGCAGGCACATGCAGCAAAGCTTGCCAAAATTGATCCCCACTGAAGGCCAAAACAGAAAAGAAGGACCTACAAACACGCTGGAAAGGAGTCAACATCAAAGGAATTGCAATTGCAGGAGAAAAAAAGAAAATTTGGGAAATTAAGTGTCTATAAGAAAATGGCCTGGGTTTATATCAGGTGCAGTGCAAAGGACCAAAAGATGCCAAAACTAAGCTCACAGATGTTGCAAAAGCAGGGGAAAAAGTCAAGGAGGAAGACAGAACTTAGGGGTCAAGATGTGAGGGACATGGCATGAATACTTAAAACAAAAAAGAAAAGAAAAAGAAAAAATCTTTCCCAAAGTCAAAGCCATCAAAATGCAGGCAGGCCATACGCCACCAAGGGCAGGCACATGCAGCAAAGCTTGCCAAAATTGATCCCCACTGAAGGCCAAAACAGAAAAGAAGGACCTACAAACACGCTGGAAAGGAGTCAACATCAAAGGAATTGCAATTGCTGGAGAAAAAATGAAAATTTGGGAAATTAAGTGTCTATAAGAAAATGGCCTGGGTTTATATCAGGTGCAGTGCAAAGGACCAAAAGGTGCCAAAACTAAGCTCACAGATGTTGCAAAAGCAGGGGAAAAAGTCAAGGAGGAAGACACAACTTAGGGAGCATAATGTGAGGGACATGGCATGAATACTTAAAACAAAAAAGAAAAAAAAAAGAAAAAATCTTTCCCAAAGTCAAAGCCATCAAAATGCAGGCAGGCCATACGCCAGCAAGGCAGGCACATGCAGCAAAGCTTGCCAAAATTGATCCCCACTGAAGGCCAAAACAGAAAAGAAGGACCTACAAACACGCTGGAATGGAGACAACATCAAAGGAATTGCAATTGGCGGAGAAAAAATGAAAATTTGGGAAATTTAGTGACTCTAAGAAAATGGCCCGTGGTTTTATCAGGTGCAGTGCAAAGGACCAAAAGGTGCCAAAACTAAGCTCACAGATGTTGCAAAAGCAGGGGAAAAAGTCAAGGAGGAAGACACAACTTAGGGGGCAAGATATGAGGGACATGGCATGAACACTTCAGAAAACAACCAAAAAAAGAAAAAAATCTTTCCCAAAGTCAAAGCCATCAAAAGGCATGGCCTGCCATCAAGTGCAGGGACATGCACCAAAGATTCCTCTATTGGTCCCCATTGAAATCGCAAGATTCCTTTTCCCTTCCGGAAAGGAAATGAAATTTCCTTTCAGGAAGGGAAAAGGAATCTTGCGAATCCCAAAAGAAAGGCTTACAAACACTCTGGAAAGGAGATAGGTTCAAATGAAATGCAAGTGAAAAAAGCAGAAAATCGGGAATTTTAGTCTCTTAAAAAATAGGCTGTGAGGAAATCAGTTGCATTGCAAAGGACCAAAGATGCCAAAACTAAGCTCACAGATGTTGCAAAAGCAGGGGAAAAAGTCAAGGAGGAAGACAGAACTTAGGGGTCAAGATGTGAGGGACATGGCATGAATACTTAAACCAAAAAGAAAAGAAAAAGAAAAAATCTTTCCCAAAGTCAAAGCCATCAAAATGCAGGCAGGCCATACGCCACCAAGGGCAGGCACATGCAGCAAAGCTTGCCAAAATTGATCCCCACTGAAGGCCAAAACAGAAAAGAAGGACCTACAAACACGCTGGAAAGGAGTCAACATCAAAGGAATTGCAATTGGAGGAGAAAAAAAGAAAATTTGGGAAATTAAGTGTCTATAAGAAAATGGCCTGGGTTTATATCAGGTGCAGTGCAAAGGACCAAAAGGTGCCAAAACTAAGCTCACAGATGTTGCAAAAGCAGGGGAAAAAGTCAAGGAGGAAGACACAACTTAGGGGGCAAGATATGAAGTACATGGCATGAATACTTAAAACAAAAAAGAAAAAAAAAAGAAAAAAACTTTCCCAAAGTCAAAGCCATCAAAATGCAGGCAGGCCATACGCCAGCAAGTGCAGGCCCATGCAGCAAAGCTTGCCAAAATTGATCCCCACTGAAGGCCAAAACAGAAAAGAAGGACCTACAAACACGCTGGAATGGAGACAACATAAAAGGAATTGCAATTGCAGGAGAAAAATGAAAATTTGGGAAATTTAGTGTCTCTAAGAAAATGGCCCATGGTTTTATCAGGTGCAGTGCAAAGGACCAAAAGGTGCCAAAACTAAGCTCACAGATGTTGCAAAAGCAGGGGAAAAAGTCAAGGAGGAAGACACAACTTAGGGGGCAAGATGTGAGGGACATGGCATGAATACTCAAAATAATAAAAAAAAAAATAGAAAAAATCTTTCCCAAAGTCAAAGCCATCAAAATGCAGGCAGGCCATACGCCACCGAGGGCAGGCACATGCAGCAAAGCTCGCCAAAATTGATCCGCTCTGAAGGCCAAAACAGAAAAGAAGGACCTACAAACACGCTGGAATGGAGACAACATCAAAGGAATTGCAATTGGAGGAGAAAAAAAGAAAATTTGGGAAATTTAGTGACTCTAAGAAAATGGCCTGGCAGTATATCATGTGCAGTGCAAAGGACCAAAGATGCCAAAACTAAGCTCACAGATGTTGCAAAAGCAGGGGAAAAAGTCAAGGAGGAAGACAGAACTTAGGGGGCAAGATATGAGGGACATGGCATGAACACTTCAGAAAACAACCAAAAAAAGAAAAAAATCTTTCCCAAAGTCAAAGCCATCAAAAGGCATGGCCTGCCATCAAGTGCAGGGACATGCACCAAAGATTCCTCCATTGGTACCCATTGAAATCGCAAGATTCCTTTTCCCTTCCCGGAAGGAAATGAAATTTACTTTCGGGAAGGGAAAAAGAATCTTGCGGATCCCAAAAGAAAGGCTTACAAACACTCTGGAAAGGAGATAGGTTCAAATGAAATGCAATTGAAAAAAGCAGAAAATCGGGAATTTTAGTCTCTTAAAAAATAGGCTGTGAGGAAATCAGCTGCCTTGCAAAGGACCAAAAGGTGCCAAAAAAAAGCTCACAGGTGTTGCAAAAGCAGGGGAAAAAGTCAAGGAGGAAGACACAACTTAGGGGGCAAGATGTGAGGGACATGGCATGAATACTTTAAATAAAAAAGAAAAAAAAAAGAAAAAATCTTTCCCAAAGTCAAAGCCATCAAAATGCAGGCAGGCCATACGCCACCAAGGGCAGGCACATGCAGCAAAGCTTGCCAAAATTGATCCCCACTGAAGGCCAAAACAGAAAAGAAGGACGTACAAACACGCTGGAAAGGAGTCAACATCAAAGGAATTGCAATTGGAGGAGAAAAAAAGAAAATTTGGGAAATTTATTGACTCTAAGAAAATGGCCTGGCAGTATATCATGTGCAGTGCAAAGGACCAAAAGATGCCAAAACTAAGCTCACAGATGTTGCAAAAGCAGGGGAAAAAGTCAAGGAGGAAGACACAACTTAGGGAGCAAGATGTGAGGGACATGGCATGAATACTTAAAACAAAAAAGAAAAAAAAAAGAAAAAATCTTTCCCAAAGTCAAAGCCATCAAAATGCAGGCAGGCCATACGCCACCAAGGGCAGGCACATGCAGCAAAGCTTGCCAAAATTGATCCCCACTGAAGGCCAAAACATAAAAGAAGGACCTGCAAACACGCTGGAATGGAGACAACATAAAAGGAATTGCAATTGGAGGAGAAAATAGAAAATGTGGGAAATTTAGTGACTCTAAGAAAATGGCCTGGCAGTATATCATGTGCAGTGCAAAGCACCAAAGATGCCAAAACTAAGCTCACAGATGTTGCAAAAGCAGGGGAAAAAGTCAAGGAGGAAGACAGAACTTAGGGGGCAAGATATGAGGGACATGGCATGAACACTTCAGAAAACAACCAAAAAAGGAAAAAAATCTTTCCCAAAGTCAAAGCCATCAAAAGGCATGGCCTGCCATCAAGTGCAGGGACATGCACCAAAGATTCCTCTATTGGTCCCCATTGAAATCGCAAGATTCCTTTTCCCTTCCCGAAAGGAAATGAAATTTCCTTTCTGGAAGGGAAAAGGAATCTTGCGAATCCCAAAAGAAAGGCTTACAAACACTCTGGAAAGGAGAAAGGATCAAATGAAATGCAATTGAAAATAGCAGAAAATCGGGAATTTTAGTCTCTTAAAAAATAGGCTGTGAGGAAATCAGCTGCATTGCAAAGGACCAAAAGGTGCCAAAACTAAGCTCACAGATGTTGCAAAAGCAGGGGAAAAAGTCAAGGAGGAAGACACAACTTAGGGGGCAAGATGTGAGGGACATGGCATGAATACTTTAAATAAAAAAGAAAAAAAAAAAATCTTTCCCAAAGTCAAAGCCATCAAAATGCAGGCAGGCCATACGCCACCGAGGGCAGGCACATGCAGCAAAGCTTGCCAAAATTGATCCCCACTGAAGGCCAAAACAGAAAAGAAGGACCTACAAACACGCTGGAAAGGAGTCAACATCAAAGGAATTGCAATAGGAGGAGAAAAAAAGAAAATTTTGGAAATTTAGTGACTCTAAGAAAATGGCCTGGCAGTATATCATGTGCAGTGCAAAGGACCAAAAGATGCCAAAACTAAGCTCACAGATGTTGCAAAAGCAGGGGAAAAAGTCAAGGAGGAAGACAGAACTTAGGGGTCAAGATGTGAGGGACATGGCATGAATAATTAAAACAAAAAAGAAAAAAAAAAGAAAAAATCTTTCCCAAAGTCAAAGCCATCAAAATGCAGGCAGGCCATACGCCACCAAGGACAGGCACATGCAGCAAAGCTTGCCAAAATTGATCCCCACTGAAGGCCAAAACAGAAAAGAAGGACCTACAAACACGCTGGAAAGGAGTCAACATCAAAGGAATTGCAATTGGAGGAGAAAAAAAGAAAATCTGGGAAATTTAGTGTCTATAAGAAAATGGCCTGGGTTTATATCAGGTGCAGTGCAAAGGACCAAAAGGTGCCAAAACTAAGCTCACAGATGTTGCAAAAGCAGGGGAAAAAGTCAAGGAGGAAGACACAACTTAGGGAGCATAATGTGAGGCACATGGCATGAATACTTAAAACAAAAAAGAAAAAAAAAAGAAAAAATCTTTCCCAAAGTCAAAGCCATCAAAATGCAGGCAGGCCATACGCCACCAAGGGCAGGCACATGCAGCAAAGCTTGCCAAAATTGATCCCCACTGAAGGCCAAAACAGAAAGAAGGACCTACAAACACGCTGGAATGGAGACAACATCAAAGGAATTGCAATTGAAGGAGAAAAATGAAAATTTGGGAAATTTAGTGACTCTAAGAAAATGGCCCGGGGTTTTATCAGGTGCAGTGCAAAGGAACAAAAGGTGCCAAAACTAAGCTCACAGATGTTGCAAAAGCAGGGGAAAAAGTCAAGGAGGAAGACACAACTTAGGGGGCAAGATATGAGGGACATGGCATGAATACTTAAAATAATAAAAAAAATAAAAAAGAAAAAATCTTTCCCAAAGTCAAAGCCATCAAAATGCAGGCAGGCCATACGCCACCAAGGGCAGGCACATGCAGCAAAGCTTGCCAAAATTGATCCCCACTGAAGGCCAAAACAGAAAAGAAGGACTTGCAAACACGCTGGAATGGAGACAACATCAAAGGAATTGCAATTGGAGGAGAAAAAATGAAAATTTGGGAAATTTAGTGACTCTTAGAAAATGGCCTGGGATTTTATCAGGTGCAGTGCAAAGGACCAAAAGATGCAAAAACTAAGCTCACAGATTTTGCAAAAGCAGGGGAAAAAGTCAAGGAGGAAGGCACAACTTAGGGGGCAAGATATGAAGGACAGGGCATGAATACTTAAAACAAACAAAAAAAAAAAAAATAGAAAAAATCTTTCCCAAAGTCAAAGCCATCAAAATGCAGGCAGGCCATACGCCACCAAGGGCAGGCACATGCAGCAAGGCTTGCCAAAATTGATCCCCACTGAAGGCCAAAACAGAAAAGAAGGACCTACAAACACGCTGGAATGGAGACAACATCAAAGGAATTGCAATTGGAGGAGAAAATAGAAAATGTGGGAAATTTAGTGACTCTAAGAAAATGGCCTGGCAGTATATCATGTGCAGTGCAAAGGACCAAAGATGCCAAAACTAAGCTCACAGATGTTGCAAAAGCAGGGGAAAAAGTCAAGGAGGAAGACACAACTTAGGGGGCAAGATATGAGGGACATGGCATGAACACTTCAGAAAACAAACAAAAAAGGAAAAAAATCTTTCCCAAAGTCAAAGCCATCAAAAGGCATGGCCTGCCATCAAGTGCAGGGACATGCACCAAAGATTCCTCTATTGGTCCCCATTGAAATCGCAAGATTCCTTTTCCCTTCCCGAAAGGAAATGAAATTTCCTTTCTGGAAGGGAAAAGGAATCTTGCGAATCCCAAAAGAAAGGCTTACAAACACTCTGGAAAGGAGATAGGATCAAATGAAATGCAATTGAAAAAAGCAGAAAATCGGGAATTTTAGACTCTTCAAAAAATAGGCTGTGAGGAAATCAGCTGCATTGCAAAGGACCAAAAGGTGCCAAAACTAAGCTCACAGATGTTGCAAAAGCAGGGGAAAAAGTCAAGGAGGAAGACACAACTTAGGGGGCAAGATGTGAGGGACATGGCATGAATACTTAAAATAAAAAAGAAAAAAAAAAAATCTTTCCCAAAGTCAAAGCCATCAAAATGCAGGCAGGCCATACGCCACCAAGGGCAGGCACATGCAGCAAAGCTTGCCAAAATTGATCCCCACTGAAGGCCAAAACAGAAAAGAAGGACCTACAAACACGCTGGAATGGAGACAACATCAAAGGAATTGCAATTGGCGGAGAAAAAATGAAAATTTGGGAAATTTAGTGACTCTAAGAAAATGGCCCGTGGTTTTATCAGGTGCAGTGCAAAGGACCAAAAGGTGCCAAAACTAAGCTCACAGATGTTGCAAAAGCAGGGGAAAAAGTCAAGGAGGAAGACACAACTTAGGGGGCAAGATGTGAGGGACATGGCATGAATACATAAAATAATGAAAATAAAAGAAAAGAAAAAATCTTTCCCAAAGTCAAAGCCATCAAAATGCAGGCAGGCCATACGCCACCAAGGGCAGGCACATGCAGCAAAGCTTGCCAAAATTGATCCCCACTGAAGGCCAAAACAGAAAGAAGGACCTACAAACACGCTGGAATGGAGACAACATCAAAGGAATTGCAATTGAAGGAGAAAAATGAAAATTTGGGAAATTTAGTGACTCTAAGAAAATGGCCCGGGGTTTTATCAGGTGCAGTGCAAAGGAACAAAAGGTGCCAAAACTAAGCTCACAGATGTTGCAAAAGCAGGGGAAAAAGTCAAGGAGGAAGGCACAACTTAGGGGGCAAGATATGAAGGACAGGGCATGAATACTTAAAACAAACAAAAAAAAAAAATAGAAAAAATCTTTCCCAAAGTCAAAGCCATCAAAATGCAGGCAGGCCATACGCCACCAAGGGCAGGCACATGCAGCAAGGCTTGCCAAAATTGATCCCCACTGAAGGCCAAAACAGAAAAGAAGGACCTACAAACACGCTGGAATGGAGACAACATCAAAGGAATTGCAATTGGAGGAGAAAATAGAAAATGTGGGAAATTTAGTGACTCTAAGAAAATGGCCTGGCAGTATATCATGTGCAGTGCAAAGGACCAAAGATGCCAAAACTAAGCTCACAGATGTTGCAAAAGCAGGGGAAAAAGTCAAGGAGGAAGACACAACTTAGGGGGCAAGATATGAGGGACATGGCATGAACACTTCAGAAAACAAACAAAAAAGGAAAAAAATCTTTCCCAAAGTCAAAGCCATCAAAAGGCATGGCCTGCCATCAAGTGCAGGGACATGCACCAAAGATTCCTCTATTGGTCCCCATTGAAATCGCAAGATTCCTTTTCCCTTCCCGAAAGGAAATGAAATTTCCTTTCTGGAAGGGAAAAGGAATCTTGCGAATCCCAAAAGAAAGGCTTACAAACACTCTGGAAAGGAGATAGGATCAAATGAAATGCAATTGAAAAAAGCAGAAAATCGGGAATTTTAGACTCTTCAAAAAATAGGCTGTGAGGAAATCAGCTGCATTGCAAAGGACCAAAAGGTGCCAAAACTAAGCTCACAGATGTTGCAAAAGCAGGGGAAAAAGTCAAGGAGGAAGACACAACTTAGGGGGCAAGATGTGAGGGACATGGCATGAATACTTAAAATAAAAAAGAAAAAAAAAAAATCTTTCCCAAAGTCAAAGCCATCAAAATGCAGGCAGGCCATACGCCAGCAAGGGCAGGCACATGCAGCAAAGCTTGCCAAAATTGATCCCCACTGAAGGCCAAAACAGAAAAGAAGGACCTACAAACACGCTGGAATGGAGACAACATCAAAGGAATTGCAATTGGCGGAGAAAAAATGAAAATTTGGGAAATTTAGTGACTCTAAGAAAATGGCCCGGGGTTTTATCAGGTGCAGTGCAAAGGACCAAAAGGTGCCAAAACTAAGCTCACAGATGTTGCAAAAGCAGGGGAAAAAGTCAAGGAGGAAGACACAACTTAGGGGGCAAGATGTGAGGGACATGGCATGAATACATAAAATAATGAAAATAAAAGAAAAGAAAAAATCTTTCCCAAAGTCAAAGCCATCAAAATGCAGGCAGGCCATACGCCACCAAGGGCAGGCACATGCAGCAAAGCTTGCCAAAATTGATCCCCACTGAAGGCCAAAACAGAAAGAAGGACCTACAAACACGCTGGAATGGAGACAACATCAAAGGAATTGCAATTGAAGGAGAAAAATGAAAATTTGGGAAATTTAGTGACTCTAAGAAAATGGCCCGGGGTTTTATCAGGTGCAGTGCAAAGGAACAAAAGGTGCCAAAACTAAGCTCACAGATGTTGCAAAAGCAGGGGAAAAAGTCAAGGAGGAAGGCACAACTTAGGGGGCAAGATATGAAGGACAGGGCATGAATACTTAAAACAAACAAAAAAAAAAAATAGAAAAAATCTTTCCCAAAGTCAAAGCCATCAAAATGCAGGCAGGCCATACGCCACCAAGGGCAGGCACATGCAGCAAGGCTTGCCAAAATTGATCCCCACTGAAGGCCAAAACAGAAAAGAAGGACCTACAAACACGCTGGAATGGAGACAACATCAAAGGAATTGCAATTGGAGGAGAAAATAGAAAATGTGGGAAATTTAGTGACTCTAAGAAAATGGCCTGGCAGTATATCATGTGCAGTGCAAAGGACCAAAGATGCCAAAACTAAGCTCACAGATGTTGCAAAAGCAGGGGAAAAAGTCAAGGAGGAAGACACAACTTAGGGGGCAAGATATGAGGGACATGGCATGAACACTTCAGAAAACAAACAAAAAAGGAAAAAAATCTTTCCCAAAGTCAAAGCCATCAAAAGGCATGGCCTGCCATCAAGTGCAGGGACATGCACCAAAGATTCCTCTATTGGTCCCCATTGAAATCGCAAGATTCCTTTTCCCTTCCCGAAAGGAAATGAAATTTCCTTTCTGGAAGGGAAAAGGAATCTTGCGAATCCCAAAAGAAAGGCTTACAAACACTCTGGAAAGGAGATAGGATCAAATGAAATGCAATTGAAAAAAGCAGAAAATCGGGAATTTTAGTCTCTTCAAAAAATAGGCTGTGAGGAAATCAGCTGCATTGCAAAGGACCAAAAGGTGCCAAAACTAAGCTCACAGATGTTTCAAAAGCAGGGGAAAAAGTCAAGGAGGAAGACACAACTTAGGGGGCAAGATGTGAGGGACATGGCATGAATACTTAAAATAAAAAAGAAAAAAAAAAAATCTTTCCCAAAGTCAAAGCCATCAAAATGCAGGCAGGCCATACGCCACCAAGGGCAGGCACATGCAGCAAAGCTTGCCAAAATTGATCCCCACTGAAGGCCAAAACAGAAAAGAAGGACCTACAAACACGCTGGAAAGGAGTCAACATCAAAGGAATTGCAATTGGAGGAGAAAAAAAGAAAATTTGGGAAATTTAGTGTCTATAAGAAAATGGCCTGGGTTTATATCAGGTGCAGTGCAAAGGACCAAAAGGTGCCAAAACTAAGCTCACAGATGTTGCAAAAGCAGGGGAAAAAGTCAAGGAGGAAGACACAACTTAGGGGGCAAGATATGATGGACATGGCATGAATACTTAAAACAAAAAAGAAAAAAAAAAGAAAAAATCTTTCCCAAAGTCAAAGCCATCAAAATGCAGGCAGGCCATATGACAGCAAGTGCAGGCACATGCAGCAAAGCTTGCCAAAATTGATCCCCACTGAAGGCCAAAACAGAAAAGAAGGACCTACAAACACGCTGGAATGGAGACAACATCAAAGGAATTGCAATTGCAGGAGAAAAATGAAAATTTGGGAAATTTAGTGACTCTAAGAAAATGGCCCGGGGTTTTATCAGGTGCAGTGCAAAGGACCAAAAGGTGCCAAAACTAAGCTCACAGATGTTGCAAAAGCAGGGGAAAAAGTCAAGGAGGAAGACACAACTTAGGGGGCAAGATGTGAGGGACATGGCATGAATACATAAAATAATGAAAATAAAAGAAAAGAAAAAATCTTTCCCAAAGTCAAAGCCATCAAAATGCAGGCAGGCCATACGCCACCAAGGGCAGGCACATGCAGCAAAGCTTGCCAAAATTGATCCCCACTGAAGGCCAAAACAGAAAAGAAGGACCTACAAACACGCTGGAATGGAGACAACATCAAAGGAATTGCAATTGGAGGAGAAAAAATGAAAATTTGGGAAATTTAGTGACTCTAAGAAAATGGCCCGTGGTTTTACCAGGTGCAGTGCAAAGGACCAAAAGGTGCCAAAACTAAGCTCACAGATGTTGCAAAAGCAGGGGAAAAAGTCAAGGAGGAAGACACAACTTAGGGGGCAAGATGTGAGGGACATGGCATGAATACTTACAATAATAAAAAAAAAAATAGAAAAAATCTTTCCCAAAGTCAAAGCCATCAAAATGCAGGCAGGCCATACGCCACCAAGGGCAGGCACATGCAGCAAAGCTTGCCAAAATTGATCCCCACTGAAGGCCAAAACAGAAAAGAAGGACCTACAAACACGCTGGAATGGAGACAACATCAAAGGAATTGCAATTGGAGGAGAAAAAAAGAAAATTTGGGAAATTTAGTGACTCTAAGAAAATGGCCTGGCAGTATATCATGTGCAGTGCAAAGGACCAAAGATGCCAAAACTAAGCTCACAGATGTTGCAAAAGCAGGTGAAAAAGTCAAGGAGGAAGACAGAACTTAGGGGGCAAGATATGAGGGACATGGCATGAACACTTCAGAAAACAACCAAAAAAAGAAAAAAAAATCTTTCCCAAAGTCAAAGCCATCAAAAGGCATGGCCTGCCATCAAGTGCAGGGACATGCACCAAAGATTCCTCTATTGGTCCCCATTGAAATCGCAAGATTCCTTTTCCCTTCCGGAAAGGAAATGAAATTTCCTTTCAGGAAGGGAAAAGGAATCTTGCGGATCCCAAAAGAAAGGCTTACAAACACTCTGGAAAGGAGATAGGTTCAAATGAAATGCAATTGAAAAAAGCAGAAAATCGGGAATATTATTCTCTTAAAAAATAGGCTGTGAGGAAATCAGCTGCATTGCAAAGGACCAAAAGGTGCCAAATAAAAGCTCACAAATGTTGCAAAAGCAGGGGAAAAAGTCAAGGAGGAAGACACAACTTAGGGGGCAAGATGTGAGGGACATGGCATGAATACTTAAAACAAAAAAGAAAAAAAAAAGAAAAAATCTTTCCCAAAGTCAAAGCCATCAAAATGCAGGCAGGCCATACGCCACCAAGGGCAGGCACATGCAGCAAAGCTTGCCAAAATTGATCCCCACTGAAGGCCAAAACAGAAAAGAAGGACCTACAAACACGCTGGAAAGGAGTCAACAGCAAAAGGAATTGCAATTGGAGGAGAAAAAAAGAAAATTTGGGAAATTTAGTGTCTATAAGAAAATGGCCTGGGTTTATATCAGGTGCAGTGCAAAGGACCAAAAGGTGCCAAAACTAAGCTCACAGATGTTGCAAAAGCAGGGGAAAAAGTCAAGGAGGAAGACACAACTTAGGGGGCAAGATATGATGGACATGGCATGAATACTTAAAACAAAAAAGAAAAAAAAAAGAAAAAATCTTTCCCAAAGTCAAAGCCATCAAAATGCAGGCAGGCCATATGACAGCAAGTGCAGGCACATGCAGCAAAGCTTGCCAAAATTGATCCCCACTGAAGGCCAAAACAGAAAAGAAGGACCTACAAACACGCTGGAATGGAGACAACATCAAAGGAATTGCAATTGCAGGAGAAAAATGAAAATTTGGGAAATTTAGTGACTCTAAGAAAATGGCCCGGGGTTTTATCAGGTGCAGTGCAAAGGACCAAAAGGTGCCAAAACTAAGCTCACAGATGTTGCAAAAGCAGGGGAAAAAGTCAAGGAGGAAGACACAACTTAGGGGGCAAGATGTGAGGGACATGGCATGAATACATAAAATAATGAAAATAAAAGAAAAGAAAAAATCTTTCCCAAAGTCAAAGCCATCAAAATGCAGGCAGGCCATACGCCACCAAGGGCAGGCACATGCAGCAAAGCTTGCCAAAATTGATCCCCACTGAAGGCCAAAACAGAAAAGAAGGACCTACAAACACGCTGGAATGGAGACAACATCAAA
This sequence comes from Artemisiospiza belli, assembly GCA_021963965.1. NCBI lineage: Eukaryota > Metazoa > Chordata > Aves > Passeriformes > Passerellidae > Artemisiospiza > Artemisiospiza belli. Next base: position 123,307 of record JAKDEW010000441.1, read on the forward strand.
GGAATTGCAATTGGAGGAGAAAAAATGAAAATTTGGGAAATTTAGTGACTCTAAGAAAATGGCCCGTGGTTTTACCAGGTGCAGTGCAAAGGTCCAAAAGGTGCCAAAACTAAGCTCACAGATGTTGCAAAAGCAGGGGAAAAAGTCAAGGAGGAAGACACAACTTAGGGGGCAAGATGTGAGGGACATGGCATGAATACTTACAATAATAAAAAAAAAAATAGAAAAAATCTTTCCCAAAGTCAAAGCCATCAAAATGCAGGCAGGCCATACGCCACCAAGGGCAGGCACATGCAGCAAAGCTTGCCAAAATTGATCCCCACTGAAGGCCAAAACATAAAAGAAGGACCTACAAACACGCTGGAATGGAGACAACATCAAAGGAATTGCAATTGGAGGAGAAAAAAAGAAAATTTGGGAAATTTAGTGACTCTAAGAAAATGGCCTGGCAGTATATCATGTGCAGTGCAAAGGACCAAAGATGCCAAAACTAAGCTCACAGATGTTGCAAAAGCAGGGGAAAAAGTCAAGGAGGAAGACACAACTTAGGGGGCAAGATATGAGGGACATGGCATGAACACTTCAGAAAACAACCAAAAAAAGAAAAAAAAATCTTTCCCAAAGTCAAAGCCATCAAAAGGCATGGCCTGCCATCAAGTGCAGGGACATGCACCAAAGATTCCTCTATTGGTCCCCATTGAAATCGCAAGATTCCTTTTCCCTTCCCGAAAGGAAATGAAATTTCCTTTCGGGAAGGGAAAAGGAATCTTGCGGATCCCAAAAGAAAGGCTTACAAACACTCTGGAAAGGAGATAGGTTCAAATGAAATGCAATTGAAAAAAGCAGAAAATCGGGAATATTATTCTCTTAAAAAATAGGCTGTGAGGAAATCAGCTGCATTGCAAAGGACCAAAAGGTGCCAAATAAAAGCTCACAAATGTTGCAAAAGCAGGGGAAAAAGTCAAGGAGGAAGACACAACTTAGGGGGCAAGATGTGAGGGACATGGCATGAATACTTAAAACAAAAAAGAAAAAAAAAAGAAAAAATCTTTCCCAAAGTCAAAGCCATCAAAATGCAGGCAGGCCATACGCCACCAAGGGCAGGCACATGCAGCAAAGCTTGCCAAAATTGATCCCCACTGAAGGCCAAAACAGAAAAGAAGGACCTACAAACACGCTGGAAAGGAGTCAACATCAAAGGAATTGCAATTGCAGGAGAAAAAAAGAAAATTTGGGAAATTAAGTGTCTATAAGAAAATGGCCTGGGTTTATATCAGGTGCAGTGCAAAGGACCAAAAGGTGCCAAAACTAAGCTCACAGATGTTGCAAAAGCAGGGGAAAAAGTCAAGGAGGAAGACACAACTTAGGGGGCAAGATGTGAGGGACATGGCATGAATACTTAAAACAAAAAAGAAAAAAAAAAGAAAAAATCTTTCCCAAAGTCAAAGCCATCAAAATGCAGGCAGGCCATACGCCAGCAAGGGCAGGCACATGCAGGAAAGCTTGCCAAAACTGATCCCCACTGAAGGCCAAAACAGAAAAGAAGGACCTACAAACACGCTGGAAAGGAGTCAACATCAAAGGAATTGCAATTGGAGGAGAAAAAAAGAAAATTTGGGAAATTAAGTGTCTATAAGAAAATGGCCTGGGTTTATATCAGGTGCAGTGCAAAGGACCAAAAGGTGCCAAAACTAAGCTCACAGATGTTGCAAAAGCAGGGGAAAATGTCAAGGAGGAAGACACAACTTAGGGAGCAAGATGTGAGGGACATGGCATGAATACTTAAAACAAAAAAGAAAAAAAAAAGAAAAAATCTTTCCCAAAGTCAAAGCCATCAAAATGCAGGCAGGCCATACGCCACCAAGGGCAGGCACATGCAGCAAAGCTTGCCAAAATTGATCCCCACTGAAGGCCAAAACAGAAAAGAAGGACCTACAAACACGCTGGAAAGGAGTCAACATCAAAGGAATTGCAATTGGAGGAGAAAAAAAGAAAATTTGGGAAATTTAGTGACTCTAAGAAAATGGCCTGGGTTTATATCAGGTGCAGTGCAAAGGACCAAAAGGTGCCAAAACTAAGCTCACAGATGTTGCAAAAGCAGGGGAAAATGTCAAGGAGGAAGACACAACTTAGGGGGCAAGATATGAGGGACATGGCATGAGTACTTAAAATAATAAAAAAAAAAAAATGAAAAAATCTTTCCCAAAGTCAAAGCCATCAAAATGCAGGCAGGCCATACGCCACCAAGGGCAGGCACATGCAGCAAAGCTTGCCAAAATTGATCCCCACTGAAGGCCAAAACAGAAAAGAAGGACCTACAAACACGCTGGAAAGGAGTCAACATCAAAGGAATTGCAATTGGAGGAGAAAAAAAGAAAATTTGGGAAATTTAGTGACTCTAAGAAAATGGCCTGGCAGTATATCATGTGCAGTGCAAAGGACCAAAGATGCCAAAACTAAGCTCACAGATGTTGCAAAAGCAGGGGAAAAAGTCAAGGAGGAAGACAGAACTTAGGGGGCAAGATATGAGGGACATGGCATGAACACTTCAGAAAACAACCAAAAAAAGAAAAAAATCTTTCCCAAAGTCAAAGCCATCAAAAGGCATGGCCTGCCATCAAGTGCAGGGACATGCACCAAAGATTCCTCTATTGGTCCCCATTGAAATCGCAAGATTCCTTTTCCCTTCCGGAAAGGAAATGAAATTTCCTTTCGGGAAGGGAAAAGGAATCTTGGGGATCCCAAAAGAAAGGCTTACAAACACTCTGGAAAGGAGATAGGTTCAAATGAAATGCAATTGATAAAAGCAGAAAATCGGGAATTTTAGTCTCTTAAAAAATAGGCTGTGAGGAAATCAGTTGCATTGCAAAGGACCAAAGATGCCAAAACTAAGCTCACAGATGTTGCAAAAGCAGGGGAAAAAGTCAAGGAGGAAGACACAACTTAGGGGGCAAGATGTGAGGGACATGGCATGAACACTTAAAACAAAAAAGAAAAAAAAAGAAAAAATCTTTCCCAAAGTTAAAGCCACCAAAATGCAGGCAGGCCATACGCCACCAAGGGCAGGCACATGCAGCAAAGCTTGCCAAAATTGATCCCCACTGAAGGCCAAAACAGAAAAGAAGGACCTACAAACACGCTGGAAAGGAGTCAACATCAAAGGAATTGCAATTGGAGGAGAAAAAAAGAAAATTTGGGCAATTAAATGTCTATAAGAAAATTGCTTGGCAGTATATCATGTGCAGTGCAAAGGACCAAAAGGTGCCAAAACTAAGCTCACAGATGTTGCAAAAGCAGGGGAAAAAGTCAAGGAGGAAGACACAACTTAGGGAGCAAGATGTGAGGGAAATGGCATGAACACTTAAAATAATAAAAAAAAAAAAAAAGAAAAAATCTTTCCCAAAGTCAAAGCCATCAAAATGCAGGCAGGCCATACGCCACCGAGGGCAGGCACATGCAGCAAAGCTTGCCAAAATTGATCCCCACTGAAGGCCAAAACATAAAAGAAGGACCTGCAAACACGCTGGAATGGAGACAACATAAAAGGAATTGCAATTGGAGGAGAAAATAGAAAATGTGGGAAATTTAGTGACTCTAAGAAAATGGCCTGGCAGTATATCATGTGCAGTGCAAAGCACCAAAGATGCCAAAACTAAGCTCACAGATGTTGCAAAAGCAGGGGAAAAAGTCAAGGAGGAAGACACAACTTAGGGGGCAAGATATGAGGGACATGGCATGAACACTTCAGAAAACAACCAAAAAAGGAAAAAAATCTTTCCCAAAGTCAAAGCCATCAAAAGGCATGGCCTGCCATCAAGTGCAGGGACATGCACCAAAGATTCCTCTATTGGTCCCCATTGAAATCGCAAGATTCCTTTTCCCTTCCCGAAAGGAAATGAAATTTCCTTTCTGGAAGGGAAAAGGAATCTTGCGAATCCCAAAAGAAAGGCTTACAAACACTCTGGAAAGGAAATAGGATCAAATGAAATGCAATTGAAAAAAGCAGAAAATCGGGAATTTTAGTCTCTTAAAAAATAGGCTGTGAGGAAATCAGCTGCATTGCAAAGGACGAAAAGGTGCCATAACTAAGCTCACAGATGTTGCAAAAGCAGGGGAAAAAGTCAAGGAGGAAGACACAACTTAGGGGGCAAGATATGAAGGACATGGCATGAATACTTAAAACAAACAAAAAAAAAAAAATAGAAAAAATCTTTCCCAAAGTCAAAGCCATCAAAATGCAGGCAGGCCATACGCCACCAAGGGCAGGCACATGCAGCAAAGCTTGCCAAAATTGATCCCCACTGAAGGCCAAAACAGAAAAGAAGGACCTGCAAACACGCTGGAATGGAGACAACATCAAAGGAATTGCAATTGGAGGAGAAAATAGAAAATGTGGGAAATTTAGTGACTCTAAGAAAATGGCCTGGCAGTATATCATGTGCAGTGCAAAGCACCAAAGATGCCAAAACTAAGCTCACAGATGTTGCAAAAGCAGGGGAAAAAGTCAAGGAGGAAGACACAACTTAGGGGGCAAGATGTGAGGGACATGGCATGAATAGTTAAAATAATGAAAAAAAAAAAAAAGAAAAAAATCTTTCCCAAAGTCAAAGCCATCAAAATGCAGGCAGGCCATACGCCACCAAGGGCAGGCACATGCAGCAAAGCTTGCCAAAATTGATCCCCACTGAAGGCCAAAACAGAAAAAAAGGACCTACAAACACGCTGGAATGGAGACAACATCAAAGGAATTGCAATTGGAGGAGAAAAAAAGAAAATTTGGGAAATTTAGTGACTCTAAGAAAATGGCCTGGCAGTATATCATGTGCAGTGCAAAGGAGCAAAGATGCCAAAACTAAGCTCACAGATGTTGCAAAAGCAGGGGAAAAAGTCAAGGAGGAAGACACAACTTAGGGGGCAAGATATGAGGGACATGGCATGAACACTTCAGAAAACAACCAAAAAAGGAAAAAAATCTTTCCCAAAGTCAAAGCCATCAAAAGGCATGGCCTGCCATCAAGTGCAGGGACATGCACCAAAGACTCCTCTATTGGTCCCCATTGAAATCGCAAGATTCCTTTTCCCTTCCCGAAAGGAAATGAAATTTCCTTTCGGGAAGGGAAAAGGAATCTTGGGGATCCCAAAAGAAAGGCTTACAAACACTCTGGAAAGGAGATAGGTTCAAATGAAATGCAATTGATAAAAGCAGAAAATCGGGAATTTTAGTCTCTTAAAAAATAGGCTGTGAGGAAATCAGCTGCCTTGCAAAGGACCAAAAGGTGCCAAAAAAAAGCTCACAAATGTTGCAAAAGCAGGGGAAAAAGTCAAGGAGGAAGACACAACTTAGGGGGCAAGATGTGAGGGACATGGCATGAATACTTAAAATAAAAAAGAAAAAAAAAAGAAAAAATCTTTCCCAAAGTCAAAGCCATCAAAATGCAGGCAGGCCATACGCCACCAAGGGCAGGCACATGCAGCAAAGCTTGCCAAAATTGATCCCCACTGAAGGCCAAAACAGAAAAGAAGGACCTACAAACACGCTGGAAAGGAGTCAACATCAAAAGAAATTGCAATTGCAGGAGAAAAAAAGAAATTTTGGGAAATGTATTGACTCTAAGAAAATGGCCCGTGGTTTTATCAGGTGCAGTGCAAAGGACCAAAAGGTGCCAAAACTAAGCTCACAGATGTTGCAAAAGCAGGGGAAAAAGTCAAGGAGGAAGACAGAACATAGGGGTCAAGATGTGAGGGACATGCATGAATACTTAAACAAAAAAGAAAAAAAAAGAAAAAATCTTTCCCAAAGTCAAAGCCATCAAAATGCAGGCAGGCAATACGCCACCAAGGGCAGGCACATGCAGCAAAGCTTGCCAAAATTGATCCCCACTGAAGGCCAAAACAGAAAAGAAGGACCTACAAACACGCTGGAAAGGAGTCAACATCAAAGGAATTGCAATTGGAGGAGAAAAAAAGAAAATTTGGGAAATTAAGTGTCTATAAGAAAATGGCCTGGGTTTATATCAGGTGCAGTGCAAAGGACCAAAAGGTGCCAAAACTAAGCTCACAGATGTTGCAAAAGCAGGGGAAAAAGTAAAGGAGGAAGACACAACTTAGGGGGCAAGATATGAAGGACATGGCATGAATACTTAAAACAAAAAAGAAAAAAAAAAGAAAAAATCTTCCCCAAAGTCAAAGCCATCAAAATGCAGGCAGGCCATACGCCACCAAGGGCAGGCACATGCAGCAAAGCTTGCCAAAATTGATCCCCACTGAAGGCCAAAACAGAAAAGAAGGACCTACAAACACGCTGGAAAGGAGTCAACATCAAAGGAATTGCAATTGCAGGAGAAAAATGAAAATTTGGGAATTTAGTGACTCTAAGAAAATGGCCCGTGGTTTAATCAGTTGCAGTGCAAAGGACCAAAAGGTGCCAAAACTAAGCTCACAGATGTTGCAAAAGCAGGGGAAAAAGTCAAGGAGGAAGACACAACTTAGGGGGCAAGATGTGAGGGACATGGCATGAATACTTAAAATAATGAAAAAAAAAAAAAGAAAAAAATCTTTCCCAAAGTCAAAGCCATCAAAATGCAGGCAGGCCATACGCCACCAAGGGCAGGCACATGCAGCAAAGCTTGCCAAAATTGATCCCCACTGAAGGCCAAAACAGAAAAGAAGGACCTACAAACACGCTGGAATGGAGACAACATCAAAGGAATTGCAATTGGAGGAGAAAAAAAGAAAATTTGGGAAATTTAGTGACTCTAAGAAAATGGCCTGGCAGTATATCATGTGCAGTGCAAAGGACCAAAGATGCCAAAACTAAGCTCACAGATGTTGCAAAAGCAGGGGAAAAAGTCAAGGAGGAAGACAGAACTTAGGGGGCAAGATATGAGGGACATGGCATGAACACTTCAGAAAACAACCAAAAAAGGAAAAAAATCTTTCCCAAAGTCAAAGCCATCAAAAGGCATGGCCTGCCATCAAGTGCAGGGACATGCACCAAAGACTCCTCTATTGGTCCCCATTGAAATCGCAAGATTCCTTTTCCCTTCCCGAAAGGAAATGAAATTTCCTTTCGGGAAGGGAAAAGGAATCTTGGGGATCCCAAAAGAAAGGCTTACAAACACTCTGGAAAGGAGATAGGTTCAAATGATATGCAATTGATAAAAGCAGAAAATCGGGAATTTTAGTCTCCTAAAAAATAGGCTGTGAGGAAATCAGCTGCCTTGCAAAGGACCAAAAGGTGCCAAAAAAAAGCTCACAGATGTTGCAAAAGCAGGGGAAAAAGTCAAGGAGGAAGACAGAACATAGGGGTCAAGATGTGAGGGACATGCATGAATACTTAAAACAAAAAAGAAAAAAAAAAGAAAAAATCTTTCCCAAAGTCAAAGCCATCAAAATGCAGGCAGGCAATACGCCACCAAAGGCAGGCACATGCAGCAAAGCTTGCCAAAATTGATCCCCACTGAAGGCCAAAACAGAAAAGAAGGACCTACAAACACGCTGGAAAGGAGTCAACATCAAAGGAATTGCAATTGGAGGAGAAAAAAAGAAAATTTGGGAAATTAAGTGTCTATAAGAAAATGGCCTGGGTTTATATCAGGTGCAGTGCAAAGGACCAAAAGGTGCCAAAACTAAGCTCACAGATGTTGCAAAAGCAGGGGAAAAAGTAAAGGAGGAAGACACAACTTAGGGGGCAAGATATGAAGGACATGGCATGAATACTTAAAACAAAAAAGAAAAAAAAAAGAAAAAATCTTGCCCAAAGTCAAAGCCATCAAAATGCAGGCAGGCCATACGCCACCAAGGGCAGGCACATGCAGCAAAGCTTGCCAAAATTGATCCCCACTGAAGGCCAAAACAGAAAAGAAGGACCTACAAACACGCTGGAAAGGAGTCAACATCAAAGGAATTGCAATTGCAGGAGAAAAATGAAAATTTGGGAAATTTAGTGACTCTAAGAAAATGGCCCGTGGTTTAATCAGTTGCAGTGCAAAGGACCAAAAGGTGCCAAAACTAAGCTCACAGATGTTGCAAAAGCAGGGGAAAAAGTCAAGGAGGAAGACACAACTTAGGGGGCAAGATGTGAGGGACATGGCATGAACACTTAAAATAATAAAAAAAAAAAAATGAAAAAATCTTTCCCAAAGTCAAAGGCCTCAAAATGCAGGCAGGCCATACGCCAGCAAGTGCAGGCACTTGCAGCAAAGCTTGCCAAAATTGATCCCCACTGAAGGCCAAAACATAAAAGAAGGACCTACAAACACACTGGAAAGGAGTCAACATCAAAGGAATTGCAATTGGAGGAGAAAAAAAGAAAATTTGGGAAATTAAATGTCTATAAGAAAATGGCCTGGCAGTATATCATGTGCAGTGCAAAGGACCAAAAGGTGCAAAAACTAAGCTCACAGATGTTGCAAAAGCAGGGGAAAAAGTCAAGGAGGAAGACACAACTTAGGGGGCAAGATGTGAGGGACATGGCATGAATACTTGAAACAAAAAAGAAAAAAAAAAGAAAAAATCTTTCCCAAAGTCAAAGCCATCAAAATGCAGGCAGGCCATACGCCACCAAGGGCAGGCACATGCAGCAAAGCTTGCCAAAATTGATCCCCACTGAAGGCCAAAACAGAAAAGAAGGACCTACAAACACGCTGGAAAGGAGTCAACATCAAAGGAATTGCAATTGGAGGAGAAAAAAAGAAAATTTGGGAAATTAAGTGTCTATAAGAAAATGGCCTGGGTTTATATCAGGTGCAGTGCAAAGGACCAAAAGGTGCCAAAACTAAGCTCACAGATGTTGCAGAAGCAGGGGAATAAGTCAAGGAGGAAGACACAACTTAGGGAGCAAGTTGTGAGGGACATGGCATGAATACTTAAAACAAAAAAGAAAAAAAAAAGAAAAAATCTTTCCCAAAGTCAAAGCCATCAAAATGCAGGCAGGCCATACGCCACCAAGGGCAGGCACATGCAGCAAAGCTTGCCAAAATTGATCCCCACTGAAGGCCAAAACAGAAAAGAAGGACCTACAAACACGCTGGAAAGGAGTCAACATCAAAGGAATTGCAATTGCAGGAGAAAAATGAAAATTTGGGAAATTTAGTGACTCTAAGAAAATGGCCCGTGGTTTTATCAGGTGCAGTGCAAAGGACCAAAAGGTGCCAAAACTAAGCTCACAGATGTTGCAAAAGCAGGGGAAAAAGTCAAGGAGGAAGACACAACATAGGGGGCAAAATGTGAGGGACATGGCATGAATACTTAAAATAATAAAAAAAAAACAAAAGAAAAAATCTTTCCCAAAGTCAAAGCCATCAACATGCAGGCAGGCCATACGCCACCAAGGGCAGGCACATGCAGCAAAGCTTGCCAAAATTGATCCCCACTGAAGGCCAAAACAGAAAAGAAGGACCTACAAACACGCTGGAATGGAGACAACATCAAAGGAATTGCAATTGGAGGAGAAAAACAGAAAATTTGGGAAATTTAGTGACTCTAAGAAAATGGCCTGGCAGTATATCATGTGCAGTGCAAAGGACCAAAGATGCCAAAACTAAGCTCACAGATGTTGCAAAAGCAGGGGAAAAAGTCAAGGAGGAAGACAGAACTTAGGGGGCAAGATATGAGGGACATGGCATGAACACTTCAGAAAACAACCAAAAAAAGAAAAAAATCTTTCCCAAAGTCAAAGCCATCAAAAGGCATGGCCTGCCATCAAGTGCAGGGACATGCACCAAAGATTCCTCTATTGGTCCCCATTGAAATCGCAAGATTCCTTTTCCCTTCCGAAGGAAATGAAATTTCCTTTCGGGAAGGGAAAAGGAATCTTGCGGATCCCAAAAGAATGGCTTACAAACACTCTGGAAAGGAGATAGGTTCAAATGAAATGCAATTGAAAAAAGCAGAAAATTGGGAATTTTAGTCTCTTAAAAAATAGGCTGTGAGGAAATCAGCTGTATTGCAAAGGAACAAAAGGTGCCAAAAAAAAGCTCACAGATGTTGCAAAAGCAGGGGAAAAAGTCAAGGAGGAAGACACAACTTAGGGGGCAAGATGTGAGGGACATGGCATGAATACTTAAAATAAAAATGTAAAAAAAAAACAAAAAATCTTTCCAAAAGTCAAAGCCATCAAAATGCAGGCAGGCCATACGCCACAAGGGCAGGCACATGCAGCAAAGCTTGCCAAAATTGATCCCCACTGAAGGCCAAAACAGAAAAGAAGGACCTACAAACACGCTGGAAAGGAGTCAACATCAAAGGAATTGCAAAAGGAGGAGAAAAAAAGAAAATTTGGGAAATTTAGTGACTCTAAGAAAATGGCCCATGGTTTTATCAGGTGCAGTGCAAAGGACCAAAAGGTGCCAAAACTAAGCTCACAGATGTTGCAAAAGCAGGGGAAAAAGTCAAGGAGGAAGACACAACTTAGGGGGCAAGATATGAGGGACATGGCATGAACACTTCAGAAAACAACAAAAAAAGAAAAAAATCTTTCCCAAAGTCAAAGCCATCAAAAGGCATGGCCTGCCATCAAGTGCAGGGACATGCACCAAAGATTCCTCTATTGGTCCCCATTGAAATCGCAAGATTCCTTTTCCCTTCCGGAAAGGAAATGAAATTTCCTTTCAGGAAGGGAAAAGGAATCTTGCGAATCCCAAAAGAAAGGCTTACAAACACTCTGGAAAGGAGATAGGTTCAAATGAAATGCAAGAGAAAAAAGCAGAAAATCGGGAATTTTAGTCTCTCCAAAAAATAGGCTGTGAGGAAATCAGTTGCATTGCAAAGGACCAAAGATGCCAAAACTAAGCTCACAGATGTTGCAAAAGCAGGGGAAAAAGTCAAGGAGGAAGACACAACTTAGGGGCAAGATGTGAGGGACATGGCATGAATACTTAAAACAAAAAAGAAAAAAGACAGAAAAAATCTTTCCCAAAGTCAAAGCCACCAAAATGCAGGCAGGCCATACGCCACCAAGGGCAGGCACATGCAGCAAAGCTTGCCAAAATTGATCCCCACTGAAGGCCAAAACAGAAAAGAAGGACCTACAAACACGCTGGAAAGGAGTCAACATCAAAGGAATTGCAATAGGAGGAGAAAAAAAGAAAATTTGGGAAATTAAGTGTCTATAAGAAAATTGCCTGGGTTTATATCAGGTGCAGTGCAAAGGACCAAAAGGTGCCAAAACTAAGCTCACAGATGTTGCAAAAGCAGGGGAAAAAGTCAAGGAGGAAGACACAACTTAGGGAGCATAATGTGAGGGACATGGCATGAATACTTAAAATAAAAAAGAAAAAAAAAAGAAAAAAATCTTTCCCAAAGTCAAAGCCATCAAAATGCAGGCAGGCCATACGCCACCAAGGGCAGGCACATGCAGCAAAGCTTGCCAAAATTGATCCCCACTGAAGGCCAAAACAGAAAAGAAGGACCTACAAACACGCTGGAATGGAGACAACATCAAAGGAATTGCAATTGGCGGAGAAAAAATGAAAATTTGGGAAATTTAGTGACTCTAAGAAAATGGCCCGTGGTTTTATCAGGTGCAGTGCAAAGGACCAAAAGGTGCCAAAACTAAGCTCACAGATGTTGCAAAAGCAGGGGAAAAAGTCAAGGAGGAAGACACAACTTAGGGGGCAAGATGTGAGGGACATGGCATGAATATTTAAAACAAAAAAGAAAAAAAAAAGAAAAAATCTTTCCCAAAGTCAAAGCCATCAAAATGCAGGCAGGCCATACGCCAGCAAGTGCAGGCACTTGCAGCAAAGCTTGCCAAAATTGATCCCCACTGAAGGCCAAAACATAAAAGAAGGACCTACAAACACGCTGGAAAGGAGTCAACATCAAAGGAATTGCAATTGGAGGAGAAAAAAAGAAAATTTGGGAAATTAAATGTCTATAAGAAAATGGCCTGGCAGTATATCATGTGCAGTGCAAAGGACCAAAAGGTGCAAAAACTAAGCTCACAGATGTTGCAAAAGCAGGGGAAAAAGTCAAGGAGGAAGACACAACTTAGGGGGCAAGATGTGAGGGACATGGCATGAATACTTGAAACAAAAAAGAAAAAAAAAGAAAAAATCTTTCCCAAAGTCAAAGCCATCAAAATGCAGGCAGGCCATACGCCACCAAGGGCAGGCACATGCAGCAAAGCTTGCCAAAATTGATCCCCACTGAAGGCCAAACAGAAAAGAAGGACCTACAAACACGCTGGAAAGGAGTCAACATCAAAGGAATTGCAATTGGAGGAGAAAAAAAGAAAATTTGGGAATTAAGTGTCTATAAGAAAATGGCCTGGGTTTATATCAGGTGCAGTGCAAAAGGACCAAAAGGTGCCAAAACTAAGCTCACAGATGTTGCAGAAGCAGGGGAATAAGTCAAGGAGGAAGACACAACTTAGGGAGCAAGTTGTGAGGGGACAGGCATGAATACTTAAAACAAAAAAGAAAAAAAAAAGAAAAAATCTTTCCCAAAGTCAAAGCCATCAAAATGCAGGCAGGCCATACGCCACCAAGGGCAGGCACATGCAGCAAAGCTTGCCAAAATTGATCCCCACTGAAGGCCAAAACAGAAAAGAAGGACCTACAAACACGCTGGAAAGGAGTCAACATCAAAGGAATTGCAATTGCAGGAGAAAAATGAAAATTTGGGAAATTTAGTGACTCTAAGAAAATGGCCCGTGGTTTTATCAGGTGCAGTGCAAAGGACCAAAAGGTGCCAAAACTAAGCTCACAGATGTTGCAAAAGCAGGGGAAAAAGTCAAGGAGGAAGACACAACATAGGGGGCAAGATGTGAGGGACATGGCATGAATACTTAAAATAATAAAAAAAAAACAAAAGAAAAAATCTTTCCCAAAGTCAAAGCCATCAACATGCAGGCAGGCCATACGCCACCAAGGGCAGGCACATGCAGCAAAGCTTGCCAAAATTGATCCCCACTGAAGGCCAAAACAGAAAAAGAAGGACCTACAAACACGCTGGAATGGGAGGGCAACATCAAAGGAATTGCAATTGGAGGAGAAAAAAAGAAAATTTGGGAAATTTAGTGACTCTAAGAAAATGGCCTGGCAGTATATCATGTGCAGTGCAAAGGACCAAAGATGCCAAAACTAAGCTCACAGATGTTGCAAAAGCAGGGGAAAAAGTCAAGGAGGAAGACAGAACTTAGGGGGCAAGATATGAGGGACATGGCATGAACACTTCAGAAAACAACCAAAAAAAAGAAAAAAAATCTTTCCAAAGTCAAAGCCATCAAAAGGCATGGCCTGCCATCAAGTGCAGGGACATGCACCAAAGATTCCTCTATTGGTCCCCATTGAAATCGCAAGATTCCTTTTCCCTTCCCGAAAGGAAATGAAATTTCCTTTCGGGAAGGGAAAAGGAATCTTGCGGATCCCAAAAGAAATGTTTAAAAACACTCTGGAAAGGAGATAGGTTCAAATGAAATGCAATTGAAAAAAGCAGAAAATTGGGAATTTTAGTCTATTAAAAAAATAGGCTGTGAGGAAATCAGCTGTATTGCAAGGACCAAAAGGTGCCAAAAAAAAGCTCACAGATGTTGCAAAAGCAGGGGAAAAAGTCAAGGAGGAAGACACAACTTAGGGGGCAAGATGTGAGGGACATGGCATGAATACTTAAAATAAAAATGTAAAAAAAAACAAAAAATCTTTCCCAAAGTCAAAGCCATCAAAATGCAGGCAGGCCATACGCCACCAAGGGCAGGCACATGCAGCAAAGCTTGCCAAAATTGATCCCCACTGAAGGCCAAAACAGAAAAGAAGGACCTACAAACACGCTGGAAAGGAGTCAAAATCAAAGGAATTGCAAAAGGAGGAGAAAAAAAGAAAATTTGGGAAATTTAGTGACTCTAAGAAAATGGCCTGGGGTTTTATCATGTGCAGTGCAAAGGACCAAAAGATGCCAAAACTAAGCTCACAGATGTTGCAAAAGCAGGGGAAAAAGTCAAGGAGGAAGACAGAACTTAGGGGGCATAATGTGAGGGACATGGCATGAATACTTAAAACAAAAAAGAAAAGAAAAAGAAAAAATCTTTCCAAAGTCAAAGCCATCAAAATGCAGGCAGGCCATACGCCAGCAAGGGGCAGGCACATGCAGCAAAGCTTGCCAAAATTGATCCCCACTGAAGGCCAAAACAGAAAAGAAGGACCTACAAACACGCTGGAATGGAGACAACATCAAAGGAATTGCAATTGGCGGAGAAAAAATGAAAATTTGGGAAATTTAGTGACTCTAAGAAAATGGCCCGTGGTTTTATCAGGTGCAGTGCAAAGGACCAAAAGGTGCCAAAACTAAGCTCACAGATGTTGCAAAAGCAGGGGAAAAAGTCAAGGAGGAAGACACAACTTAGGGGGCAAGATATGAGGGACATGGCATGAACACTTCAGAAAACAACCAAAAAAGAAAAAAATCTTTCCCAAAGTCAAAGCCATCAAAAGGCATGGCCTGCCATCAAGTGCAGGGACATGCACCAAAGATTCCTCTATTGGTCCCCATTGAAATCGCAAGATTCCTTTTCCCTTCCGGAAAGGAAATGAAATTTCCTTTCAGGAAGGGAAAAGGAATCTTGCGAATCCCAAAAGAAGGCTTACAAACACTCTGGAAAGGAGATAGGTTCAAATGAAATGCAAGTGAAAAAAGCAGAAAATCGGGAATTTTAGTCTCTCCAAAAAATAGGCTGTGAGGAAATCAGTTGCATTGCAAAGGACCAAAGATGCCAAAACTAAGCTCACAGATGTTGCAAAAGCAGGGGAAAAAGTCAAGGAGGAAGACACAACTTAGGGGGCAAGATGTGAGGGACATGGCATGAATACTTAAAACAAAAAAGAAAAAAAACAGAAAAAATCTTTCCCAAAGTCAAAGCCACCAAAATGCAGGCAGGCCATACGCCACCAAGGGCAGGCACATGCAGCAAAGCTTGCCAAAATTGATCCCCACTGAAGGCCAAAACAGAAAAGAAGGACCTACAAACACGCTGGAAAGGAGTCAACATCAAAGGAATTGCAATTGGCGGAGAAAAAATGAAAATTTGGGAAATTTAGTGACTCTAAGAAAATGGCCCGTGGTTTTATCAGGTGCAGTGCAAAGGACCAAAAGGTGCCAAAACTAAGCTCACAGATGTTGCAAAAGCAGGGGAAAAAGTCAAGGAGGAAGACACAACTTAGGGGGCAAGATGTGAGGGACATGGCATGAACACTTAAAATAATAAAAAAAAAAAAAAAGAAAAAATCTTTCCCAAAGTCAAAGCCATCAAAATGCAGGCAGGCCATACGCCAGCAAGTGCAGGCACTTGCAGCAAAGCTTGCCAAAATTGATCCCCACTGAAGGCCAAAACATAAAAGAAGGACCTACAAACACACTGGAAAGGAGTCAACATCAAAGGAATTGCAATTGGAGGAGAAAAAAAGAAAATTTGGGAAATTAAATGTCTATAAGAAAATGGCCTGGCAGTATATCATGTGCAGTGCAAAGGACCAAAAGGTGCAAAAACTAAGCTCACAGATGTTGCAAAAGCAGGGGAAAAAGTCAAGGAGGAAGACACAACTTAGGGGGCAAGATGTGAGGGACATGGCATGAATACTTGAAACAAAAAAGAAAAAAAAAGAAAAAATCTTTCCCAAAGTCAAAGCCATCAAAATGCAGGCAGGCCATACGCCACCAAGGGCAGGCACATGCAGCAAAGCTTGCCAAAATTGATCCCCACTGAAGGCCAAAACAGAAAAGAAGGACCTACAAACACGCTGGAAAGGAGTCAACATCAAAGGAATTGCAATTGGAGGAGAAAAAAAGAAAATTTGGGAAATTAAGTGTCTATAAGAAAATGGCCTGGGTTTTTATCAGGTGCAGTGCAAAGGACCAAAAGGTGCCAAAACTAAGCTCACAGATGTTGCAGAAGCAGGGGAATAAGTCAAGGAGGAAGACACAACTTAGGGAGCAAGTTGTGAGGGACATGGCATGAATACTTAAAACAAAAAAGAAAAAAAAAAGAAAAAATCTTTCCCAAAGTCAAAGCCATCAAAATGCAGGCAGGCCATACGCCAGCAAGGGCAGGCACATGCAGCAAAGCTTGCCAAAATTGATCCCCACTGAAGGCCAAAACAGAAAAGAAGGACCTACAAACACACTGGAAAGGAGTCAACATCAAAGGAATTGCAATTGCAGGAGAAAAATGAAAATTTGGGAAATTTAGTGACTCTAAGAAAATGGCCCGTGGTTTTATCAGGTGCAGTGCAAAGGACCAAAAGGTGCCAAAACTAAGCTCACAGATGTTGCAAAAGCAGGGGAAAAAGTCAAGGAGGAAGACACAACATAGGGGGCATGATGTGAGGGACATGGCATGATTACTTAAAATAATAAAAAAAAAACAAAAGAAAAAATCTTTCCCAAAGTCAAAGCCATCAACATGCAGGCAGGCCATACGCCACCAAGGGCAGGCACATGCAGCAAAGCTTGCCAAAATTGATCCCCACTGAAGGCCAAAACAGAAAAGAAGGACCTACAAACACGCTGGAATGGAGGCAACATCAAAGGAATTGCAATTGGAGGAGAAAAAAAGAAAATTTGGGAAATTTAGTGACTCTAAGAAAATGGCCTGGCAGTATATCATGTGCAGTGCAAAGGACCAAAGATGCCAAAACTAAGCTCACAGATGTTGCAAAAGCAGGGGAAAAAGTCAAGGAGGAAGACACAACTTAGGGGGCAAGATATGAGGGACATGGCATGAACACTTCAGAAAACAACCAAAAAAAGAAAAAAATCTTTCCCAAAGTCAAAGCCATCAAAAGGCATGGCCTGCCATCAAGTGCAGGGACATGCACCAAAGATTCCTCTATTGGTCCCCATTGAAATCGCAAGATTCCTTTTCCCTTCCCGAAAGGAAATGAAATTTCCTTTCGGGAAGGGAAAAGGAATCTTGCGGATCCCAAAAGAAAGGTTTAAAAACACTCTGGAAAGGAGATAGGTTCAAATGAAATGCAATTGAAAAAAGCAGAAAATTGGGAATTTTAGTCTATTAAAAAATAGGCTGTGAGGAAATCAGCTGTATTGCAAAGGAACAAAAGGTGCCAAAAAAAAGCTCACAGATGTTGCAAAAGCAGGGGAAAAAGTCAAGGAGGAAGACACAACTTAGGGGGCAAGATGTGAGGGACATGGCATGAATACTTAAAATAAAAATGTAAAAAAAAACAAAAAATCTTTCCCAAAGTCAAAGCCATCAAAATGCAGGCAGGCCATACGCCACCAAGGGCAGGCACATGCAGCAAAGCTTGCCAAAATTGATCCCCACTGAAGGCCAAAACAGAAAAGAAGGACCTACAAACACGCTGGAAAGGAGTCAACATCAAAGGAATTGCAAAAGGAGGAGAAAAAAAGAAAATTTGGGAAATTTAGTGACTCTAAGAAAATGGCCTGGGGTTTTATCATGTGCAGTGCAAAGGACCAAAAGATGCCAAAACTAAGCTCACAGATGTTGCAAAAGCAGGGGAAAAAGTCAAGGAGGAAGACAGAACTTAGGGGGCATAATGTGAGGGACATGGCATGAATACTTAAAACAAAAAAGAAAAGAAAAAGAAAAAATCTTTCCCAAAGTCAAAGCCATCAAAATGCAGGCAGGCCATACGCCAGCAAGGGCAGGCACATGCAGCAAAGCTTGCCAAAATTGATCCCCACTGAAGGCCAAAACAGAAAAGAAGGACCTACAAACACGCTGGAATGGAGACAACATCAAAGGAATTGCAATTGGCGGAGAAAAAAATGAAAATTTGGGAAATTTAGTGACTCTAAGAAAATGGCCCGTGGTTTTATCAGGTGCAGTGCAAAGGACCAAAAGGTGCCAAAACTAAGCTCACAGATGTTGCAAAAGCAGGGGAAAAAGTCAAGGAGGAAGACACAACTTAGGGGGCAAGATATGAGGGACATGGCATGAACACTTCAGAAAACAACCAAAAAAAGAAAAAAATCTTTCCCAAAAGTCAAAGCCATCAAAAGGCATGGCCTGCCATCAAGTGCAGGGACATGCACCAAAGATTCCTCTATTGGTCCCCATTGAAATCGCAAGATTCCTTTTCCCTTCCGGAAAGGAAATGAAATTTCCTTTCAGGAAGGGAAAAGGAATCTTGCGAATCCCAAAAGAAAGGCTTACAAACACTCTGGAAAGGAGATAGGTTCAAATGAAATGCAAGTGAAAAAAGCAGAAAATCGGGAATTTTAGTCTCTCCAAAAAATAGGCTGTGAGGAAATCAGTTGCATTTCAAAGGACCAAAGATGCCAAAACTAAGCTCACAGATGTTGCAAAAGCAGGGGAAAAAGTCAAGGAGGAAGACACAACTTAGGGGGCAAGATGTAAGGGACATGGCATGAATACTTAAAACAAAAAAGAAAAAAAACAGAAAAAATCTTTCCCAAAGTCAAAGCCACCAAAATGCAGGCAGGCCATACGCCACCAAGGGCAGGCACATGCAGCAAAGCTTGCCAAAATTGATCCCCACTGAAGGCCAAAACAGAAAAGAAGGACCTACAAACACGCTGGAAAGGAGTCAACATCAAAGGAATTGCAATAGGAGGAGAAAAATGAAAATTTGGGAAATTAAGTGTCTATAAGAAAATTGCCTGGGTTTATATCAGGTGCAGTGCAAAGGACCAAAAGGTGCCAAAACTAAGCTCACAGATGTTGCAAAAGCAGGGGAAAAAGTCAAGGAGGAAGACACAACTTAGGGAGCATAATGTGAGGGACATGGCATGAATACTTACAATAATAAAAAAAAAAATAGAAAAAATCTTTCCCAAAGTCAAAGCCATCAAAATGCAGGCAGGCCATACGCCAGCAAGGGCAGGCACATGCAGCAAAGCTTGCCAAAATTGATCCCCACTGAAGGCCAAAACAGAAAAGAAGGACCTACAAACACGCTGGAATGGAGACAACATCAAAGGAATTGCAATTGGAGGAGAAAAAAAGAAAATTTGGGAAATTTAGTGACTCTAAGAAAATGGCCTGGCAGTATATCATGTGCAGTGCAAAGGACCAAAGATGCCAAAACTAAGCTCACAGATGTTGCGAAAGCAGGGGAAAAAGTCAAGGAGGAAGACAGAACTTAGGGGGCAAGATATGAGGGACATGGCATGAACACTTCAGAAAACAACCAAAAAAAGAAAAAAATCTTTCCCAAAGTCAAAGCCATCAAAAGGCATGGCCTGCCATCAAGTGCAGGGACATGCACCAAAGACTCCTCTATTGGTCCCCATTGAAATCGCAAGATTCCTTTTCCCTTCCCGAAAGGAAATGAAATTTCCTTTCGGGAAGGGAAAAGGAATCTTGGGGATCCCAAAAGAAAGGCTTACAAACACTCTGGAAAGGAGATAGGTTCAAATGAAATGCAATTGATAAAAGCAGAAAATCGGAAATTTTAGTCTCTTAAAAAATAGGCTGTGAGGAAATCAGCTGCCTTGCAAAGGACCAAAAGGTGCCAAAAAAAAGCTCACAAATGTTGCAAAAGCAGGGGAAAAAGTCAAGGAGGAAGACACAACTTAGGGGGCAAGATGTGAGGGACATGGCATGAATACTTAAAATAAAAAAAAAAAAAAAAAAAAAATCTTTCCCAAAGTCAATGCCATCAAAATGCAGGCAGGCCATACGCCACCAAGGGCAGGCACATGCAGCAAAGCTTGCCAAAATTGATCCCCACTGAAGGCCAAAACAGAAAAGAAGGACCTACAAAACACGCTGGAAAGGAGTCAACATCAAAGGAATTGCAATTGCAGGAGAAAAAAAGAAATTTTGGGAAATTTATTGACTCTAAGAAAATGGCCCGTGGTTTTATCAGGTGCAGTGCAAAGGACCAAAAGGTGCCAAAACTAAGCTCACAGATGTTGCAAAAGCAGGGGAAAAAGTCAAGGAGGAAGACACAACTTAGGGGGCAAGATGTGAGGGACATGGCATGAATACTTGAAACAAAAAAGAAAAAAAAAGAAAAAATCTTTCCCAAAGTCAAAGCCATCAAAATGCAGGCAGGCCATACGCCACCAAGGGCAGGCACATGCAGCAAAGCTTGCCAAAATTGATCCCCACTGAAGGCCAAAACAGAAAAGAAGGACCTACAAACACGCTGGAAAGGAGACAACATCAAAGGAATTGCAATTGGAGGAGAAAAAAAGAAAATTTGAGAAATTTAGTGACTCTAAGAAAATGGCCTGGCAGTATATCATGTGCAGTGCAAAGGACCAAAGATGCCAAAACTAAGCTCACAGATGTTGCAAAAGCAGGGGAAAAAGTCAAGGAGGAAGACACAACTTAGGGGGCAAGATATGAGGGACATGGCATGAACACTTCAGAAAACAACCAAAAAAGGAAAAAAAATCTTTCCCAAAGTCAAAGCCATCAAAAGGCATGGCCTGCCATCAAGTGCAGGGACATGCACCAAAGATTCCTCTATTGGTCCCCATTGAAATCGCAAGATTCCTTTTCCCTTCCCGAAAGGAAATGAAATTTATTTCTGGAAGGGAAAAGGAATCTTGCGAATCCCAAAAGAAAGGATTACAAACACTCTGGAAAGGAAATAGGATCAAATGAAATGCAATTGAAAAAAGCAGAAAATCGGGAATTTTAGTCTCTTAAAAAATAGGCTGTGAGGAAATCAGCTGCATTGCAAAGGACCAAAAGGTGCCAAAACTAAGCTCACAGATGTTGCAAAAGCAGGGGAAAAAGTCAAGGAGGAAGACACAACTTAGGGGGCAAGATATGAGGGACATGGCATGAACACTTCAGAAAACAACCAAAAAAAGAAAAAAATCTTTCCCAAAGTCAAAGCCATCAAAAGGCATGGCCTGCCATCAAGTGCAGGGACATGCACCAAAGATTCCTCTATTGGTCCCCATTGAAATCGCAAGATTCCTTTTCCCTTCCCGAAAGGAAATGAAATTTCCTTTCGGGAAGGGAAAAGGAATATTGCGAATCCCAAAAGAAAGGCTTACAAACACTCTGGAAAGGAGATAGGTTCAAATGAAATGCAATTGAAAAAAGCAGAAAATCGGGAATTTTAGTCTCTTAAAAAATAGGCTGTGAGGAAATCAGTTGCATTGCAAAGGACCAAAGATGCCAAAACTAAGCTCACAGATGTTGCAAAAGCAGGGGAAAAAGTCAAGGAGGAAGACACAACTTAGGGGGCAAGATGTGAGGGACATGGCATGAACACTTAAAACAAAAAAGAAAAAAAAAGAAAAAATCTTTCCCAAAGTTAAAGCCACCAAAATGCAGGCAGGCCATACGCCACCAAGGGCAGGCACATGCAGCAAAGCTTGCCAAAATTGATCCCCACTGAAGGCCAAAACAGAAAAGAAGGACCTACAAACACGCTGGAAAGGAGTCAACATCAAAGGAATTGCAATTGGAGGAGAAAAAAAGAAAATTTGGGAAATTAAATGTCTATAAGAAAATTGCCTGGCAGTATATCATGTGCAGTGCAAAGGACCAAAAGGTGCCAAAACTAAGCTCACAGATGTTGCAAAAGAAGGGGAAAAAGTCAAGGAGGAAGACACAACTTAGGGAGCAAGATGTGAGGGAAATGGCATGAACACTTAAAATAATTTTAAAAAAAAAAAGAAAAAATCTTTCCCAAAGTCAAAGCCATCAAAATGCAGGCAGGCCATACGCCACCAAGGGCAGGCACATGCAGCAAAGCTTGCCAAAATTGATCCCCACTGAAGGCCAAAACATAAAAGAAGGACCTGCAAACACGCTGGAATGGAGACAACATAAAAGGAATTGCAATTGGAGGAGAAAATAGAAAATGTGGGAAATTTAGTGACTCTAAGAAAATGGCCTGGCAGTATATCATGTGCAGTGCAAAGCACCAAAGATGCCAAAACTAAGCTCACAGATGTTGCAAAAGCAGGGGAAAAAGTCAAGGAGGAAGACACAACTTAGGGGGCAAGATATGAGGGACATGGCATGAACACTTCAGAAAACAACCAAAAAAAGAAAAAAATCTTTCCCAAAGTCAAAGCCATCAAAAGGCATGGCCTGCCATCAAGTGCAGGGACATGCACCAAAGATTCCTCTATTGGTCCCCATTGAAATCGCAAGATTCCTTTTCCCTTCCCGAAAGGAAATGAAATTTCCTTTCTGGAAGGGAAAAGGAATCTTGCGAATCCCAAAAGAAAGGCTTACAAACACTCTGGAAAGGAGATAGGATCAAATGAAATGCAATTGAAAAAAGCAGAAAATCGGGAATTTTAGTCTCTTAAAAAATAGGCTGTGAGGAAATCAGCTGCATTGCAAAGGACCAAAAGGTGCCATAACTAAGCTCACAGATGTTGCAAAAGCAGGGGAAAAAGTCAAGGAGGAAGACACAACTTAGGGGGCAAGATGTGAGGGACATGGCATGAATACTTTAAATAAAAAAGAAAAAAAAAAAATCTTTCCCAAAGTCAAAGCCATCAAAATGCAGGCAGGCCATACGCCACCAAGGGCAGGCACATGCAGCAAAGCTTGCCAAAATTGATCCCCACTGAAGGCCAAAACAGAAAAGAAGGACCTACAAACACGCTGGAAAGGAGTCAACATCAAAGGAATTGCAATAGGAGGAGAAAAAAAGAAAATTTTGGAAATTTAGTGACTCTAAGAAAATGGCCTGGCAGTATATCATGTGCAGTGCAAAGGACCAAAAGATGCCAAAACTAAGCTCACAGATTTTGAAAAAGCAGGGGAAAAAGTCAAGGAGGAAGACAGAACTTAGGGGTCAAGATGTGAGGGACATGACATGAATACTTAAAACAAAAAAGAAAAGAAAAAGAAAAAATCTTTCCCAAAGTCAAAGCCATCAAAATGCAGGTAGGCCATACGCCACCAAGGACAGGCACATGCAGCAAAGCTTGCCAAAATTGATCCCCACTGAAGGCCAAAACAGAAAAGAAGGACTTGCAAACACGCTGGAATGGAGACAACATGAAAGGAATTGCAATTGGAGGAGAAAAAAAGAAAATTTGGGAAATTTAGTGACTCTTCGAAAATGGCCCGGGATTTTATCAGGTGCAGTGCAAAGGACCAAAAGATGCCAAAACTAAGCTCACAGATGTTGCAAAAGCAGGGGAAAAAGTCAAGGAGGAAGACACAACTTAGGGGGGAAGATATGAAGGACATGGCATGAATACTTAAAACAAACAAAAAAAAAAAAATAGAAAAAATCTTTCCCAAAGTCAAAGCCATCAAAATGCAGGCAGGCCATACGCCACCAAGGGCAGGCACATGCAGCAAAGCTTGCCAAAATTGATCCCCACTGAAGGCCAAAACAGAAAAGAAGGACCTACAAACACGCTGGAAAGGAGTGAACATCAAAGGAATTGCAATTGGAGGAGAAAATAGAAAATGTGGGAAATTTAGTGACTCTAAGAAAATGGCCTGGCAGTATATCATGTGCAGTGCAAAGCACCAAAGATGCCAAAACTAAGCTCACAGATGTTGCAAAAGCAGGGGAAAAAGTCAAGGAGGAAGACACAACTTAGGGGGCAAGATGTGAGGGACATGGCATGAATACTTAAAACAAAAAAGAAAAAAAAAAGAAAAAATCTTTCCCAAAGTCAAAGCCATCAAAATGCAGGCAGGCCATACGCCACCAAGGGCAGGCACATGCAGCAAAGCTTGCCAAAATTGATCCCCACTGAAGGCCAAAACAGAAAAGAAGGACCTACAAACACGCTGGAATGGAGACAACATCAAAGGAATTGCAATTGCAGGAGAAAAATGAAAATTTGGGAAATTTAGTGTCTCTAAGAAAATGGCCCGTGGTTTTATCAGGTGCAGTGCAAAGGACCAAAAGGTGCCAAAACTAAGCTCACAGATGTTGCAAAAGCAGGGGAAAAAGTCAAGGAGGAAGACACAACTTAGGGGGCAAGATATGAGGGACATGGCATGAACACTTCAGAAAACAACCAAAAAAAGAAAAAAATCTTTCCCAAAGTCAAAGCCATCAAAAGGCATGGCCTGCCATCAAGTGCAGGGACATGCACCAAAGATTCCTCTATTGGTCCCCATTGAAATCGCAAGATTCCTTTTCCCTTCCGGAAAGGAAATGAAATTTCCTTTCAGGAAGGGAAAAGGAATCTTGCGAATCCCAAAAGAAAGGCTTACAAACACTCTGGAAAGGAGATAGGTTCAAATGAAATGCAAGTGAAAAAAGCAGAAAATCGGGAATTTTAGTCTCTCCAAAAAATAGGCTGTGAGGAAATCAGTTGCATTGCAAAGGACCAAAGATGCCAAAACTAAGCTCACAGATGTTGCAAAAGCAGGGGAAAAAGTCAAGGAGGAAGACACAACTTAGGGGGCAAGATGTAAGGGACATGGCATGAATACTTAAAACAAAAAAGAAAAAAAACAGAAAAAATCTTTCCCAAAGTCAAAGCCACCAAAATGCAGGCAGGCCATACGCCACCAAGGGCAGGCACATGCAGCAAAGCTTGCCAAAATTGATCCCCACTGAAGGCCAAAACAGAAAAGAAGGACCTACAAACACGCTGGAAAGGAGTCAACATCAAAGGAATTGCAATAGGAGGAGAAAAAAAGAAAATTTGGGAAATTAAGTGTCTATAAGAAAATTGCCTGGGTTTATATCAGGTGCAGTGCAAAGGACCAAAAGGTGCCAAAACTAAGCTCACAGATGTTGCAAAAGCAGGGGAAAAAGTCAAGGAGGAAGACACAACTTAGGGAGCATAATGTGAGGGACATGGCATGAATACTTACAATAATAAAAAAAAAAATAGAAAAAATCTTTCCCAAAGTCAAAGCCATCAAAATGCAGGCAGGCCATACGCCAGCAAGGGCAGGCACATGCAGCAAAGCTTGCCAAAATTGATCCCCACTGAAGGCCAAAACAGAAAAGAAGGACCTACAAACACGCTGGAATGGAGACAACATCAAAGGAATTGCAATTGGAGGAGAAAAAAAGAAAATTTGGGAAATTTAGTGACTCTAAGAAAATGGCCTGGCAGTATATCATGTGCAGTGCAAAGGACCAAAGATGCCAAAACTAAGCTCACAGATGTTGCAAAAGCAGGGGAAAAAGTCAAGGAGGAAGACAGAACTTAGGGGGCAAGATATGAGGGACATGGCATGAACACTTCAGAAAACAACCAAAAAAAGAAAAAAATCTTTCCCAAAGTCAAAGCCATCAAAAGGCATGGCCTGCCATCAAGTGCAGGGACATGCACCAAAGACTCCTCTATTGGTCCCCATTGAAATCGCAAGATTCCTTTTCCCTTCCCGAAAGGAAATGAAATTTCCTTTCAGGAAGGGAAAAGGAATCTTGCGAATCCCAAAAGAAAGGCTTACAAACACTCTGGAAAGGAGATAGGTTCAAATGAAATGCAATTGATAAAAGCAGAAAATCGGAAATTTTAGTCTCTTAAAAAATAGGCTGTGAGGAAATCAGCTGCCTTGCAAAGGACCAAAAGGTGCCAAAAAAAAGCTCACAAATGTTGCAAAAGCAGGGGAAAAAGTCAAGGAGGAAGACACAACTTAGGGGGCAAGATGTGAGGGACATGGCATGAATACTTAAAATAAAAAAAAAAAAAAAAAAAAAATCTTTCCCAAAGTCAATGCCATCAAAATGCAGGCAGGCCATACACCACCAAGGGCAGGCACATGCAGCAAAGCTTGCCAAAATTGATCCCCACTGAAGGCCAAAACAGAAAAGAAGGACCTACAAACACGCTGGAAAGGAGTCAACATCAAAGGAATTGCAATTGCAGGAGAAAAAAAGAAATTTTGGGAAATTTATTGACTCTAAGAAAATGGCCCGTGGTTTTATCAGGTGCAGTGCAAAGGACCAAAAGGTGCCAAAACTAAGCTCACAGATGTTGCAAAAGCAGGGGAAAAAGTCAAGGAGGAAGACACAACTTAGGGGGCAAGATGTGAGGGACATGGCATGAATACTTGAAACAAAAAAGAAAAAAAAAGAAAAAATCTTTCCCAAAGTCAAAGCCATCAAAATGCAGGCAGGCCATACGCCACCAAGGGCAGGCACATGCAGCAAAGCTTGCCAAAATTGATCCCCACTGAAGGCCAAAACAGAAAAGAAGGACCTACAAACACGCTGGAAAGGAGACAACATCAAAGGAATTGCAATTGGAGGAGAAAAAAAGAAAATTTGAGAAATTTTGTGACTCTAAGAAAATGGCCTGGCAGTATATCATGTGCAGTGCAAAGGACCAAAGATGCCAAAACTAAGCTCACAGATGTTGCAAAAGCAGGGGAAAAAGTCAAGGAGGAAGACACAACTTAGGGGGCAAGATATGAGGGACATGGCATGAACACTTCAGAAAACAACCAAAAAAGGAAAAAAATCTTTCCCAAAGTCAAAGCCATCAAAAGGCATGGCCTGCCATCAAGTGCAGGGACATGCACCAAAGATTCCTCTATTGGTCCCCATTGAAATCGCAAGATTCCTTTTCCCTTCCCGAAAGGAAATGAAATTTATTTCTGGAAGGGAAAAGGAATCTTGCGAATCCCAAAAGAAAGGATTACAAACACTCTGGAAAGGAAATAGGATCAAATGAAATGCAATTGAAAAAAGCAGAAAATCGGGAATTTTAGTCTCTTAAAAAATAGGCTGTGAGGAAATCAGCTGCATTGCAAAGGACCAAAAGGTGCCAAAACTAAGCTCACAGATGTTGCAAAAGCAGGGGAAAAAGTCAAGGAGGAAGACACAACTTAGGGGGCAAGATATGAGGGACATGGCATGAACACTTCAGAAAACAACCAAAAAAAGAAAAAAATCTTTCCCAAAGTCAAAGCCATCAAAAGGCATGGCCTGCCATCAAGTGCAGGGACATGCACCAAAGATTCCTCTATTGGTCCCCATTGAAATCGCAAGATTCCTTTTCCCTTCCCGAAAGGAAATGAAATTTCCTTTCGGGAAGGGAAAAGGAATATTGCGAATCCCAAAAGAAAGGCTTACAAACACTCTGGAAAGGAGATAGGTTCAAATGAAATGCAATTGAAAAAAGCAGAAAATCGGGAATTTTAGTCTCTTAAAAAATAGGCTGTGAGGAAATCAGTTGCATTGCAAAGGACCAAAGATGCCAAAACTAAGCTCACAGATGTTGCAAAAGCAGGGGAAAAAGTCAAGGAGGAAGACACAACTTAGGGGGCAAGATGTGAGGGACATGGCATGAACACTTAAAACAAAAAAGAAAAAAAAAGAAAAAATCTTTCCCAAAGTTAAAGCCACCAAAATGCAGGCAGGCCATGCGCCACCAAGGGCAGGCACATGCAGCAAAGCTTGCCAAAATTGATCCCCACTGAAGGCCAAAACAGAAAAGAAGGACCTACAAACACGCTGGAAAGGAGTCAACATCAAAGGAATTGCAATTGGAGGAGAAAAAAAGAAAATTTGGGAAATTAAATGTCTATAAGAAAATTGCCTGGCAGTATATCATGTGCAGTGCAAAGGACCAAAAGGTGCCAAAACTAAGCTCACAGATGTTGCAAAAGAAGGGGAAAAAGTCAAGGAGGAAGACACAACTTAGGGAGCAAGATGTGAGGGAAATGGCATGAACACTTAAAATAATTTTAAAAAAAAAAAGAAAAAATCTTTCCCAAAGTCAAAGCCATCAAAATGCAGGCAGGCCATACGCCACCAAGGGCAGGCACATGCAGCAAAGCTTGCCAAAATTGATCCCCACTGAAGGCCAAAACATAAAAGAAGGACCTGCAAACACGCTGGAATGGAGACAACATAAAAGGAATTGCAATTGGAGGAGAAAATAGAAAATGTGGGAAATTTAGTGACTCTAAGAAAATGGCCTGGCAGTATATCATGTGCAGTGCAAAGCACCAAAGATGCCAAAACTAAGCTCACAGATGTTGCAAAAGCAGGGGAAAAAGTCAAGGAGGAAGACACAACTTAGGGGGCAAGATATGAGGGACATGGCATGAACACTTCAGAAAACAACCAAAAAAAGAAAAAAATCTTTCCCAAAGTCAAAGCCATCAAAAGGCATGGCCTGCCATCAAGTGCAGGGACATGCACCAAAGATTCCTCTATTGGTCCCCATTGAAATCGCAAGATTCCTTTTCCCTTCCCGAAAGGAAATGAAATTTCCTTTCTGGAAGGGAAAAGGAATCTTGCGAATCCCAAAAGAAAGGCTTACAAACACTCTGGAAAGGAAATAGGATCAAATGAAATGCAATTGAAAAAAGCAGAAAATCGGGAATTTTAGTCTCTTAAAAAATAGGCTGTGAGGAAATCAGCTGCATTGCAAAGGACCAAAAGGTGCCATAACTAAGCTCACAGATGTTGCAAAAGCAGGGGAAAAAGTCAAGGAGGAAGACACAACTTAGGGGGCAAGATGTGAGGGACATGGCATGAATACTTTAAATAAAAAAGAAAAAAAAAAAATCTTTCCCAAAGTCAAAGCCATCAAAATGCAGGCAGGCCATACGCCAGCAAGGGCAGGCACATGCAGCAAAGCTTGCCAAAATTGATCCCCACTGAAGGCCAAAACAGAAAAGAAGGACCTACAAACACGCTGGAAAGGAGTCAACATCAAAGGAATTGCAATAGGAGGAGAAAAAAAGAAAATTTTGGAAATTTAGTGACTCTAAGAAAATGGCCTGGCAGTATATCATGTGCAGTGCAAAGGACCAAAAGATGCCAAAACTAAGCTCACAGATTTTGAAAAAGCAGGGGAAAAAGTCAAGGAGGAAGACAGAACTTAGGGGTCAAGATGTGAGGGACATGGCATGAATACTTAAAACAAAAAAGAAAAGAAAAAGAAAAAATCTTTCCCAAAGTCAAAGCCATCAAAATGCAGGTAGGCCATACGCCACCAAGGACAGGCACATGCAGCAAAGCTTGCCAAAATTGATCCCCACTGAAGGCCAAAACAGAAAAGAAGGACTTGCAAACACGCTGGAATGGAGACAACATGAAAGGAATTGCAATTGGAGGAGAAAAAAAGAAAATTTGGGAAATTTAGTGACTCTTCGAAAATGGCCCGGGATTTTATCAGGTGCAGTGCAAAGGACCAAAAGATGCCAAAACTAAGCTCACAGATGTTGCAAAAGCAGGGGAAAAAGTCAAGGAGGAAGACACAACTTAGGGGGGAAGATATGAAGGACATGGCATGAATACTTAAAACAAACAAAAAAAAAAAAATAGAAAAAATCTTTCCCAAAGTCAAAGCCATCAAAATGCAGGCAGGCCATACGCCACCAAGGGCAGGCACATGCAGCAAAGCTTGCCAAAATTGATCCCCACTGAAGGCCAAAACAGAAAAGAAGGACCTACAAACACGCTGGAAAGGAGTGAACATCAAAGGAATTGCAATTGGAGGAGAAAATAGAAAATGTGGGAAATTTAGTGACTCTAAGAAAATGGCCTGGCAGTATATCATGTGCAGTGCAAAGCACCAAAGATGCCAAAACTAAGCTCACAGATGTTGCAAAAGCAGGGGAAAAAGTCAAGGAGGAAGACACAACTTAGGGGGCAAGATGTGAGGGACATGGCATGAATACTTACAATAATAAAAAAAAAAATAGAAAAAATCTTTCCCAAAGTCAAAGCCATCAAAATGCAGGCAGGCCATACGCCACCAAGGGCAGGCACATGCAGCAAAGCTTGCCAAAATTGATCCCCACTGAAGGCCAAAACAGAAAAGAAGGACCTACAAACACGCTGGAATGGAGACAACATCAAAGGAATTGCAATTGGAGGAGAAAAAAAGAAAATTTGGGAAATTTAGTGACTCTAAGAAAATGGCCTGGCAGTATATCATGTGCAGTGCAAAGGACCAAAGATGCCAAAACTAAGCTCACAGATGTTGCAAAAGCAGGGGAAAAAGTCAAGGAGGAAGACAGAACTTAGGGGGCAAGATATGAGGGACATGGCATGAACACTTCAGAAAACAACCAAAAAAAGAAAAAAATCTTTCCCAAAGTCAAAGCCATCAAAAGGCATGGCCTGCCATCAAGTGCAGGGACATGCACCAAAGACTCCTCTATTGGTCCCCATTGAAATCGCAAGATTCCTTTTCCCTTCCCGAAAGGAAATGAAATTTCCTTTCGGGAAGGGAAAAGGAATCTTGGGGATCCCAAAAGAAAGGCTTACAAACACTCTGGAAAGGAGATAGGTTCAAATGAAATGCAATTGATAAAAGCAGAAAATCGGGAATTTTAGTCTCTTAAAAAATAGGCTGTGAGGAAATCAGCTGCCTTGCAAAGGACCAAAAGGTGCCAAAAAAAAGCTCACAAATGTTGCAAAAGCAGGGGAAAAAGTCAAGGAGGAAGACACAACTTAGGGGGCAAGATGTGAGGGACATGGCATGAATACTTAAAATAAAAAAAAAAAAAAAAGAAAAAATCTTTCCCAAAGTCAATGCCATCAAAATGCAGGCAGGCCATACGCCACCAAGGGCAGGCACATGCAGCAAAGCTTGCCAAAATTGATCCCCACTGAAGGCCAAAACAGAAAAGAAGGACCTACAAACACGCTGGAAAGGAGTCAACATCAAAGGAATTGCAATTGCAGGAGAAAAAAAGAAATTTTGGGAAATTTATTGACTCTAAGAAAATGGCCCGTGGTTTTATCAGGTGCAGTGCAAAGGACCAAAAGGTGCCAAAACTAAGCTCACAGATGTTGCAAAAGCAGGGGAAAAAGTCAAGGAGGAAGACACAACTTAGGGGGCAAGATATGAAGGACATGGCATGAATACTTAAAACAAAAAAGAAAAAAAAAAGAAAAAATCTTTCCCAAAGTCAAAGCCATCAAAATGCAGGCAGGCCATACGCCACCAAGGGCAGGCACATGCAGCAAAGCTTGCCAAAATTGATCCCCACTGAAGGCCAAAACAGAAAAGAAGGACCTACAAACACGCTGGAAAGGAGTCAACATCAAAGGAATTGCAATTGCAGGAGAAAAATGAAAATTTGGGAAATTTAGTGACTCTAAGAAAATGGCCCGTGGTTTAATCAGTTGCAGTGCAAAGGACCAAAAGGTGCCAAAACTAAGCTCACAGATGTTGCAAAAGCAGGGGAAAAAGTCAAGGAGGAAGACACAACTTAGGGGGCAAGATGTGAGGGACATGGCATGAACACTTAAAATAATAAAAAAAAAAAAAAGAAAAAATCTTTCCCAAAGTCAAAGCCATCAAAATGCAGGCAGGCCATACGCCAGCAAGTGCAGGCACTTGCAGCAAAGCTTGCCAAAATTGATCCCCACTGAAGGCCAAAACATAAAAGAAGGACCTACAAACACACTGGAAAGGACTCAACATCAAAGGAATTGCAATTGGAGGAGAAAAAAAGAAAATTTGGGAAATTTAGTGACTCTAAGAAAATGGCCTGGCAGTATATCATGTGCAGTGCAAAGGACCAAAGATGCCAAAACTAAGCTCACAGATGTTGCAAAAGCAGGGGAAAAAGTCAAGGAGGAAGACACAACTGAGGGGGCAAGATGTGAGGGATATGGCATGAATACTTAAAACAAAAAAGAAAAAAAAAAGAAAAAATCTTTCCCAAAGTCAAAGCCATCAAAATGCAGGCAGGCCATACGCCACCAAGGGCAGGCACATGCAGCAAAGCTTGCCAAAATTGATCCCCACTGAAGGCCAAAACAGAAAAGAAGGACCTACAAACACGCTGGAAATGAGTCAACATCAAAGGAATTGCAATTGGAAGAGAAAAAATGAAAATTTGGGAAATTAAATGTCTATAAGAAAATGGCCTGGCAGTATATCATGTGCAGTGCAAAGGACCAAAAGGTGCAAAAACTAAGCTCACAGATGTTGCAAAAGCAGGGGAAAAAGTCAAGGAGGAAGACACAACTTAGGGGGCAAGATGTGAGGGACATGGCATGAATACTTGAAACAAAAAAGAAAAAAAAAAGAAAAAATCTTTCCCAAAGTCAAAGCCATCAAAATGCAGGCAGGCCATACGCCACCAAGGGCAGGCACATGCAGCAAAGCTTGCCAAAATTGATCCCCACTGAAGGCCAAAACAGAAAAGAAGGACCTACAAACACGCTGGAAAGGAGTCAACATCAAAGGAATTGCAATTGCAGGAGAAAAATGAAAATTTGGGAAATTTATTGACTCTAAGAAAATGGCCCGTGGTTTTATCAGGTGCAGTGCAAAGGACCAAAAGGTGCCAAAACTAAGCTCACAGATGTTGCAAAAGCAGGGGAAAAAGTCAAGGAGGAAGACACAACATAGGGGGCAAGATGTGAGGGACATGGCATGAATACTTAAAATAATAAAAAAAAAACAAAAGAAAAAATCTTTCCCAAAGTCAAAGCCATCAACATGCAGGCAGGCCATACGCCAGCAAGGGCAGGCACATGCAGCAAAGCTTGCCAAAATTGATCCCCACTGAAGGCCAAAACAGAAAAGAAGGACCTACAAACACGCTGGAATGGAGACAACATCAAAGGAATTGCAATTGGAGGAGAAAAAAATAAAATTTGGGAAATTTAGTGACTCTAAGAAAATGGCCTGGCAGTATATCATGTGCAGTGCAAAGGACCAAAGATGCCAAAACTAAGCTCACAGATGTTGCAAAAGCAGGGGAAAAAGTCAAGGAGGAAGACACAACTTAGGGGGCAAGATATGAGGGACATGGCATGAACACTTCAGAAAACAACCAAAAAAAGAAAAAAATCTTTCCCAAAGTGAAAGCCATCAAAAGGCATGGCCTGCCATCAAGTGCAGGGACATGCACCAAAGATTCCTCTATTGGTCCCCATTGAAATCGCAAGATTCCTTTTCCCTTCCCGAAAGGAAATGAAATTTCCTTTCTGGAAGGGAAAAGGAATCTTGCGGATCCCAAAAGAAAGGCTTAAAAACACTCTGGAAAGGAGATAGGTTCAAATGAAATGCAATTGAAAAAAGCAGAAAATTGGGAATTTTAGTCTCTTCAAAAAATAGGCTGTGAGGAAATCAGCTGCATTGCAAAGGAACAAAAGGTGCCAAAAAAAAGCTCACAGATGTTGCAAAAGCAGGGGAAAAAGTCAAGGAGGAAGACACAACTTAGGGGGCAAGATGTGAGGGACATGGCATGAATACTTACAATAATAAAAAAAAAAAAAAGCAAAAATCTTTCCCAAAGTCAAAGCCATCAAAATGCAGGCAGGCCATACGCCACCAAGGGCAGGCACATGCAGCAAAGCTTACCAAAATTGATCCCCACTGAAGGCCAAAACAGAAAAGAAGGACCTACAAACACGCGGGAATCGAGACAACATCAAAGGAATTGCAATTGCGGGAGAAAAAGGAAAATTTGGGAAATTTAGTGACTCTAAGAAAATGGCCTGGGTTTATATCAGGTGCAGTGCAAGGGACCAAAAGATGCCAAAACTAAGCTCACAGATGTTGCAAAAGCAGGGGAAAAAGTCAAGGAGGAAGACAGAACTTAGGGGGCAAGATGTGAGGGACATGGCATGAACACTTCAGAAAACAACCAAAAAAAGAAAAAAATCTTTCCCAAAGTCAAAGCCATCAAAAGGCATGGCCTGCCATCAAGTGCAGGGACATGCACCAAAGATTCCTCTATTGGTCCCCATTGAAATCGCAAGATTCCTTTTCCCTTCCCGAAAGGAAATGAAATTTCCTTTCGGGAAGGGAAAAGGAATATTGCGAATCCCAAAAGAAAGGCTTACAAACACTCTGGAAAGGAGATAGGTTCAAATGAAATGCAATTGAAAAAAGCAGAAAATCGGGAATTTTAGTCTCTTCAAAAAATAGGCTGTGAGGAAATCAGCTGCATTGCAAAGGACAAAAAGGTGCCAAAACTAAGCTCACAGATGTTGCAAAAGCAGGGGAAAAAGTCAAGGAGGAAGACACCACTTAGGGGGCAAGATATGAAGGACATGGCATGAATACTTAAAACAAATCAAAAAAAAAAAATTGAAATAATCTTTCCCAAAGTCAAAGCCATCAAAATGCAGGCAGGCCATACGCCACCAAGGGCAGGCACATGCAGGAAAACTTGCCAAAATTGATCCCCACTGAAGGCCAAAACAGAAAAAAGGACCTACAAACACCCTGGAAAAGAGTCAACATCAAAGGAATTGCAATTGGAGGGGAAAAACAGAAAATTTGGGAAATTTAGTGACTCTAAGAAAGTGGCCTGGAGTTTTAGCAGGTGCATTGCAAAGGACCAAAAGATGCCAAAACTAAGCTCACAGATGTTGCAAAAGCAGGGGAAAAAGTGAAGGAGGAAGACACAACTCAGGGAGCAAGATATGAGGGACATGGCATGATTACTTAAAACAAAACAAACAAAAAAAAAAAAGAAAAAATCTTTCCCAAAGTCAAAGCCATCAAAATGCAGGCAGGCCATACACCACCAAGGGCAGGCACATGCAGCAAAGCTTGCCAAAATTGATCCCCACTGAAGACCAAAACAGAAAAGAAGGACCTACAAACGCTGGAATGGAGACAACATCAAAGGAATTGCAACTGGAGGAGAAAAAAAGAAAATTAGGGAAATTACTGGCTCTAAGAAAATGGCCTGGGTTTATATCAGGTGCATTGCAAAGGACCAAAAGGTGCCAAAACTAAGCTCACAGATGTTGCAAAAGCAGGGGAAAAAGTCAAGGAGCAAGACAGAACTTAGGGGGCAAGATATGAGGGACATGGCATGGACACTTCACAAAACAAGGAAAAAAAAAAATTTTTCCAAAGTCAAAGCCATCAAAATGCAGGCAGGCCATACGCCAGCAAGTGCAGACACATGCAGCAAAGCTTGCCAAAATTGATCCCCACTGAAGGCCAAAACCGAAAAGAAGGACCTACAAACGCGGGGCTCCATGTGTGAGGGGCAGGGCTTCAGGCAGTGAGGGGCGGTGCTTTATGTGTGACGGAAGCGGCTCCATGTGTGTGGGGCAGGGCTCCAGCCAGTGATGGGCGGGGCTCCATGTGGGATGGGCAGGGCTCCATGAGTGAGGGAAGGGGTTCCATGCGTGAGGGGCGGGGTTCCGGGCTGTGAGGGGTGGGGATCCAGTCAGTGAGGGGTGGGGCTCTAGGCAGTGATTGCCGAGGCTCCATGTGTTAGGGTTAGGGCTGCAGCCAGAGAGGGGCAGGGCTCCATGTGTGAGGGAAAAGGCTCCATGTGTGTGGGGCAGGGCTCCAGCCAGTGATGGGCGGGGCTCCATGTGGGATGGGCAGGGCTCCATGCAGTGAGGGATAGGGCTCCATATTTGAGGGGCGGGGCTTCAAATATGAAGGGCAAGGCCCCATGAGTGAAGGCCGGGGTTCCAGGCTTTCAGGGGTGGGGATCCAGTCAGTGCGGGGCGGGGCACTAGGCAGTCATGGCTGGGGCTCCCTGTGTGAGGGGCATGGCTTCAGGCAGAGAGGGGCGGTGGATGGAGACAGCATCGGAAATATTGCATTAGGAAAAGTAAAAATGTAAATTTGGTAAATTTAGTGACTGTAAGAAAATGGCCCCGGATTATGTCAGGTGAAGTGCGAAGGACTAAATGATGCCAAAACAAAGCTCACAGATATTTCAAAAGCAGCGAAAAAAGTCAAGGAGGAAAACACAACTTAGGGGGCAAGATATGAGGGACATGGCATGAATATTTAAAACAAGAAAAAAGAAAAACAAGAAAAAATCGTTCCCAAAGTCAAAGCCTTCAAAACGCAGGCAGGCCATACGCCAGCAAGTGCAGGCACATGCAGCAAAGCTTGCCAAATCTGATCCCCACTGAAGGCCAAAACAGAAAATAAGGGCCTACAAACAGGCTGGAGCGGAGACAACATCAAAGGAATTGTAATTGGAGGAGAAGAAAAGAAAATTTGGGAAATTTAGTGACTGTAAGGAAATGGCCCGGGATAATATCAGGTGCAGTGCGAAGGACCAAAAGATGCCAAAACTAAGCTCACAGATGTTGCAAAAGCAGGGGAAAAACTCAAGGAGGAAGACACAACTTAGGTGGCAAGATATGAGGGACATGGCATGGACACTTCAGAAATCAACCAAAAAATGAAAAAAATCTTTCCCCAAGTCAAAGCCACCAAAAGGCATGGCATGCCATCAAGGGCAGGGAAATGCACCAATGATTCTTCGATTCATCCCCATTGAAATCACAAGATTTCTTTCCCCTTCCCGAAAGGAAATGAAATTTCCTTTCGGGAAGGGAAAAGGAATCTTGTGAATCCCAAAAGAAAGGATTGCAAACACTCTGGAAAGGAGATAAGTACAAATGAAATGCAATTGAAAAAAGCAGAAAATCAGTAATTTTAATGTCTTCAAAAAATAGGCTGTGAGGAAATCAGCTGCATTGCAAAGGACCAAAACATGCAAAAAATAGGCTCACAGATGTTGCAAAAGCAGGGGAAAAAGTCAAGGAGGAAGACACAACTTAGGGGGCAAGATATGAGGGACATGGCATGGACACTTCACAAAACAATGAAAAAAAAAAATTTTTTCCAAAGTCAAAGCCATCAAAATGCAGGCAGGCCATACACCAGGAAGTCCAGGCACATGCAGCAAAGCTTGCCAAAATTCATCCCCACTGAAGGCCCAAACAGAAAAGAAGGACCTACAAACACACTGGAACGGAGACTCCATCAAAGGAATTACAATTGGAGGAGAAAAAAAGGAAATTTGGGAAATCTAGTTACTCTAAGAAAATGGCCCGGGATTATATGAGGTGCAGTGCGAAGGACCAAAAGATGCAAAAATTAAGCTAAGAGATGTTGCAAAATCAGGGGAAATAGTCAAGGAGGAAGACACAACTTAGGGGGCAAGATATGAGGGACATGGCATGAACAGTTAAACAAAAAAAAAAAACAAGAAAAAATCTTTCCCAAAGTCAAAGCCATCAAAATGCAGGCAGGCCATACGCCAGCAAGTGCAGACACATGCAGCAAAGCTTGCCAAAATTGATCCCCACTGAAGGCCAAAACCGAAAAGAAGGACCTACAAACGCGGGGCTCCATGTGTGAGGGGCAGGGCTTCAGGCAGTGAGGGGCGGTGCTCTATGTGTGACGGAAGCGGCTCCATGTGTGTGGGGCAGGGCTCCAGCCAGTGATGGGCAGGGCTCCATGTGGGATGGGCAGGGCTCCGTGAGTGAGGGAAGGGGTTCCATGCGTGAGGGGCGGGGTTCCGGGCTGTGAGGGGTGGGGATCCAGTCAGTGAGGGGTGGGGCTCTAGGCAGTGATTGCCGAGGCTCCATGTGTTAGGGTTAGGGCTGCAGCCAGAGAGGGGCAAGGCTCCATGTGTGAGGGAAAAGGCTCCATGTGTGTGGGGCAGGGCTCCAGCCAGTGATGGGCGGGGCTCCATGTGGGATGGGCAGGGCTCCATGCAGTGAGGGATAGGGCTCCATATTTGAGGGGCGGGGCTTCAAATATGAAGGGCAAGGCCCCATGAGTGAAGGCCGGGGTTCCAGGCTTTCAGGGGTGGGGATCCAGTCAGTGAGGGGTGGGGCT
Source organism: Artemisiospiza belli (assembly GCA_021963965.1). NCBI lineage: Eukaryota > Metazoa > Chordata > Aves > Passeriformes > Passerellidae > Artemisiospiza > Artemisiospiza belli. The sequence goes on from JAKDEW010000441.1 coordinate 160,714, forward strand.
CAGGGCAGTGATGGCCGGGGCTCTTTGTGTTAGTGGCAGGGCTCCAGCCAGAGAGGGGCAAGGCTCCATGTGTGAGGGAAAGGGCTCCATGTTTGTGGGGCAGGGCTCCAGCCAGTGATGGGCGGGGATCCATGAGGGATGGGCAGGGCTCCATGCAGTCAGGGGCAAGGCTCCATATTTGAGGGGCGGGGCTCCAATTATGAAGGGCAAGGCCCCATGAGTGAGGCGCGGGGTTCCAGGCTTTCAGGGGTGGGGATCCAGTCAGTGCGGGGCGGGGCACTAGGCAGTCATGGCTGGGGCTCCCTGTGTGAGGGGCAGGGCTTCAGGCAGTGAGGGGCGGTGGATGGAGACAGCATCGGAAATATTGCATTAGGAAAAGTAAAAATGTAAATTTGGTAAATTTAGTGACTGTAAGAAAATGGCCCGGGATTATGTCAGGTGCAGTGCGAAGGACTAAATGATGCCAAAACAAAGCTCACAGATATTTCAAAAGCAGCGGAAAAAGTCAAGGAGGAAAACACAACTTAGGGGGCAAGATATGAGGGACATGTCATGAATATTTAAAACAAGAAAAAAAAAAAAACAAGAAAAAATCGCTCCTAAAGTCAAAGCCTTCAAAACGCAGGCAGGCCATACGCCAGCAAGTGCAGGCACATGCAGCAAAGCTTGCCAAATCTGATCCCCACTGAAGGCCAAAACAGAAAATAAGGGCCTACAAACAGGCTGGAGCGGAGACACCATCAAAGGAATTGTAATTGGAGGAGAAAAAAAGAAAATTTGGGAAATTTAGTGACTGTAAGGAAATGGCCCGGGATAATATCAGGTGCAGTGCGAAGGACCAAAAGATGCAAAAACTAAGCTCACAGATGTTGCAAAAGCAGGGGAAAAAGTCAAGGAGGAAGACACAATTTAGGTGGCAAGATATGAGGACATGGCATGGACACTTCAGAAATCAACCAAAAAATGAAAAAAATCTTTCCCCAAGTCAAAGCCACCAAAAGGCATGGCATGCCATCAAGGGCAGAGAAATGCACCAATGATTCTTCGATTCGTCCCCATTGAAATCACAAGATTTCTTTTACCTTCCCGAAAGAAAATGAAATTTCCTTTCGGGAAGGGAAAAGGAATCTTGTGAATCCCAAAAGAAAGGCTTGCAAACACTCTGGAAAGGAGATAAGTTCAAATGAAATGCAATTGAAAAAAGCAGAAAATCAGTAATTTTAATGTCTTCAAAAAATAGGCTGTGAGGAAATCAGCTGCATTGCAAAGGACCAAAACATGCAAAAAATAGGCTCACAGATGTTGCAAAAGCAGGGGAAATAGTCAAGGAGGAAGACACAACTTAGGGGGCAAGATATGAGGGACATGGCATGGACACTTCACAAAACAACGAAAAAAAAAAAAATTTTCCAAAGTCAAAGCCATCAAAATGCAGGCAGGCCATACACCAGCAAGTCCAGGCACATGCAGCAAAGCTTGCCAAAATTCATCCCCACTGAAGGCCCAAACAGAAAAGAAGGACCTACAAACACACTGGAATGGAGACTCCATCAAAGGAATTGCAATTGGAGGAGAAAAAAAGGAAATTTGGGAAATCTAGTTACTCTAAGAAAAAGGCCCGGGATTATATGAGGTGCAGTGCGAAGGACCAAAAGATGCAAAAATTAAGCTAAGAGATGTTGCAAAATCAGGGGAAATAGTCAAGGAGGAAGACACAACTTACGGGGCAAGATATGAGGGACATGGCATGAACAGTTAAACAAAAAAAAAAAAACAAGAAAAAATCTTTCCCAAAGTCAAAGCCATCAAAATGCAGGCAGGCCATACGCCACCAAGGGCAGGCACATGCAGCAAAGCTTGCCAAAATTGATCCCCACTGAAGGCCAAAACCGAAAAGAAGGACCTACAAACGCGGGGCTCCATGTGTGAGGGGCAGGGCTTCAGGCAGTGAGGGGCGGTGCTTTATGTGTGACGGAAGCGGCTCCATGTGTGTGGGGCAGGGCTCCAGCCAGTGATGGGCGGGGCTCCATGTGGGATGGGCAGGGCTCCATGAGTGAGGGAAGGGGTTCCATGCGTGAGGGGCGGGGTTCCGGGCTGTGAGGGGTGGGGATCCAGTCAGTGAGGGGTGGGGCTCTAGGCAGTGATTGCCGAGGCTCCATGTGTTAGGGTTAGGGCTGCAGCCAGAGAGGGGCAGGGCTCCATGTGTGAGGGAAAAGGCTCCATGTGTGTGGGGCAGGGCTCCAGCCAGTGATGGGCGGGGATCCATGAGGGATGGGCAGGGCTCCATGCAGTGAGGGATAGGGCTCCATATTTGAGGGGCGGGGCTTCAAATATGAAGGGCAAGGCCCCATGAGTGAAGGCCGGAGTTCCAGGCTTTCAGGGGTGGGGATCCAGTCAGTGAGGGGCGGGGCTCAGGGCAGTGATGGCCGGAGCTCTTTGTGTTAGTGGCAGGGCTCCAGCCAGAGAGGGGCAAGGCTCCATGTGTGAGGGAAAGGCCTCCATGTTTGTGGGGCAGGGCTCCAGCCAGTGATGGGTGGGGATCCATGAGGGATGGGCAGGGCTCCATGCAGTCAGGGGCAAGGCTCCATCTTTGAGGGGCGGGGCTCCAATGATGAAGGGCAAGGCCCCATGAGTGAGGCGCGGGGTTCCAGGCTTTCAGGGGTGGGGATCCAGTCAGTGCGGGGCGGGGCACTAGGCAGTCATGGCTGGGGCTCCCTGTGTGAGGGGCAGGGCTTCAGGCAGAGAGGGGCGGTGGATGGAGACAGCATCGGAAATATTGCATTAGGAAAAGTAAAAATGTAAATTTGGTAAATTTAGTGACTGTAAGAAAATGGCCCGGGATTATGTCAGGTGCAGTGCGAAGGACTAAATGATGCCAAAACAAAGCTCACAGATATTTCAAAAGCAGCGGAAAAAGTCAAGGAGGAAAACACAACTTAGGGGGCAAGATATGAGGGACATGGCATGAATATTTAAAACAAGAAAAAAGAAAAACAAGAAAAAATCGTTCCCAAAGACAAAGCCTTCAAAATGCAGGCAGGCCATACGCCAGCAAGTGCAGGCACATGCAGCAAAGCTTGCCAAATCTGATCCCCACTGAAGGCCAAAACAGAAAATAAGGGCCTACAAACAGGCTGGAGCGGAGACACCATCAAAGGAATTGTAATTGGAGGAGAAAAAAAGAAAATTTGGGAAATTTAGTGACTGTAAGGAAATGGCCCGGGATAATATCAGGTGCAGTGCGAAGGACCAAAAGATGCAAAAACTAAGCTCACAGATGTTGCAAAAGCAGGGGAAAAACTCAAGGAGGAAGACACAACTTAGGTGGCAAGATATGAGGGACATGGCATGGACACTTCAGAAATCAACCAAAAAATGAAAAAAATCTTTCCCCAAGTCAAAGCCACCAAAAGGCATGGCATGCCATCAAGGGCAGGGAAATGCACCAATGATTCTTCGATTCATCCCCATTGAAATCACAAGATTTCTTTTCCCTTCCCGAAAGGAAATGAAATTTCCTTTCGGGAAGGGAAAAGGAATCTTGTGAATCCCAAAAGAAAGGCTTGCAAACACTCTGGAAAGGAGATAAGTACAAATGAAATGCAATTGAAAAAAGCAGAAAATCAGTAATTTTAATGTCTTCAAAAAATAGGCTGTGAGGAAATCAGCTGCATTGCAAAGGACCAAAACATGCAAAAAATAGGCTCACAGATGTTGCAAAAGCAGGGGAAAAAGTCAAGGAGGAAGACACAACTTAGGGGGCAAGATATGAGGGACATGGCATGGACACTTCACAAAACAATGAAAAAAAAAATTTTTTTCCAAAGTCAAAGCCATCAAAATGCAGGCAGGCCATACACCAGCAAGTCCAGGCACATGCAGCAAATCTTGCCAAAATTCATCCCCACTGAAGGCCCAAACAGAAAAGAAGGACCTACAAACACACTGGAACGGAGACTCCATCAAAGGAATTACAATTGGAGGAGAAAAAAAGGAAATTTGGGAAATCTAGTTACTCTAAGAAAATGGCCCGGGATGATATGAGGTGCAGTGCGAAGGACCAAAAGATGCAAAAATTAAGCTAAGAGATGTTGCAAAATCAGGGGAAATAGTCAAGGAGGAAGACACAACTTAGGGGGCAAGATATGAGGGACATGGCATGAACAGTTAAACAAAAAAAAAAAAACAAGAAAAAATCTTTCCCAAAGTCAAAGCCATCAAAATGCAGGCAGGCCATACGCCAGCAAGTGCAGACACATGCAGCAAAGCTTGCCAAAATTGATCCCCACTGAAGGCCAAAACCGAAAAGAAGGACCTACAAACGCGGAGCTCCATGTGTGAGGGGCAGGGCTTCAGGCAGTGAGGGGCGGTGCTCTATGTGTGACGGAAGCGGCTCCATGTGTGTGGGGCAGGGCTCCAGGCAGTGATGGGCGGGGCTCCCTGTGGGATGGGCAGGGCTCCATGAGTGAGGGAAGGGGTTCCATGCGTGAGGGGCGGGGTTCCGGGCTGTGAGGGGTGGGGCTCTAGGCAGTGATTGCCGAGGCTCCATGTATTAGGGTTAGGGCTGCAGCCAGAGAGGGGCAGGGCTCCATGTGTGAGGGAAAAGGCTCCATGTGTGTGGGGCAGGGCTCCAGCCAGTGATGGGTGGGGCTCCACGTGGGATGGGCAGGGCTCCATGCAGTGAGGGATAGGGCTCCATATTTGAGGGGCGGGGCTTCAAATATGAAGGGCAAGGCCCCATGAGTGAAGGCCGTTGTTCCAGGCTTTCAGGGGTGGGGATCCAGTCAGTGAGGGGCGGGGCTCAGGGCAGTGATGGCCGGGGCTCTTTGTGTTAGTGGCAGGGCTCCAGCCAGAGAGGGGCAAGGCTCCATGTGTGAGGGAAAGGGCTCCATGTTTGTGGGGCAGGGCTCCAGCCAGTGATGGGCGGGGATCCATGAGGGATGGGCAGGGCTCCATGCAGTCAGGGGCAAGGCTCCATCTTTGAGGGGCGGGGCTCCAATTATGAAGGGCAAGGCCCCATGAGTGAGGCGCGGGGTTCCAGGCTTTCAGGGGTGGGGATCCAGTCAGTGCGGGGCGGGGCACTAGGCAGTCATGGCTGGGGCTCCCTGTGTGAGGGGCAGGGCTTCAGGCAGTGAGGGGCGGTGGATGGAGACAGCATCGGAAATATTGCATTAGGAAAAGTAAAAATGTAAATTTGGTAAATTTAGTGACTGTAAGAAAATGGCCCGGGATTATGTCAGGTGCAGTGCGAAGGACTAAATGATGCAAAAACAAAGCTCACAGATATTTCAAAAGCAGCGGAAAAAGTCAAGGAGGAAAACACAACTTAGGGGGCAAGATATGAGGGACATGGCATGAATATTTAAAACAAGAAAAAAGCAAAACAAGAAAAAATCGTTCCCAAAGTCAAAGCCTTCAAAATGCAGGCAGGCCATACGCCAGCAAGTGCAGGCACATGCAGCAAAGCTTGCCAAAATTCATCCCCACTGAAGGCCCAAACAGAAAATAAGGACCTACAAACACACTGGAACGGAGACTCCATCAAAGGAATTGCAATTGGAGGAGAAAAAATGGAAATTTGGGAAATCTAGTTACTCTAAGAAAATGGCCCGGGATTATATGAGGTGCAGTGCGAAGGACCAAAAGATGCAAAAATTAAGCTAAGAGATGTTGCAAAAGCAGGGGAAATAGTCAAGGAGGAAGACACAACTTACGGGGCAAGATATGAGGGACATGGCATGAACAGTTAAACAAAAAAAAAAAAACAAGAAAAAATCTTTCCCAAAGTCAAAGCCATCAAAATGCAGGCAGGTCATACGCCAGCAAGTGCAGACACATGCAGCAAAGCTTGCCAAAATTGATCCCCACTGAAGGCCAAAAACCGAAAAGAAGGACCTACAAATGCGGGGCTCCATGTGTGAGGGGCAGGGCTCCAGCCAGTGATGGGCGGGGCTCCATGTAGAATGGGCAGGGCTGAATGAGTGAGGGAAGGGGTTCCATTCGTGAGGCACGGGGTTCCAGGCTTTCAGGGGTGGGGATCCAGTCAGTGCGGGGCGGGGCACTAGGCAGTCATGGCTGGGGCTCCCTGTGTGAGGGGCAGGGCTTCAGGCAGTGAGGGGCGGTGGATGGAGACAGCATCGGAAATATTGCATTAGGAAAAGTAAAAATGTAAATTTGGTAAATTTAGTGACTGTAAGAAAATGGCCCGGGATTATGTCAGGTGCAGTGTGAAGGACTAAATGATGCCAAAACAAAGCTCACAGATATTTCAAAAGCAGGGGAAAAAGTCAAGGAGGAAAACACAACTTAGGGGGCAAGATAGGAGGGACATGGCATGAATATTTAAAACAAGAAAAAAGAAAAACAAGAAAAAATCGTTCCCAAAGTCAAAGCCTTCAAAATGCAGGCAGGCCATACGCCAGCAAGTGCAGGCACATGCAGCAAAGCTTGCCAAATCTGATCCCCACTGAAGGCCAAAACAGAAAATAAGGGCCTACAAACAGGCTGGAGCGGAGACACCATCAAAGGAATTGTAATTGGGGGAGAAAATAAGAAAATTTGGGAAATTTAGTGACTGTAAGAAAATGGCCCGGGATAATATCAGGTGCAGTGCGAAGGACCAAAAGATGCAAAAAAAAAGCTCACAGGTGTTGCAAAAGCAGGGGGAAATAGTCAAGGAGGAAGACACAACTTAGGTGGCAAGATATGAGGACATGGCATGGACACTTCAGAAATCAACCAAAAAATGAAAAAAATCTCTCCCCAAGTCAAAGCCACCAAAAGGCATGGCATGCCATCAAGGGCAGGGAAATGCACCAATGATTCTTCGATTCGTCCCCATTGAAATCACAAGATTTCTTTTCCCTTCCCGAAAGGAAATGAAATTTCCTTTCGGGAAGGGAAAAGGAATCTTGTGAATCCCAAAAGAAAGGCTTACAAACACTCTGGAAAGGAGATACGTTCAAATGAAATGCAATTGAAAAAAGCAGAAAATCAGTAATTTTAATGTCTTCAAAAAATAGGCTGTGAGGAAATCAGCTGCATTGCAAAGGACCAAAACATGCAAAAAATAGGCTCACAGATGTTGCAAAAGCAGGGGAAAAAGTCAAGGAGGAAGACACAACTTAGGGGGCAAGATATGAGGGACATGGCATGGACACTTCACAAAACAACGAAAAAAAAAATTTTTTCCAAAGTCAAAGCCATCAAAATGCAGGCAGGCCATACACCAGCAAGTGCAGGCACATGCAGGAAAGCTTGCCAAAATTCATCCCCACTGAAGGCCCAAACAGAAAAGAAGGACCTACAAACACACTGGAACGGAGACTCCATCAAAGGAATTGCAATTGGAGGAGAAAAAAAGGAAATTTGGGAAATCTAGTTACTCTAAGAAAATGGCCCGGGATTATATGAGGTGCAGTGCGAAGGACCAAAAGATGCAAAAATTAAGCTAAGAGATGTTGCAAAATCAGGGGAAATAGTCAAGGAGGAAGACACAACTTACGGGGCAAGATATGAGGGACATGGCATGAACAGTTAAACAAAAAAAAAAAAAACAAGAAAAAATCTTTCCCAAAGTCAAAGCCATCAAAATGCAGGCAGGCCATACGCCAGCAAGTGCAGACACATGCAGCCAAGCTTGCCCAAACTGATCCCCACTGAAGGCCAAAACCGAAAAGAAGGACCTACAAACGCGGGGCTCCATGTGTGAGGGGCAGGGCTTCAGGCAGTGAGGGGCGGTGCTCTATGTGTGATGGAGTCGGCTCCATGTGTGTGGGGCAGGGCTCCAGGCAGTGATGGGCGGGGCTCCATGTGGGATGGGCAGGGCTCCATGAGTTAGGGAAGGGGTTCCATGCGTGAGGGGCGGGGTTCCGGCCTGTGAGGGGTGGGGATCCAGTCAGTGAGGGGTGGGGCTCTAGGCAGTGATTGCCGAGGCTCCATGTGTTAGGGTTAGGGCTGCAGCCAGAGAGGGGCAGGGCTCCATGTGTGAGGGAAAAGGCTCCATGTGTGTGGGGCAGGGCTCCAGCCAGTGATGGGCGTGGCTCCATGTGGGATGGGCAGGGCTCCATGCAGTGAGGGATAGGGCTCCATATTTGAGGGGCGGGGCTTCAAATATGAAGGGCAAGGCCCCATGAGTGAAGGCCGGGGTTCCAGGCTTTCAGGGGTGGGGATCCAGTCAGTGAGGGGCAGGGCTCAGGGCAGTGATGGCCGGGGCTCTTTGTGTTAGTGGCAGGGCTCCAGCCAGAGAGGGGCAAGGCTCCATGTGTGAGGGAAAGGGCTCCATGTTTGTGGGGCAGGGCTCCAGCCAGTGATGGGCGGGGATCCATGAGGGATGGGCAGGGCTCCATGCAGTCAGGGGCAAGGCTCCATCTTTGAGGGGCGGGGCTCCAATTATGAAGGGCAAGGCCCCATGAGTGAGGCGTGGGGTTCCAGGCTTTCAGGGGTGGGGATCCAGTCAGTGCGGGGCGGGGCACTAGGCAGTCATGGCTGGGGCTCCCTGTGTGAGGGGCAGGGCTTCAGGCAGTGAGGGGCGGTGGATGGAGACAGCATCGGAAATATTGCATTAGGAAAAGTAAAAATGTAAATTTGGTAAATTTAGTGACTGTAAGAAAATGGCCAGGGATTATGTCAGGTGCAGTGCGAAGGACTAAATGATGCCAAAACAAAGCTCACAGATATTTCAAAAGCAGCGGAAAAAGTCAAGGAGGAAAACACAACTTAGGGGGCAAGATTTGAGGGACATGGCATGAATATTTAAAACAAGAAAAAAGAAAAACAAGAAAAAATCGTTCCCAAAGTCAAAGCCTTCAAAATGCAGGCAGGCCATATGCCAGCAAGTGCAGGCACATGCAGCAAAGCTTGCCAAATCTGATCCCCACTGAAGGCCAAAACCGAAAATAAGGGCCTACAAACAGGCTGGAGCGGAGACACCATCAAAGGAATTGTAATTGGAGGAGAAAATAAGAAAATTTGGGAAATTTAGTGACTGTAAGGAAATGGCCTGGGATAATATCAGGTGCAGTGCGAAGGACCAAAAGATGCAAAAACTAAGCTCACAGATGTTGCAAAAGCAGGGGAAAAAGTCAAGGAGGAAGACACAACTTAGGTGGCAAGATATGAGGACATGGCATGGACACTTCAGAAATCAACCAAAAAATGAAAAAAATCTTTCCCCAAGTCAAAGCCACCAAAAGGCATGGCATGCCATTAAGGGCAGGGAAATGCACCAATGATTCTTCGATTCGTCCCCCATTGAAATCACAAGATTTCTTTTCCCTTCCCAAAAGGAAATGAAATTTCCTTTCGGGAAGGGAAAAGGAATCTTGTGAATCCCAAAAGAAAGGCTTACAAACACTCTGGAAAGGAGATAAGTTCAAATGAAATGCAATTGAAAAAAGCAGAAAATCATAATTTTAATGTCTTCAAAAAATAGGCTGTGAGGAAATCAGCTGCATTGCAAAGGACAAAACATGCAAAAAATAGGCTCACAGATGTTGCAAAAGCAGGGGAAAAAGTCAAGGAGGAAGACACAACTTAGGGGGCAAGATATGAGGGACATGGCATGGACACTTCACAAAACAACGAAAAAAAAAATTTTTTCCAAAGTCAAAGCCATCAAAATGCAGGCAGGCCATACACCAGCAAGTCCAGGCACATGCAGGAAAGCTTGCCAAAGTTCATCCCCACTGAAGGCCCAAACAGAAAAGAAGGACCTACAAACACACTGGAACGGAGACTCCATCAAAGGAATTGCAATTGGAGGAGAAAAAAAGGAAATTTGGGAAATCTAGTTACTCTAAGAAAATGGCCCGGGATTATATGAGGTGCAGTGCGAAGGACCAAAAGATGCAAAAATTAAGCTAAGAGATGTTGCAAAATCAGGGGAAATAGTCAAGGAGGAAGACACAACTTACGGGGCAAGATATGAGGGACATGGCATGAACAGTTAAACAAAAAAAAAAAAAAACAAGAAAAAATCTTTCCCAAAGTCAAAGCCATCAAAATGCAGGCAGGCCATACGCCAGCAAGTGCAGACACATGCAGCCAAGCTTGCCCAAACTGATCCCCACTGAAGGCCAAAACCGAAAAGAAGGACCTACAAACGCGGGGCTCCATGTGTGAGGGGCAGGGCTTCAGGCAGTGAGGGGCGGTGCTCTATGTGTGATGGAGGCGGCTCCATGTGTGTGGGGCAGGGCTCCATGTGTGTGGGGCAGGGCTCCAGCCAGTGATGGGCGGGGCTCCATGTGGGATGGGCAGGGCTCCATGAGTGAGGGAAGGGGTTCCATGCGTGAGGGGCGGGGTTCCGGGCTGTGAGGGGTGGGGATCCAGTCAGTGAGGGGTGGGGCTCTAGGCAGTGATTGCCGAGGCTCCATGTGTTAGGGTTAGGGCTGCAGCCAGAGAGGGGCAGGGCTCCATGTGTGAGGGAAAAGGCTCCATGTGTGTGGGGCAGGGCTCCAGCCAGTGATGGGCGTGGCTCCATGTGGGATGGGCAGGGCTCCATGCAGTGAGGGATAGGGCTCCATATTTGAGGGGCGGGGCTTCAAATATGAAGGGCAAGGCCCCATGAGTGAAGGCCAGGGTTCCAGGCTTTCAGGGGTGGGGATCCAGTCAGTGAGGGGCAGGGCTCAGGGCAGTGATGGCCGGGGCTCTTTGTGTTAGTGGCAGGGCTCCAGCCAGAGAGGGGCAAGGCTCCATGTGTGAGGGAAAGGGCTCCATGTTTGTGGGGCAGGGCTCCAGCCAGTGATGGGCGGGGATCCATGAGGGATGGGCAGGGCTCCATGCAGTCAGGGGCAAGGCTCCATCTTTGAGGGGCGGGGCTCCAATTATGAAGGGCAAGGCCCCATGAGTGAGGCGCGGGGTTCCAGGCTTTCAGGGGTGGGGATCCAGTCAGTGCGGGGCGGGGCACTAGGCAGTCATGGCTGGGGCTCCCTGTGTGAGGGGCAGGGCTTCAGGCAGTGAGGGGCGGTGGATGGAGACAGCATCGGAAATATTGCATTAGGAAAAGTAAAAATGTAAATTTGGTAAATTTAGTGACTGTAAGAAAATGGCCCGGGATTATGTCAGGTGCAGTGCGAAGGACTAAATGATGCCAAAACAAAGCTCACAGATATTTCAAAAGCAGCGGAAAAAGTCAAGGAGGAAAACACAACTTAGGGGGCAAGATATGAGGGACATGGCATGAATATTTAAAACAAGAAAAAAGAAAAACAAGAAAAAATCGTTCCCAAAGTCAAAGCCTTCAAAATGCAGGCAGGCCATATGCCAGCAAATGCAGGCACATGCAGCAAAGCTTGCCAAATCTGATCCCCACTGAAGGCCAAAACCGAAAATAAGGGCCTACAAACAGGCTGGAGCGGAGACACCATCAAAGGAATTGTAATTGGAGGAGAAAATAAGAAAATTTGGGAAATTTAGTGACTGTAAGGAAATGGCCTGGGATAATATCAGGTGCAGTGCGAAGGACCAAAAGATGCAAAAACTAAGCTCACAGATGTTGCAAAAGCAGGGGAAAAAGTCAAGGAGGAAGACACAACTTAGGTGGCAAGATATGAGGACATGGCATGGACACTTCAGAAATCAACCAAAAAATGAAAAAAATCTTTCCCCAAGTCAAAGCCACCAAAAGGCATGGCATGCCATCAAGGGCAGGGAAATGCACCAATGATTCTTCGATTCGTCCCCATTGAAATCACAAGATTTCTTTTCCCTTCCCAAAAGGAAATGAAATTTCCTTTCGGGAAGGGAAAAGGAATCTTGTGAATCCCAAAAGAAAGGCTTGCAAACACTCTGGAAAGGAGATAAGTTCAAATGAAATGCAATTGAAAAAAGCAGAAAATCATAATTTTAATGTCTTCAAAAAATAGGCTGTGAGGAAATCAGCTGCATTGCAAAGGACAAAACATGCAAAAAATAGGCTCACAGATGTTGCAAAAGCAGGGGAAAAAGTCAAGGAGGAAGACACAACTTAGGGGGCAAGATATGAGGGACATGGCATGGACACTTCACAAAACAACGAAAAAAAAAAATTTTTCCAAGTCAAAGCCATCAAAATGCAGGCAGGCCATACACCAGCAAGTCCAGGCACATGCAGCAAAGCTTGCCAAAATTCATCCCCACTGAAGGCCCAAACAGAAAAGAAGGACCTACAAACACACTGGAACGGAGACTCCATCAAAGGAATTTGAATTGGAGGAGATAAAAAGGAAATTTGGGAAATCTAGTTACTCTAAGAAAATGGCCTGGGATTATATGAGGTTGTTTTGCGGAGAAAAGAAGAAACCTCACAACTTTATAAAAGTTGTAAAGCCCGGTGTGTTTATTTACGACGCGCGCCGGACGCAAGTTCCCCCAACAAGGCATGCGTAGCTATGAAGACCTCAGGTCTTCTTTTATCCCCCTTCCAAATGCATATGCATACAGTTTCACAGTAAGTTCATACATATTCATTCCGTGTGACATTTAGCACCAGTTCTTCTTTATCAAAGGAATTTCTAAGTTGGGGGCAAATCGACCTTGTTGTCTTTTCTCTTTTTCTTTCTCTGTCTCCTTGCTGTCTCGGTATGCGAGTTCTTCCTTCAGCTTTGGCCTCACAGACTTTTCACCTCTCTTAGACACTTCACCTAATTCAGAATGGATCTTTACTCTGTCTCATTACCCCCTTTCCTAGGAAATAAGTAAATTCTTTTACTTAATGAAAACCTTCACAACAGTAAGTGTCTTTTAGTGCTTCATCATGTGCTTTTGACAAAGATGTTAGTACAGCTATTTGTTGTAGCATTCTCCAGTTCCACATTAACAATATAATTGATAATCCCAAGCTTACTCCAACTAATAGTAGTAAAACTACAATGGGGTGGCACAACTTATTAAAGATTCCATTTGCAGTTGGTGACCACCCAAAGATCACATCCAATAATCTTAACAAAATTACATATACAGAGATTAGAATGGTTTCTACTAGACAGAATAACATCATTGCTATCAATTTGTACAGCAGCACAAGCAGTTCTCAAGCATACCCCCTTTTCCAGTATATACGAGCACAGTTTTCTGGTCAGTGACTGGATGAATTTCGAAGTGACAAATACTCTGCTCAGTGTCCAAACACACAACCTGAGCATTAATAGTATTGCTTTCACAAATGAATCCCATCTGTTCTCTAGCAGTGCAGGATTCTAAGTTTACTGTCTGCCACTTCCCATTCATCTTTCGTGCCCACACTCTACATTCTGAAGGATAGAGTGTTGTTTTTTCATGGTTTGATCCTAGAGCAACGATGGGATGGATAACAGAAACAGTGGCATTATGTATGGTAAGCACAAAGGCAATTGCCACATTAGAAACAGGATCATAGGTGAAATTCACCATAGTCCGCCAGGATTGAAACTTCCTTTCAATATCAATTGCATTATCCCACACAATTTCTTGAATTTCAGCTGGGAAATTACCTTCACATTACCTTCACTCCTTTCCCATATGATGAGAGCTGCTGTTGCTTGTATCCATAACTGTGCTTGTATACAACTGAAAGCTAAAGACACAATATCTTGAACTATATTAAGTGCTTCTACTATCAACTTGTGGTCTTGGTCCCCGGACTTTTCATACTTCCTTACTTTGGCAGTACTTTTGAAATCTGTCACTGGCTAGTTCCTAATGCCAATAGAGATTTCTATAAAGGCTGCTTCAATTTTGTTAGGCTACCTGCTGCAGTGGCCAGTTTATTCACCAGTATTTCTGAATCAATTCCATTTAAAACTCCTACTCTTGTCCCTAATATACCAGTTAGATGTTTGTTATGGGGAACATGAACTGCTTTCTGTTTATGACCATCCCCCCCTGCCAGAGGGATGTGCTGGGCTCACACTGCAAATTCAGACACACTTCACAAGTGTATCTGACAGAGGTTTAGGTCATATTTGAGGCAGATGTTTGTTCTGAAATGTAGAGACCTCAGGAATCTCCTTCCCCCTCCAGAGCACCTGATTTCCCAGATGTGTGGCAAGCAGGAATGTCTCTCCTGGTCTACGAAACCTCACCCACCTTGCCCCTAGCTTCAGGTCCAAGCCTCAAGTAAATAATGAAGGGGAAGTCTAAGAGAAGAGCCTAAATTCATTGCAGCACCTCAGAAGAAACTGGGATCAGGTGGATCAGGTTTCTGCTACTTGAAACACTCAGCACAAAAGTGATGCTCAAAATCCTACAGCCTGCTGCTGAGCTCTGGGGGGGGGTCTCTCTCTCTACCTCTTTTAAGCAGAATCCAACTGCCTCAGACTGGGACAATCACTGATCCAAATATCAGTAGGGAAAGGGATAGCTATAAATAAAGAAAATAAGGCCCTGCTGTGGTAAAAAGTGCAGTGTCCACTTTGAATTCAAATGAAAGTCTGATAGTAATTCGAGCTCAAAGGCAGGTCACTTCTACAGGCTGTATCAAGGTGAAATTACACCAACAGTCTGATTCACTTAGGTTATCACAGACTTCCTGGTGTTCATATACACTAGGAGATGTTCAGACACTAATTACATCTGGTCTCTCATAAGCTACCCTATTGATGACCTGGCACCCTACTTTGATTTCTTCTCCTCTGATTCCTTGAAGAGTCCACAGTTCCTGTTCTTGCCATTCTTGCTCCTCACATACCTGATTCTCGTGGATTACTACAGTAGGTATGTTTAAATCTTTTATCTCAGAAGGTTTTCCTATGGATCCAGTATACTGATTAAATGCTAGGGACCAAGGCCATTTAGCATTACTTTGAACAGAGGTACTCTCAAGTTCTGAAACTTCAGTTATGATTACACACAATACAATTCTACAAACTAAAATATGAGCTACTCCCGACCGCAATATACTCATTTTGCCCGAGTAAGTTTTAATCTCAGTTCATTGTCTCCTGGCATCACTCCTTAAGGGGTTTCTGGGCCTTCTTCACCCGAGAACGATGGATCCAGGCATTCTGCTCCTTGATTTTGATTGCAGTGAAGGTGGTAAGAAGTACTCACAGTGGTCTGTCCCACTGTGGTTCCGAAGTCTTCCCTGTAAGAGACTTAACATATACATTATCTCCCTGCTCCAAGTTCCAGCCACATGTTTCTCAATGACTCTGAGCTGTTTGCTTAATGCCACCATGTAGGTGGACATTCTGGACATTCCCTTTGTATTCTATATGGTCTTCCAAAACGCATTCCAAAAGGGTTCAGCATTCCTTTAGCTCAAGGTTTAGTTTGAATTTGCAATATTGCTAGTGGAAGAGCTTGGGCTAGGGTAAATTAACTTCTTGCCCCAGTCTTATTCATTCTCTCCACCTGGCCGCTTGATTGGGGGTGGTATGGGGTGTGAAGTTCCTGATCTGTGCCCAGATGGCTACTAATCTGTTGCACTATTTTGGAAATGAAATGTGATTCTTTATTTGAGGATATCGTGGCTGGAACTCTGAAGCGTGGTATTATTTCTTGTAAAAATAATCTGGTCACCTCTTGAGCTTTGACAGTTCTGGTGGGGAATGTTTCTGGCCACCCTGGAAGTGTATCTATCAATACCAGTAAATACTGATACCCCCCTTTCCTTGGGAGTTCTGAAAAGTTAATTTGCCACTGCTGTACAGGCCCATGGCCTCTCCCAGTCTGACCGAGTTTTGGCCGGGGGTATTTTGGGGTTAGTCTGGAGGCAAGGATCACACTGTCGGCTCACCTGAGTGATAGTGGCTATAAATTCCTGACAATGATACAACAATTCTTTCAATCAGATGTGTGTTCTAGAAAGCCTGTGGAAATTACTGCTTCAAAGTCAACACTTCATTTCAATGCACTCTGTATCACTCGCAGCCTTGGTCATTTTGAGAAAGGAGCCACACTCTATAAAAGGCTTTTAAGTAGTTAGGCCCTAGTGTGTTTTCTAGTGCCCTTCCTTCACTAGTAACTACGAAAATGGGAAGGGATTACTATCTCTCTTTCAATGGTAGCCCACCCCTTGCAGTTGTACGTCTCTTTGGGTTAGTATTATTGTATTATGGCTTACCTTCGAGGAAAATCTGTACCTCACCCTTTGCTGTTTTCTTTGCCTCTCCATCCGCCAGCTCATTTCTTTCCTCCAATTTTAAGCTCACTCTCTGGTGTGCCTTAATATGCCTTTTCAGGTAGCTGAACTGCTTCCAGCAGCTGGATTGTCTCTTACCCCAGGTAGATTACCTTCTGTTTCACTACCTGTGCCTTTTCTTTGAGACTCTGCGTCCTTGGAGTCCTAGGAAATTCAAAAGGCTTACCGTCCAGGCTTCTCTCGCTTCCCTCGTCCGAGTGGCTACTAGAAGATCGTCCACGTACTGCAACAGCCTCCTTTCCTCTTGTGGAGCTTCCCGGGACTCTGGGTCTTTGCAAGCTTTCTCCAATCGGAGTGGGGAATCTTGAAGCCTTCAGGCACATGGACTATGTGAGCTTGTGTTTGAATGCAAAAATTTTCTGGCTGGCTTCGTGGATAGGGGGGCAAAAGAAGGCATCTCTTAGGCCTAAAACAGTGAACCAGGTTAGCTCAGGTGTTAAACAAGTTAGTAAGGTATATGGATTTGCTACCACAGGGTATAAATTCTGTGTTATCTTATTAACAGCCCCTAGTCCAGTACTATCAATTATTGAGCTGATTCCTTCCTTATCTTCCTTTTGAGGGTACTACTCAGTTCTGACTGGTTGTGTTCTTTCCTTAAGCTTGATGCTCATGGGAGAGCATCTTTCACTCTCCCTGGTACAGCAGAGGCCCATACCCTTGAAAACACTTATTTACTTATTCTAGTATCTCCCTACTAATGTCTTTAATTTCAGTGTCTGTTAATGTTAAGCCTAACATCTTTATATCATTTGCCTCCAGAGTAACCTTTCTCATTTGAGAATGTTTAGCAAATTGAGTGAATTGTACAAAAGCTTTTAGGTACACATAGTACACATGTTACTTTAAAGATTTACACAAGTATGCCTTCTCAGACTGGCCAGTTGTTCAGTTGTTCCCCATACTGCAACATAAACATTCTCTACAGGTACTAAAGCTTTATTTAAAACTGAATATATGGCCCTTGTGTCAACAAAATTCTTCCCTTTTGGGGAGGTCATCTTTACCCTTCCTCCCTTACCTTGGGAGGAGCCTTTAGCAAATCATATGTACTCATTTTGTGAACTGTGATTGCTTTGCATTTCAGCATGGTAATCCTTGCCTGATTTCATACGTTGCTATCTTATGCTGCATGCTGAACAACATGTTTGATTTGCTTTCTCTTTGCCTTGTTTTCCTTTTTCAAGGGCCAAGACAAGAGGGCGGTCTGATCTTACAGTCTCTTTGCCATTCTGGGTGATTTCTTAGAACAAAAAGACATTTCAGCATACAAAAACTCTATCCCATTTATCTTCCTATTATAAAACAGTACTAACAGCAATGAAGTATTATAAATCTTTTTATTTTCTGAGCTGCTCTTACTGGCAACCTCCTCCAGTGAGCCCCTCCCAAAAGGGGCTAATTTAGGAACCTCTTTGCTCTGGTCAGTTCTCACTACCTCTTTCTCCCTGCCCTATCTCGCTTCCACTCAAACCTTTTCACAGACCTTCACAGTAGTTTCTCAGTTTTCCTCCTACACACACAGCTCCAGGTGGCAGGTATCAGATGTGATTCCCACACACAAGCTCTAAGACCTTAGGTTCTGAATCCACTTGATCAGAAACCTCTAATTTACATGTGCCCTAACACTTATTAGAACAGTAAAACAGCAATTCCAGTGCTTCTCATAAACACCGCACTGCAATAATACCTGCACATCCAGCTTTTGCCCACAGGCCATTCTCGTGTTCCCTGGGGAGATGGGGCAGCCAGAGCTGTCCCTGTGCCCAGGAGACAGCCACTGTCACCTCACACAGCATGCTAATCAAAAACGTGACATGGACACTATGTTCTGATCAAACAAAATATCAGTCTTTTCTAGTTCTCTTCTTGCACAATCTAATTAAGCACTGTGTCTACTTACACTTGTTTTACTGCTTTGCAAAAGGCTGTGCTTGTCTTAGCTGAAACTCTGATATGCCCACGGACACAAACACTCACACCCGCACCCCCGCTTTATCTCAAATTCACTAGAGCCAAGGCTTGAATTGCTGTGAGGGGGAGAATTCTTGGAATTTCTTTAACTGGCTTTATCGTAATTAAGCATAAATCACCGTACTATAGTTCTCCTATGTAAAATGCCACTCTTGTTGCAACAAAATCTTAAAATCTCCACAAACACTACTATACAATCTGAGAATCAAATTACCACAATGCAGCAGAAGAAAATCACCACACAAAATCACTGGGGAAGGGCATATTTCTCAAAGTCCTCACTTTTCTCAACACAACACAGCATACCATACCATAATTCAGCATTTACTCACATCAATTTTCCCTGGACACAATCAAAATAACAGCACACAATCTAGAGATCAAATCCAAACATCCAAGGCAAAGGAACTCTCTGAGCTCATACTCACGGTTAAAATGTACCAGATCTACACAAATCACTACATTTAAACACGATAAATACCATCACTGACATTCCCCCACTCGCTTCTCCGCGGGGCACTTCTCTCCCTGCCCCCGCAGCCTGCTGCAGCCGGTGCCTCAGGCCTTGCTCGGCTGCTTCAAACACGGGTAGAACTCACCCCCCCGCACTGTAGGGCACTGTAGATTTACTCTCTTTTATACACCATATACTTATACACTTGCACGATTAGAAACACAGTGCACTGACCACACAATGCACACATTAACCATACAGCAACACAGTGTCCGGACATCACACACACACAAACAAAGCACACACGGGCTCGGAAGTTCTGCTCCATCAGAACAATGAACCCCCAACACACATATACACGGGTTCACCCGGCTCACCCCCAGAACCGCTTGCGGTCTGCTCTATCAGAACGATGAACCCCATCTCTAATACAGCTGCTCTATCAGCTGAACTCAGACGTCTCTGGGTAGTTTACTCCCTTGCTCTCCTTTCTCCCCCCCAGGGCCCCATCATCAGAACATACCGTATCTTCCTCCGCAGGCCAGCAGGTCCTTGTCTGTCCTCGCAGGTGGCAAGTTGAGACGAGCGGAGCCCCACCAGGAAAAAATCCTAGGGCGCGCCTTGGAGGTCCGTCTATCCCCCCTGCCCCTGCGGGGACAGAGAACTCCTACCTGGCTCGCCATAATGTTTTGCGGAGAAAAGAAGAAACCTCACAACTTTATAAAAGTTGTAAAGCCCGGTATGTTTATTTACGACGCGCGCCGGACGCAAGTTCCCCCAACAAGGCATGCGTAGCTCTGAAGACCTCAGGTCTTCTTTTATCCCCCTTCCAAATGCATATGCATACAGTTTCACAATAAGTTCATACATATTCATTCCGTGTGACATTTAGCACCAGTTCTTCTTTATCAAAGGAATTTCTAAGTTGGGGGCAAATCGACCTTGTGGTCTTTTCTGTTTTTCTTTCTCTGTCTCCTTGCTGTCTCGGCATGCGAGTTCTTCCTTCAGCTTTGGCCTCACAGACTTTTCACCTCTATTAGACACTTCACCTAATTCAGAATGGATATTTACTCTGTCTCAAGGTGCAGTGCGAAGGACCAAAAGATGCAAAAATTAAGCTAAGATATGTTGCAAAATCAGGGGAAATAGTCAAGGAGGAAGGCACAACTTAGGGGGCAAGATATGAGGGACATGGCATGAACAGTTAAACAAAAAAAAAAAAACAAGAAAAAATCTTTCCCAAAGTCAAAGCCATCAAAATGCAGGCAGGCCATACGCCAGCAAGTGCAGACACATGCAGCAAAGCTTGCCAAATCTGATCCCCAATGAAGGCCAAAACAGAAAAAAAGGGCCTACAAACAGGCTGGAGCGGAGACACCATCAAAGGAATTGTAATTGGAGGAGAAAAAAAGAAAATTTGGGAAATTTATTGACTGTAAGAAAATGGCCCGGGATAATATCAGGTGCAGTGCGAAGGACCAAAAGATGCAAAAACTAAGCTCACAGATGTTGCAAAAGCAGGGGAAAAAGTCAAGGAGGAAGACACAACTTAGGTGGCAAGATATGAGGACATGGCATGGACACTTCAGAAATCAACCAAAAAATGAAAAAAATCTTTCCCAAAGTAAAAGCCACCAAAAGGCATGGCATGCCATCAAGGGCAGGGAAATGCACCAATGATTCTTCGATTCGTCCCCATTGAAATCACAAGATTTCTTTTCCCTTCCCGAAAGGAAATGAAATTTCCTTTCGGGAAGGGAAAAGGAATCTTGTGAATCCCAAAAGAAAGGCTTGCAAACACTCTGGAAAGGAGATAAGTTCAAATGAAATGCAATTGAAAAAAGCAGAAAATCAGTAATTTTAATGTCTTCAAAAAATAGGCTGTGAGGAAATCAGCTGCATTGCAAAGGACCAAAACATGCAAAAAATAGGCTCACAGATGTTGCAAAAGCAGGGGAAAAAGTCAAGGAGGAAGACATAACTTAGGGGGCAAGATATGAGGGACATGGCATGGACACTTCACAAAACAACGAAAAAAAAAAAATTTTTCCAAAGTCAAAGCCATCAAAATGCAGGCAGGCCATACACCAGCAAGTCCAGGCACATGCAGCAAAGCTTGCCAAAATTGATCCCCACTGAAGGCCCAAACAGAAAAGAAGGACCTACAAACACACTGGAACGGAGACTCCATCAAAGGAATTGCAATTGGAGGAGAGAAAAAGGAAATTTGGGAAATCTAGTTACTCTAAGAAAATGGCCCGGGATTATATGAGGTGCAGTGCGAAGGACCAAACGATGCAAAACTTAAGCTAAGAGATGTTGCAAAATCAGGGGAAATAGTCAAGGAGGAAGACACAACTTACGGGGCAAGATATGAGGGACATGGCATGAACAGTTAAACAAAAAAAAAAACAAGAAAAAATCTTTCCCAAAGTCAAAGCCATCAAAATGCAGGCAGGCCATACGCCAGCAAGTGCAGACACATGCAGCAAAGCTTGCCAAAATTGATCCCCACTGAAGGCCAAAACCGAAAAGAAGGACCTACAAACGCGGGGCTCCATGTGTGAGGGGCAGGGCTTCAGGCAGTGAGGGGCGGTGCTCTATGTGTGACGGAAGCGGCTCCATGTGTGTGGGGCAGGGCTCCAGGCAGTGATGGGCGGGGCTCCATGTGTGACGGGCAGGGCTCCATGAGTGAGGGAAGGGGTTCCATGCGTGAGGGGCGGGGTTCCGGGCTGTGAGGGGTGGGGATCCAGTCAGTGAGGGGTGGGGCTCTAGGCAGTGATTGCCGAGGCTCCATGTGTTAGGGTTAGGGCTGCAGCCAGAGAGGGGCAGGGCTCCATGTGTGAGGGAAAAGGCTCCATGTGTGTGGGGCGGGGCTCCAGCCAGTGATGGGCGGGGCTCCATGTGGGATGGGCAGGGCTCCATGCAGTGAGGGATAGGGCTCCATATTTGAGGGGCGGGGCTTCAAATATGAAGGGCAAGGCCCCATGAGTGAAGGCCGGGGTTCCAGGCTTTCAGGGGTGGGGATCCAGTCAGTGAGGGGCGGGGCTCAGGGCAGTGATGGCCGGGGCTCTTTGTGTTAGTGGCAGGGCTCCAGCCAGAGAGGGGCAAGGCTCCATGTGTGAGGGAAAGGGCTCCATGTTTGTGGGGCAGGGCTCCAGCCAGTGATGGGCGGGGATCCATGAGGGATGGGCAGGGCTCCATGCAGTCAGGGGCAAGGCTCCATATTTGAGGGGCGGGGCTCCAATTATGAAGGGCAAGGCCCCATGAGTGAGGCGCGGGGTTCCAGGCTTTCAGGGGTGGGGATCCAGTCAGTGCGGGGCGGGGCACTAGGCAGTCATGGCTGGGGCTCCCTGTGTGAGGGGCAGGGCTTCAGGCAGTGAGGGGCGGTGGATGGAGACAGCATCGGAAATATTGCATTAGGAAAAGTAAAAATGTAAATTTGGTAAATTTAGTGACTGTAAGAAAATGGCCCGGGATTATGTCAGGTGCAGTGCGAAGGACTAAATGATGCCAAAACAAAGCTCACAGATATTTCAAAAGCAGCGGAAAAAGTCAAGGAGGAAAACACAACTTAGGGGGCAAGATATGAGGGACATGGCATGAATATTTAAAACAAGAAAAAAGAAAAACAAGAAAAAATCGTTCCCAAAGTCAAAGCCTTCAAAATGCAGGCAGGCCATACGCCAGCAAGTGCAGGCACATGCAGCAAAGCTTGCCAAATCTGATCCCCACTGAAGGCCAAAACAGAAAATAAGGGCCTACAAACAGGCTGGAGCGGAGACACCATCAAAGGAATTGTAATTGGAGGAGAAAAAAAGAAAATTTGGGAAATTTATTGACTGTAAGAAAATGGCCCGGGATAATATCAGGTGCAGTGCGAAGGACCAAAAGATGCAAAAACTAAGCTCACAGATGTTGCAAAAGCAGGGGAAAAAGTCAAGGAGGAAGACACAATTTAGGTGGCAAGATATGAGGACATGGCATGGACATTTCAGAAATCAACCAAAAAATGAAAAAAATCTTTCCCCAAGTCAAAGCCACCAAAAGTCATGGCATGCCATCAAGGGCAGGGAAATGCACCAATGATTCTTCGATTCGTCCCCATTGAAATCACAAGATTTCTTTTCCCTTCCCGAAAGGAAATGAAATTTCCTTTCGGGAAGGGAAAAGGAATCTTGTGAATCCCAAAAGAAAGGCTTGCAAACCCTCTGGAAAGGAGATAAGTTCAAATGAAATGCAATTGAAAAAAGCAGAAAATCAGTAATTTTAATGTCTTCAAAAAATAGGCTGTGAGGAAATCAGCTGCATTGCAAAGGACCAAAACATGCAAAAAATAGGCTCACAGATGTTGCAAAAGCAGGGGAAAAAGTCAAGGAGGAAGACACAACTTAGGGGGCAAGATATGAGGGACATGGCATGGACACTTCACAAAACAATGAAAAAAAAAAATTTTTTCCAAAGTCAAAGCCATCAAAATGCAGGCAGGCCATACACCAGCATGTCCAGGCACATGCAGCAAAGCTTGCCAAAATTCATCCCCACTGAAGGCCCAAACAGAAAAGAAGGACCTACAAACACACTGGAATGGAGACTCCATCAAAGGAATTGCAATTGGAGGAGAAAAAAAGGAAATTTGGGAAATCTAGTTACTCTAAGAAAATGGCCCGGGATTATATGAGGTGCAGTGCGAAGGACCAAAAGATGCAAAAATTAAGCTAAGAGATGTTGCAAAATCAGGGGAAATAGTCAAGGAGGAAGACACAACTTACGGGGCAAGATATGAGGGACATGGCATGAACAGTTAAACAAAAAAAAAAAAAACAAGAAAAAATCTTTCCCAAAGTCAAAGCCATCAAAATGCAGGCAGGCCATACGCCAGCAAGTGCAGACACATGCAGCAAAGCTTGCCAAAATTGATCCCCACTGAAGGCCAAAACCGAAAAGAAGGACCTACAAACGCGGTGCTCCATGTGTGAGGGGCAGGGCTTCAGGCAGTGAGGGGCGGTGCTCTATGTGTGACGGAAGCGGCTCCATGTGTGTGGGGCAGGGCTCCAGCCAGTGATGGGCGGGGCTCCATGTGGGATGGGCAGGGCTCCATGAGTGATGGAAGGGGTTCCATGCATGAGGGGCGGGGTTCCGGGCTGTGAGGGGTGGGGATCCAGTCAGTGAGGGGTGGGGCTCTAGGCAGTGATTGCCGAGGCTCCATGTGTTAGGGTTAGGGCTGCAGCCAGAGAGGGGCAGGGCTCCATGTGTGAGGGAAAAGGCTCCATGTGTGTGGGGCAGGGCTCCAGCCAGTGATGGGCGGGGCTCCATGTGGGATGGGCAGGGCTCCATGCAGTGAGGGATAGGGCTCCATATTTGAGGGGCGGGACTTCAAATATGAAGGGCAAGGCCCCATGAGTGAAGGCCGGGGTTCCAGGCTTTCAGGGGTGGGGATCCAGTCAGTGAGGGGCGGGGCTCACGGCAGTGATGGCCGGGGATCTTTGTGTTAGTGGCAGGGCTCCAGCCAGAGAGGGGCAAGGCTCCATGTGTGAGGGAAAGGGCTCCATGTTTGTGGGGCAGGGCTCCAGCCAGTGATGGGCGGGGATCCATGAGGGATGGGCAGGGCTCCATGCAGTCAGGGGCAAGGCTCCATATTTGAGGGGCGGGGCTCCAATTATGAAGGGCAAGGCCCCATGAGTGAGGCGCGGGGTTCCAGGCTTTCAGGGGTGGGGATCCAGTCAGTGCGGGGCGGGGCACTAGGCAGTCATGGCTGGGGCTCCCTGTGTGAGGGGCAGGGCTTCAGGCAGTGAGGGGCGGTGGATGGAGACAGCATCGGAAATATTCCATTAGGAAATGTAAAAATGTAAATTTGGTAAATTTAGTGACTGTAAGAAAATGGCCCCGGATTATGTCAGGTGCAGTGCGAAGGACTAAAGGATGCCAAAACAAAGCTCACAGATATTTCAAAAGCAGCGGAAAAAGTCAAGGAGGAAAACACAACTTAGGGGGCAAGATATGAGGGACATGGAATGAATATTTAAAACAAGAAAAAAGAAAAACAAGAAAAAATCGTTCCCAAAGTCAAAGCCTTCAAAACGCAGGCAGGCCATACGCCAGCAAGTGCAGGCACATGCAGCAAAGCTTGCCAAATCTGATCCCCACTGAAGGCCAAAACAGAAAATAAGGGCCTACAAACAGGCTGGAGCGGAGACACCATCAAAGGAATTGTAATTGGAGGAGAAAAAAAGAAAATTTGGGAAATTTAGTGACTGTTAGAAAATGGGCCAGGATAATATCAGGTGCAGTGCGAAGGACCAAAAGATGCAAAAACTAAGCTCACAGATGTTGCAAAAGCAGGGGAAAAAGTCAAGGAGGAAGACACAACTTAGGTGGCAAGATATGAGGACATGGCATGGACACTTCAGAAATCAACCAAAAAAGGAAAAAAATCTTTCCCCAAGTCAAAGCCACCAAAAGGCATGGCATGCCATCAAGGGCAGGGAAATGCACCAATGATTCTTCGATTCGTCCCCATTGAAATCACAAGATTTCTTTTCCCTTCCCGAAAGGAAATGAAATTTCCTTTCAGGAAGGGAAAAGGAATCTTGTGAATCCCAAAAGAAAGGCTTGCAAACACTCTGGAAAGGAGATAAGTTCAAATGAAATGCAATTGAAAAAAGCAGAAAATCAGTAATTTTAATGTCTTCAACAAATAGGCTGTGAGGAAATCAGCTGAATTACAAAGGACCAAAACATGCAAAAAATAGGCTCACAGATGTTGCAAAAGCAGGGGAAAAAGTCAAGGAGGAAGACACAACTTAGGGGGCAAGATATGAGGGACATGGCATGGACACTTCACAAAACAACGAAAAAAAAAAATTTTTCCAAACTCAAAGCCATCAAAATGCAGGCAGGCCATACAACAGCAAGTGCAGACACATGCAGCAAAGCTTGCCAAAATTGATCCCCACTGAAGGCCAAAGCCGAAAAGAAGGACCTACAAACGCGGGGCTCCATGTGTGAGGGGCAGGGCTTCAGGCAGTGAGGGGCGGTGCTCTATGTGTGACGGAAGCGGCTCCATGTGTGTGGGGCAGGGCTCCAGCCAGTGATGGGCGGGGCTCCATGTGGGATGGGCAGGGCTCCATGAGTGAGGGAAGGGGTTCCATGCATGAGGGGCGGGGTTCCGGGCTGTGAGGGGTGGGGATCCAGTCAGTGAGGGGTGGGGCTCTAGGCAGTGATTGCCGAGGCTCCATGTGTTAGGGTTAGGGCTGCAGCCAGAGAGGGGCAGGGCTCCATGTGTGAGGGAAAAGGCTCCATGTGTGTGGGGCAGGGCTCCAGCCAGTGATGGGCGGGGCTCCATGTGGGATGGGCAGGGCTCCATGCAGTGAGGGATAGGGCTCCATATTTGAGGGGCGGGGCTTCAAATATGAAGGGCAAGGCCCCATGAGTGAAGGCCGGGGTTCCAGGCTTTCAGGGGTGGGGATCCAGTCAGTGAGGGGCGGGGCTCAGGGCAGTGATGGCCGGGGCTCTTTGTGTTAGTGGCAGGGCTCCAGCCAGAGAGGGGCAAGGCTCCATGTGTGAGGGAAAGGGCTCCATGTTTGTGGGGCAGGGCTCCAGCCAGTGATGGGCGGGGCTCCATGAGGGATGGGCAGGGCTCCATGCAGTCAGGGGCAAGGCTCCATCTTTGAGGGGCGGGGCTCCAATGATGAAGGGCAAGGCCCCATGAGTGAGGCGCGGGGTTCCAGGCTTTCAGGGGTGGGGATCCAGTCAGTGCGGGGCGGGGCACTAGGCAGTCATGGCTGGGGCTCCCTGTGTGAGGGGAAGGGCTTCAGGCAGTGAGGGGCGGTGGATGGAGACAGCATCGGAAATATTCCATTAGGAAATGTAAAAATGTAAATTTGGTAAATTTAGTGACTGTAAGAAAATGGCCCGGGATTATGTCAGGTGCAGTGCGAAGGACTAAATGATGCCAAAACAAAGCTCACAGATATTTCAAAAGCAGCGGAAAAAGTCAAGGAGGAAAACACAACTTAGGGGGCAAGATATGAGGGACATGGCATGAATATTTAAAACAAGAAAAAAGAAAAACAAGAAAAAATCGTTCCCAAAGTCAAAGCCTTCAAAACGCAGGCAGGCCATACGCCAGCAAGTGCAGGCACATGCAGCAAAGCTTGCCAAATCTGATCCCCACTGAAGGCCAAAACAGAAAATAAGGGCCTACAAACAGGCTGGAGCGGAGACACCATCAAAGGAATTGTAATTGGAGGAGAAAAAAAGGAAATTCGGGAAATTTAATGACTCTTAGAAAGTGGCCTGGTGTTTTATCACGTGCAGTGCAAAGGACCAAAAGATGCCAAAACTAAGCTCACAGATGTTGCAAAAGCAGGGGAAAAAGTCAAGGAGGAAGACACAACTTAGGTGGCAAGATATGAGGACATGGCATGGACACTTCAGAAATCAACCAAAAAATGAAAAAAATCTTTCCCCAAGTCAAAGCCACCAAAAGGCATGGCATGCCATCAAGGGCAGGGAAATGCACCAATGATTCTTCGATTCGTCCCCATTGAAATCACAAGATTTCTTTTCCCTTCCCGAAAGGAAATGAAATTTCCTTTCGGGAAGGGAAAAGGAATCTTGTGAATCCGAAAAGAAAGGCTTGCAAACACTCTGGAAAGGAGATAAGTTCAAATGAAATGCAATTCAAAAAAGCAGAAAATCAGTAATTTTAATGTCTTCAACAAATAGGCTGTGAGGAAATCAGCTGCATTGCAAAGGACCAAAACATGCAAAAAATAGGCTCACAGATGTTGCAAAAGCAGGGGAAAAAGTCAAGGAGGAAGACACAACTTAGGTGGCAAGATATGAGGACATGGCATGGACACTTCAGAAATCAGCCAAAAAATGAATAAAATCTTTCCCCAAGTCAAAGCCACCAAAAGGCATGGCATGCCATCAAGGGCAGGGAAATGCACCAATGATTCTTCGATTCGTCCCCATTGAAATCACAAGATTTCTTTTCCCTTCCCGAAAGGAAATGAAATTTCCTTTCGGGAAGGGAAAAGGAATCTTGTGAATCCCAAAAGAAAGGCTTGCAAACACTCTGGAAAGGAGATAAGTTCAAATGAAATGCAATTGAAAAAAGCAGAAAATCAGTAATTTTAATGTCTTCAAAAAATAGGCTGTGAGGAAATCAGCTGCATTGCAAAGGACCAAAACATGCAAAAAATAGGCTCACAGATGTTGCAAAAGCAGGGGAAAAAGTCAAGGAGGAAGACACAACTTAGGGGGCAAGATATGAGGGACATGGCATGGACATTTCACAAAAAAAACTAAAAAAAAAAAAATTTTCCAAGTCAAAGCCATCAAAATGCAGGCAGGCCATACACCAGCAAGTCCAGGCACATGCAGCAAAGCTTGCCAAAATTCATCCCTATTGAAGGCCCAAACAGAAAAGAAGGACCTACAAACACACTGGAACGGAGACTCCATCAAAGGAATTGCAATTGGAGGAGAAAAAAAGGAAATTTGGGAAATCTAGTTGCTCTAAGAAAATAGCCCGGGATTATATGAGGTGCAGTGCGAAGGACCAAAAGATGCAAAAATTAAGCTAAGAGATGTTGCAAAATCAGGGGAAATAGTCAAGGAGGAAGACAAACTTACGGGGCAAGATATGAGGGACATGGCATGAACAGTTAAACAAAAAAAAAAATACCAAGTAAAAATCTTTCCCAAAGTCAAAGCCATCAAAATGCAGGCAGGCCATACGCCAGCAAGTGCAGACACATGCAGCAAAGCTTGCCAAAATTGATCCCCACTGAAGGCCAAAACCGAAAAGAAGGACCTACAAAGGCGGGGCTCCATGTGTGAGGGGCAGGGCTTCAGGCAGTGAGGGGCGGTGCTCTATGTGTGACGGAAGCGGCTCCATGTGTGTGGGGCAGGGCTCCAGCCAGTGATGGGCGGGGCTCCATGTGGGATGGGCAGGGCTCCATGAGTGAGGGAAGGGGTTCCATGCGTGAGGGGCGGGGTTCCGGGCTGTGAGGGGTGGGGATCCAGTCAGTGAGGGGTGGGGCTCTAGGCAGTGATTGCCGAGGCTCCATGTGTTAGGGTTAGGGCTGCAGCCAGAGAGGGGCAGGGCTCCATGTGTGAGGGAAAAGGCTCCATGTGTGTGGGGCGGGGCTCCAGCCAGTGATGGGCGGGGCTCCATGTGGGATGGGCAGGGCTCCATGCAGTGAGGGATAGGGCTCCATATTTGAGGGGCGGGGCTTCAAATATGAAGGGCAAGGCCCCATGAGTGAAGGCCGGGGTTCCAGGCTTTCAGGGGTGGGGATCCAGTCAGTGAGGGGCGGGGCTCATGGCAGTGATGGCCGGGGCTCTTTGTGTTAGTGGCAGGGCTCCAGCCAGAGAGGGGCAAGGCTCCATGTGTGAGGGAAAGGGCTCCATGTTTGTGGGGCAGGGCTCCAGCCAGTGATGGGCGGGGATCCATGAGGGATGGGCAGGGCTCCATGCAGTCAGGGGCAAGGCTCCATATTTGAGGGGCGGGGCTCCAATTATGAAGGGCAAGGCCCCATGAGTGAGGCGCGGGGTTCCAGGCTTTCAGGGGTGGGGATCCAGTCAGTGCGGGGCGGGGCACTAGGCAGTCATGGCTGGGGCTCCCTGTGTGAAGGGCAGGGCTTCAGGCAGTGAGGGGCGGTGGATGGAGACAGCATCGGAAATATTGCATTAGGAAAAGTAAAAATGTAAATTTGGTAAATTTAGTGACTGTAAGAAAATGGCCCCGGATTATGTCAGGTGCAGTGCGAAGGACTAAATGATGCCAAAACAAAGCTCACAGGTATTTCAAAAGCAGCGGAAAAAGTCAAGGAGGAAAACACAACTTAGGGGGCAAGATATGAGGGACATGGCATGAATATTTAAAACAAGAAAAAAGAAAAACAAGAAAAAATCGTTCCCAAAGTCAAAGCCTTCAAAATGCAGGCAGGCCATACGCCAGCAAGATCAGGCACATGCAGCAAAGCTTGCCAAATCTGATCCCCACTGAAGGCCAAAACAGAAAATAAGGGCCTACAAACAGGCTGGAGCGGAGACACCATCAAAGGAATTGTAATTGGAGGAGAAAAACAGAAAATTTGGGAAATTTAGTGACTGTAAGAAAATGGCCCTGGATAATATCAGGTGCAGTGCGAAGGACCAAAACATGCAAAAACAAAGCTCACAGATGTTGCAAAAGCAGGGGAAAAAGTCAAGGAGGAAGACACAACTTAGGTGGCAAGATATGAGGACATGGCATGGACACTTCAGAAATCAACCAAAAAATGAAAAAAATCTTTCCCCAAGTCAAAGCCACCAAAAGGCATGGCATGCCATCAAGGGCAGGGAAATGCACCAATATTTCTTCGATTCGTCCCCATTGAAATCACAAGATTTCTCTTTCCTTCCCAAAAGGAAATGAAATTTCCTTTCGGGAAGGGAAAAGGAATCTTGTGAATCCCAAAAGAAAGGCTTGCAAACACTCTGGAAAGGAGATAAGTTCAAATGAAATGCAATTGAAAAAAGCAGAAAATCAGTAATTTTAATGTCTTCAAAAAATAGGCTGTGAGGAAATCAGCTGCATTGCAAAGGACCGAAACATGCAAAAAATAGGCTCACAGATGTTTCAAAAGCAGGGGAAAAAGTCAAGGAGGAAGACACAACTTAGGGGGCAAGATATGAGGGACATGGCATGGACACTTCACAAAAAAAACTAAAAAAAAAAAAATTTTCCAAGTCAAAGCCATCAAAATGCAGGCAGGCCATACACCAGCAAGTCCAGGCACATGCAGCAAAGCTTGCCAAAATTCATCCCCACTGAAGGCCCAAACAGAAAAGAAGGACCTACAAACACACTGGAACGGAGACTCCATCAAAGGAATTGCAATTGGAGGAGAAAAAAAGGAAATTTGGGAAATCTAGTTACTCTAAGAAAATGGCCCGGGATTATATGAGGTGCAGTGCGAAGGACCAAAAGATGCAAAAATTAAGCTAAGAGATGTTGCAAAATCAGGGGAAATAGTCAAGGAGGAAGACAAACTTACGGGGCAAGATATGAGGGACATGGCATGAACAGTTAAACAAAAAAAAAAAAACCAAGTAAAAATCTTTCCCAAAGTCAAAGCCATCAAAATGCAGGCAGGCCATACGCCAGCAAGTGCAGACACATGCAGCAAAGCTTGCCAAAATTGATCCCCACTGAAGGCCAAAACCGAAAAGAAGGACCTACAAACACGGGGCTCCATGTGTGAGGGGCAGGGCTTTAGGCAGTGAGGGGCGGTGCTCTATGTGTGACGGAAGCGGCTCCATGTGTGTGGGGCAGGGCTCCAGCCAGTGATGGGCGGGGCTCCATGTGGGATGGGCAGGGCTCCATGAGTGAGGGAAGGGGTTCCATGCGTGAGGGGCGGGGTTCCGGGCTGTGAGGGGTGGGGATCCAGTCAGTGAGGGGTGGGGCTCTAGGCAGTGATTGCCGAGGCTCCATGTGTTAGGGTTAGGGCTGCAGCCAGAGAGGGGCAGGGCTCCATGTGTGAGGGAAAAGGCTCCATGTGTGTGGGGCGGGGCTCCAGCCAGTGATGGGCGGGGCTCCATGTGGGATGGGCAGGGCTCCATGCAGTGAGGGATAGGGCTCCATATTTGAGGGGCGGGGCTTCAACTATGAAGGGCAAGGCCCCATGAGTGAAGGCCGGGGTTCCAGGCTTTCAGGGGTGGGGATCCAGTCAGTGAGGGGCGGGGCTCAGGGCAGTGATGGCCGGGGCTCTTTGTGTTAGTGGCAGGGCTCCAGCCAGAGAGGGGCAAGGCTCCATGTGTGAGGGAAAGGGCTCCATGTTTGTGGGGCAGGGCTCCAGCCAGTGATGGGCGGGGATCCATGAGGGATGGGCAGGGCTCCATGCAGTCAGGGGCAAGGCTCCATATTTGAGGGGCGGGGCTCCAATGATGAAGGGCAAGGCCCCATGAGTGAGGCGCGGGGTTCCAGGCTTTCAGGGGTGGGGATCCAGTCAGTGCGGGGCGGGGCACTAGGCAGTCATGGCTGGGGCTCCCTGTGTGAAGGGCAGGGCTTCAGGCAGTGAGGGGCGGTGGATGGAGACAGCATCGGAAATATTGCATTAGGAAAAGTAAAAATGTAAATTTGGTAAATTTAGTGACTGTAAGAAAATGGCCCCGGATTATGTGAGGTGCAGTGCGAAGGACTAAATGATGCCAAAACAAAGCTCACAGGTATTTCAAAAGCAGCGGAAAAAGTCAAGGAGGAAAACACAACTTAGGGGGCAAGATATGAGGGACATGGCATGAATATTTAAAACAAGAAAAAAGAAAAACAAGAAAAAATCGTTCCCAAAGTCAAAGCCTTCAAACTGCAGACAGGCCATACGCCAGCAAGTGCAGGCACATGCAGCAAAGCTTGCCAAATCTGATCCCCACTGAAGGCCAAAACAGAAAAGAAGGGCCTACAAACAGGCAGGACCGGAGACTCCATCAAAGGAATTGTAATTGGAGGAGAAAAAATGAAAATTTGGGAAATTTAGTGACTGTAAGAAAATGGCCCGGGATAATATCAGGTGCAGTGCGAAGGACCAAAGGATGCAAAAACTAAGCTCACAGATGTTGCAAAAGCAGGGGAAAAAGTCAAGGAGGAAGACACAACTTAGGTGGCAAGATATGAGGACATGGCATGGACACTTCAGAAATCAACCAAAAAATGAAAAAAATCTTTCCCCAAGTCAAAGCCACCAAAAGGCATGGCATGCCATCAAGGGCAGGGAAATGCACCAATGATTCTTCGATTCGTCCCCATTGAAATCACAAGATTTCTTTTCCCTTCCCGAAAGGAAATGAAATTTCCTTTCGGGAAGGGAAAAGGAATCTTGTGAATCCGAAAAGAAAGGCTTGCAAACACTCTGGAAAGGAGATAAGTTCAAATGAAATGCAATGCAAAAAAGCAGAAAATCAGTAATTTTAATGTCTTCAACAAATAGGCTGTGAGGAAATCAGCTGCATTGCAAAGGACCAAAACATGCAAAAAATAGGCTCACAGATGTTGCAAAAGCAGGGGAAAAAGTCAAGGAGGAAGACACAACTTAGGGGGCAAGATATGAGGACATGGCATGGACACTTCAGAAATCAACCAAAAAATGAAAAAAAATCTTTCCCCAAGTCAAAGCCACCAAAAGGCATGGCATGCCATCAAGGGCAGGGAAATGCACCAATATTTCTTCGATTCGTCCCCATTGAAATCACAAGATTTCTCTTTCCTTCCCGAAAGGAAATGAAATTTCCTTTCGGGAAGGGAAAAGGAATCTTGTGAATCCCAAAAGAAAGGCTTGCAAACACTCTGGAAAGGAGATAAGTTCAAATGAAATGCAATTGAAAAAAGCAGAAAATCAGTAATTTTAATGTCTTCAAAAAATAGGCTGTGAGGAAATCAGCTGCATTGCAAAGGACCGAAACATGCAAAAAATAGGCTCACAGATGTTTCAAAAGCAGGGGAAAAAGTCAAGGAGGAAGACACAACTTAGGGGGCAAGATATGAGGGACATGGCATGGACACTTCACAAAAAAAACTAAAAAAAAAAAAATTTTCCAAGTCAAAGCCATCAAAATGCAGGCAGGCCATACACCAGCAAGTCCAGGCACATGCAGCAAAGCTTGCCAAAATTCATCCCCACTGAAGGCCCAAACAGAAAAGAAGGACCTACAAACACACTGGAACGGAGACTCCATCAAAGGAATTGCAATTGGAGGAGAAAAAAAGGAAATTTGGGAAATCTAGTTACTCTAAGAAAATGGCCCGGGATTATATGAGGTGCAGTGCGAAGGACCAAAAGATGCAAAAATTAAGCTAAGAGATGTTGCAAAATCAGGGGAAATAGTCAAGGAGGAAGACAAACTTACGGGGCAAGATATGAGGGACATGGCATGAACAGTTAAACAAAAAAAAAAAAACCAAGTAAAAATCTTTCCCAAAGTCAAAGCCATCAAAATGCAGGCAGGCCATACGCCAGCAAGTGCAGACACATGCAGCAAAGCTTGCCAAAATTGATCCCCACTGAAGGCCAAAACCGAAAAGAAGGACCTACAAACACGGGGCTCCATGTGTGAGGGGCAGGGCTTTAGGCAGTGAGGGGCGGTGCTCTATGTGTGACGGAAGCGGCTCCATGTGTGTGGGGCAGGGCTCCAGCCAGTGATGGGCGGGGCTCCATGTGGGATGGGCAGGGCTCCATGAGTGAGGGAAGGGGTTCCATGCGTGAGGGGCGGGGTTCCGGGCTGTGAGGGGTGGGGATCCAGTCAGTGAGGGGTGGGGCTCTAGGCAGTGATTGCCGAGGCTCCATGTGTTAGGGTTAGGGCTGCAGCCAGAGAGGGGCAGGGCTCCATGTGTGAGGGAAAAGGCTCCATGTGTGTGGGGCGGGGCTCCAGCCAGTGATGGGCGGGGCTCCATGTGGGATGGGCAGGGCTCCATGCAGTGAGGGATAGGGCTCCATATTTGAGGGGCGGGGCTTCAACTATGAAGGGCAAGGCCCCATGAGTGAAGGCCGGGGTTCCAGGCTTTCAGGGGTGGGGATCCAGTCAGTGAGGGGCGGGGCTCAGGGCAGTGATGGCCGGGGCTCTTTGTGTTAGTGGCAGGGCTCCAGCCAGAGAGGGGCAAGGCTCCATGTGTGAGGGAAAGGGCTCCATGTTTGTGGGGCAGGGCTCCAGCCAGTGATGGGCGGGGATCCATGAGGGATGGGCAGGGCTCCATGCAGTCAGGGGCAAGGCTCCATATTTGAGGGGCGGGGCTCCAATGATGAAGGGCAAGGCCCCATGAGTGAGGCGCGGGGTTCCAGGCTTTCAGGGGTGGGGATCCAGTCAGTGCGGGGCGGGGCACTAGGCAGTCATGGCTGGGGCTCCCTGTGTGAAGGGCAGGGCTTCAGGCAGTGAGGGGCGGTGGATGGAGACAGCATCGGAAATATTGCATTAGGAAAAGTAAAAATGTAAATTTGGTAAATTTAGTGACTGTAAGAAAATGGCCCCGGATTATGTCAGGTGCAGTGCGAAGGACTAAATGATGCCAAAACAAAGCTCACAGGTATTTCAAAAGCAGCGGAAAAAGTCAAGGAGGAAAACACAACTTAGGGGGCAAGATATGAGGGACATGGCATGAATATTTAAAACAAGAAAAAAGAAAAACAAGAAAAAATCGTTCCCAAAGTCAAAGCCTTCAAACTGCAGACAGGCCATACGCCAGCAAGTGCAGGCACATGCAGCAAAGCTTGCCAAATCTGATCCCCACTGAAGGCCAAAACAGAAAAGAAGGGCCTACAAACAGGCAGGACCGGAGACTCCATCAAAGGAATTGTAATTGGAGAAGAAAAAATGAAAATTTGGGAAATTTAGTGACTGTAAGAAAATGGCCCGGGATAATATCAGGTGCAGTGCGAAGGACCAAAAGATGCAAAAACTAAGCTCACAGATGTTGCAAAAGCAGGGGAAAAAGTCAAGGAGGAAGACACAACTTAGGTGGCAAGATATGAGGACATGGCATGGACACTTCAGAAATCAACCAAAAAATGAAAAAAATCTTTCCCCAAGTCAAAGCCACCAAAAGGCATGGCATGCCATCAAGGGCAGGGAAATGCACCAATGATTCTTCGATTCGTCCCCATTGAAATCACAAGATTTCTTTTCCCTTCCCGAAAGGAAATGAAATTTCCTTTCGGGAAGGGAAAAGGAATCTTGTGAATCCGAAAAGAAAGGCTTGCAAACACTCTGGAAAGGAGATAAGTTCAAATGAAATGCAATGCAAAAAAGCAGAAAATCAGTAATTTTAATGTCTTCAACAAATAGGCTGTGAGGAAATCAGCTGCATTGCAAAGGACCAAAACATGCAAAAAATAGGCTCACAGATGTTGCAAAAGCAGGGGAAAAAGTCAAGGAGGAAGACACAACTTAGGGGGCAAGATATGAGGACATGGCATGGACACTTCAGAAATCAACCAAAAAATGAAAAAAATCTTTCCCCAAGTCAAAGCCACCAAAAGGCATGGCATGCCATCAAGGGCAGGGAAATGCACCAATGATTCTTCGATTCGTCCCCATTGAATTCACAAGATTTCTTTTCCCTTCCCGAAAGGAAATGAAATTTCCTTTCGGGAAGGGAAAAGGAATCTTGTGAATCCCAAAAGAAAGGCTTGCAAACACTCTGGAAAGGAGATAAGTTCAAATGAAATGAAATTGAGAAAAGCAGAAAATCAGTAATTTTAATGTCTTCAAAAAATAGGCTGTGAGGAAATCAGCTGCATTGCAAAGGACCAAAACATGCAAAAAATAGGCTCACAGATGTTGCAAAAGCAGGGGAAAAAGTCAAGGAGAAAGACACAACTTAGGGGGCAAGATATGAGGGACATGGCATGAACACTTCACAAAACAACGAAAAAAAAAATTTTCCAAAGTCAAAGCCATCAAAATGCAGGCAGGCCATACACCAGCAAATGCAGGCACATGCAGCAAAGCTTGCCAAAATTCATTCCCACTGAAGGCCCAAACAGAAAAGAAGGACCTACAAACACACTGGAACGGAGACTCCATCAAAGGAATTGCAATTGGAGGAGAAATAAAGGAAATTTGGGAAATCTAGTTACTCTAAGGAAATGGCCCGGGATTATATGAGGTGCAGTGCGAAGGACCAAACGATGCAAAAATTAAGCTAAGAGATGTTGCAAAATCAGTGGAAATAGTCAAGGAGGAAGACACAACTTAGTGGGCAAGATATGAGGGACATGGCATGAACAGTTAAACAAAAAAAAAAAAACTAGAAAAAATCTTTCCGAAAGTCAATGCCATCAAAATGCAGCCAGGCCATACACCAGCAAGTGCACACACATGCAGCAAAGCTTGCCAAAATTGATCCCCACTGAAGGCCAAAACCGAAAAGAAGGACCTACAAACGCGGGGCTCCATGTGTGAGGGGCATGGCTTCAGGCAATGAGGGGCGGTGCTCTATGTGTGACGGAAGCGGCTCCATGTGTGTGGGGCAGGGCTCCAGCCAGTGATGGGCGGGGCTCCATGTGGGATGGGCAGGGCTCCATGAGTGAGGGAAGGGGTTCCATGCGTGAGGGGTGGGGTTCCGGGCTGTGAGGGGTGGGGATCCAGTCAGTGAGGGGTGGGGCTCTAGGCAGTGATTGCCGAGGCTCCATGTGTTAGGGTTAGGGCTGCAGCCAGAGAGGGGCAGGGCTCCATGTGTGAGGGAAAAGGCTCCATGTGTGTGGGGCGGGGCTCCAGCCAGTGATGGGCGGGGCTCCATGTGGGAT
Organism: Artemisiospiza belli; assembly: GCA_021963965.1. Taxonomy (NCBI): domain Eukaryota; kingdom Metazoa; phylum Chordata; class Aves; order Passeriformes; family Passerellidae; genus Artemisiospiza; species Artemisiospiza belli. Next base: position 197,534 of record JAKDEW010000441.1, read on the forward strand.
GGGCAGGGCTCCATGCAGTGAGGGATAGGGCTCCATATTTGAGGGGCGGGGCTTCAAATATGAAGGGCAAGGCCCCATGAGTGAAGGCCGGGGTTCCAGGCTTTCAGGGGTGGGGATCCAGTCAGTGAGGGGCGGGGCTCAGGGCAGTGATGGCCGGGGCTCTTTGTGTTAGTGGCAGGGCTCCAGCCAGAGAGGGGCAAGGCTCCATGTGTGAGGGAAAGGGCTCCATGTTTGTGGGGCAGGGCTCCAGCCAGTGATGGGCGGGGCTCCATGAGGGATGGGCAGGGCTCCATGCAGTCAGGGGCAAGGCTCCATCTTTGAGGGGCGGGGCTCCAATTATGAAGGGCAAGGCCCCATGAGTGAGGCGCGGGGTTCCAGGCTTTCAGGGGTGGGGATCCAGTCAGTGCGGGGCGGGGCACTAGGCAGTCATGGCTGGGGCTCCCTGTTTGAGGGGCAGGGCTTCAGGCAGTGAGGGGCGGTGGATGGAGACAGCATCGGAAATATTGCATTAGGAAAAGTAAAAATGTAAATTTGGTAAATTTAGTGACTGTAAGAAAATGGCCCCGGATTATGTCAGGTGCAGTGCGAAGGACTAAATGATGCCAAAACAAAGCTCACAGGTATTTCAAAAGCAGCGGAAAAAGTCAAGGAGGAAAACACAACTTAGGGGGCAAGATATGACGGACATGGCATGAATATTTAAAACAAAAAAAAAGAAAAACAAGAAAACATCGTTCCCAAAGTCAAAGCCTTCAAAATGCAGGCAGGCCATACGCCAGCAAGGGCAGGCACATGCAGCAAAGCTTGCCAAATCTGATCCCCACTGAAGGCCAAAATAGAAAATAAGGGCCTACAAACAGGCTGGGGCGGAGACACCATCAAAGGAATTGTAATTGGAGGAGAAAAAAAGAAAATTTGGGAAATTTAGTGACTGTAAGAAAATGGCCCGGGATAATATCAGGTGCAGTGCGAAGGACCAAAAGATGCAAAAACTAAGCTCACAGATGTTGCAAAAGCAGGGGAAAAAGTCAAGGAGGAAGACACAACTTAGGTGGCAAGATATGAGGACATGGCATGGACACTTCAGAAATCAGCCAAAATATGAATAAAATCTTTCCCCAAGTCAAAGCCACCAAAAGGCATGGCATGCCATCAAGGGCAGGGAAATGCACCAATGATTCTTCGATTCGTCCCCATTGAAATCACAAGATTTCTTTTCCCTTCCCGAAAGGAAATGAAATTTCCTTTCGGGAAGGGAAAAGGAATCTTGTGAATCCGAAAAGAAAGGCTTGCAAACACTCTGGAAAGGAGATAAGTTCAAATGAAATGCAATTGAAAAAAGCAGAAAATCAGTAATTTTAATGTCTTCAAAAAATAGGCTGTGAGGAAATCAGCTGCCTTGCAAAGGACCAAAACATGCAAAAAATAGGCTCACAGATGTTGCAAAAGCAGGGGAAAAAGTCAAGGAGGAAGACACAACTTAGGGGGCAAGATATGAGGGACATGGCATGGACACTTCACAAAAAAAACTAAAAAAAAAAAAATTTTCCAAGTCAAAGCCATCAAAATGCAGGCAGGCCATACACCAGCAAGTCCAGGCACATGCAGCAAAGCTTGCCAAAATTCATCCCCATTGAAGGCCCAAACAGAAAAGAAGGACCTACAAACACACTGGAACGGAGACTCCATCAAAGGAATTGCAATTGGAGGAGAAAAAAAGGAAATTTGGGAAATCTAGTTACTCTAAGAAAATGGCCCGGGATTATATGAGGTGCAGTGCGAAGGACCAAAAGATGCAAAAATTAAGCTAAGAGATGTTGCAAAATCAGGGGAAATAGTCAAGGAGGAAGACAAACTTACGGGGCAAGATATGAGGGACATGGCATGAACAGTTAAACAAAAAAAAAAAAACCAAGTAAAAATCTTTCCCAAAGTCAAAGCCATCAAAATGCAGGCAGGCCATACGCCAGCAAGTGCAGACACATGCAGCAAAGCTTGCCAAAATTGATCCCCACTGAAGGCCAAAACCGAAAAGAAGGACCTACAAAGGCGGGGCTCCATGTGTGAGGGGCAGGGCTTCAGGCAGTGAGGGGCGGTGCTCTATGTGTGACGGAAGCAGCTCCATGTGTGTGGGGCAGGGCTCCAGCCAGTGATGGGCGGGGCTCCATGTGGGATGGGCAGGGCTCCATGAGTGAGGGAAGGGGTTCCATGCGTGAGGGGCGGGGTTCCGGGCTGTGAGGGGTGGGGATCCAGTCAGTGAGGGGTGGGGCTCTAGGCAGTGATTGCCGAGGCTCCATGTGTTAGGGTTAGGGCTGCAGCCAGAGAGGGGCAGGGCTCCATGTGTGAGGGAAAAGGCTCCATGTGTGTGGGGCGGGGCTCCAGCCAGTGATGGGCGGGGCTCCATGTGGGATGGGCAGGGCTCCATGCAGTGAGGGATAGGGCTCCATATTTGAGGGGCGGGGCTTCAAATATGAAGGGCAAGGCCCCATGAGTGAAGGCCGGGGTTCCAGGCTTTCAGGGGTGGGGATCCAGTCAGTGAGGGGCGGGGCTCAGGGCAGTGATGGCCGGGGCTCTTTGTGTTAGTGGCAGGGCTCCAGCCAGAGAGGGGCAAGGCTCCATGTGTGAGGGAAAGGGCTCCATGTTTGTGGGGCAGGGCTCCAGCCAGTGATGGGCGGGGATCCATGAGGGATGGGCAGGGCTCCATGCAGTCAGGGGCAAGGCTCCATATTTGAGGGGCGGGGCTCCAATTATGAAGGGCAAGGCCCCATGAGTGAGGCGCGGGGTTCCAGGCTTTCAGGGGTGGGAATCCAGTCAGTGCGGGGCGGGGCACTAGGCAGTCATGGCTGGGGCTCCCTGTGTGAAGGGCAGGGCTTCAGGCAGTGAGGGGCAGTGGATGGAGACAGCATCGGAAATATTGCATTAGGAAAAGTAAAAATGTAAATTTGGTAAATTTAGTGACTGTAAGAAAATGGCCCCGGATTATGTCAGGTGCAGTGCGAAGGACTAAATGATGCCAAAACAAAGCTCACAGGTATTTCAAAAGCAGCGGAAAAAGTCAAGGAGGAAAACACAACTTAGGGGGCAAGATATGAGGGACATGGCATGAATATTTAAAACAAGAAAAAAGAAAAACAAGAAAAAATCGTTCCCAAAGTCAAAGCCTTCAAAATGCAGGCAGGCCATACGCCAGCAAGATCAGGCACATGCAGCAAAGCTTGCCAAATCTGATCCCCACTGAAGGCCAAAACAGAAAATAAGGGCCTACAAACAGGCTGGAGCGGAGACACCATCAAAGGAATTGAAATTGGAGGAGAAAAAAAGAAAATTTGGGAAATTTAGTGACTGTAAGAAAATGGCCCTGGATAATATCAGGTGCAGTGCGAAGGTCCAAAAATGCAAAAACAAAGCTCACAGATGTTGCAAAAGCAGGGGAAAAAGTCAAGGAGGAAGACACAACTTAGGTGGCAAGATATGAGGACATGGCATGGACACTTCAGAAATCAACCAAAAAATGAAAAAAATCTTTCCCCAAGTCAAAGCCACCAAAAGGCATGGCATGCCATCAAGGGCAGGGAAATGCACCAATATTTCTTCGATTCGTCCCCATTGAAATCACAAGATTTCTCTTTCCTTCCCGAAAGGAAATGAAATTTCCTTTCGGGAAGGGAAAAGGAATCTTGTGAATCCCAAAAGAAAGGCTTGCAAACACTCTGGAAAGGAGATAAGTTCAAATGAAATGCAATTGAAAAAAGCAGAAAATCAGTAATTTTAATGTCTTCAAAAAATAGGCTGTGAGGAAATCAGCTGCATTGCAAAGGACCGAAACATGCAAAAAATAGGCTCACAGATGTTTCAAAAGCAGGGGAAAAAGTCAAGGAGGAAGACACAACTTAGGGGGCAAGATATGAGGGACATGGCATGGACACTTCACAAAAAAAACTAAAAAAAAAAAAATTTTCCAAGTCAAAGCCATCAAAATGCAGGCAGGCCATACACCAGCAAGTCCAGGCACATGCAGCAAAGCTTGCCAAAATTCATCCCCACTGAAGGCCCAAACAGAAAAGAAGGACCTACAAACACACTGGAACGGAGACTCCATCAAAGGAATTGCAATTGGAGGAGAAAAAAAGGAAATTTGGGAAATCTAGTTACTCTAAGAAAATGGCCCGGGATTATATGAGGTGCAGTGCGAAGGACCAAAAGATGCAAAAATTAAGCTAAGAGATGTTGCAAAATCAGGGGAAATAGTCAAGGAGGAAGACAAACTTACGGGGCAAGATATGAGGGACATGGCATGAACAGTTAAACAAAAAAAAAAAAACCAAGTAAAAATCTTTCCCAAAGTCAAAGCCATCAAAATGCAGGCAGGCCATACGCCAGCAAGTGCAGACACATGCAGCAAAGCTTGCCAAAATTGATCCCCACTGAAGGCCAAAACCGAAAAGAAGGACCTACAAACACGGGGCTCCATGTGTGAGGGGCAGGGCTTTAGGCAGTGAGGGGCGGTGCTCTATGTGTGACGGAAGCGGCTCCATGTGTGTGGGGCAGGGCTCCAGCCAGTGATGGGCGGGGCTCCATGTGGGATGGGCAGGGCTCCATGAGTGAGGGAAGGGGTTCCATGCGTGAGGGGCGGGGTTCCGGGCTGTGAGGGGTGGGGATCCAGTCAGTGAGGGGTGGGGCTCTAGGCAGTGATTGCCGAGGCTCCATGTGTTAGGGTTAGGGCTGCAGCCAGAGAGGGGCAGGGCTCCATGTGTGAGGGAAAAGGCTCCATGTGTGTGGGGCGGGGCTCCAGCCAGTGATGGGCGGGGCTCCATGTGGGATGGGCAGGGCTCCATGCAGTGAGGGATAGGGCTCCATATTTGAGGGGCGGGGCTTCAACTATGAAGGGCAAGGCCCCATGAGTGAAGGCCGGGGTTCCAGGCTTTCAGGGGTGGGGATCCAGTCAGTGAGGGGCGGGGCTCAGGGCAGTGATGGCCGGGGCTCTTTGTGTTAGTGGCAGGGCTCCAGCCAGAGAGGGGCAAGGCTCCATGTGTGAGGGAAAGGGCTCCATGTTTGTGGGGCAGGGCTCCAGCCAGTGATGGGCGGGGATCCATGAGGGATGGGCAGGGCTCCATGCAGTCAGGGGCAAGGCTCCATATTTGAGGGGCGGGGGCTCCAATTATGAAGGGCAAGGCCCCATGAGTGAGGCGCGGGGTTCCAGGCTTTCAGGGGTGGGGATCCAGTCAGTGCGGGGCGGGGCACTAGGCAGTCATGGCTGGGGCTCCCTGTGTGAAGGGCAGGGCTTCAGGCAGTGAGGGGCGGTGGATGGAGACAGCATCGGAAATATTGCATTAGGAAAAGTAAAAATGTAAATTTGGTAAATTTAGTGACTGTAAGAAAATGGCCCCGGATTATGTCAGGTGCAGTGCGAAGGACTAAATGATGCCAAAACAAAGCTCACAGATATTTCAAAAGCAGCGGAAAAAGTCAAGGAGGAAAACACAACTTAGGGGGCAAGATATGAGGGACATGGCATGAATATTTAAAACAAGAAAAAAGAAAAACAAGAAAAAATCGTTCCCAAAGTCAAAGCCATCAAAATGCAGACAGGCCATACGCCAGCAAGTGCAGGCACATGCAGCAAAGCTTGCCAAATCTGATCCCCACTGAAGGCCAAAACAGAAAAGAAGGGCCTACAAACAGGCAGGACCGGAGACTCCATCAAAGGAATTGTAATTGGAGGAGAAAAAATGAAAATTTGGGAAATTTAGTGACTGTAAGAAAATGGCCCGGGATAATATCAGGTGCTGTGCGAAGGACCAAAAGATGCAAAAACTAAGCTCACAGATGTTGCAAAAGCAGGGGAAAAAGTCAAGGAGGAAGACACAACTTAGGTGGCAAGATATGAGGACATGGCATGGACACTTCAGAAATCAACCAAAAAATGAAAAAAATCTTTCCCCAAGTCAAAGCCACCAAAAGGCATGGCATGCCATCAAGGGCAGAGAAATGCACCAATGATTCTTCGATTCGTCCCCATTGAAACCACAATATTCCTTTTCCCTTCCCGAAAGGAAATGAAATTTCCTTTCGGGAAGGGAAAAGGAATCTTGTGAATCCCAAAAGAAAGGCTTGCAAACACTCTGGAAAGGAGATAAGTTCAAATGAAATGCAATTGAAAAAAGCAGAAAATCAGTAATTTTAATGTCTTCAAAAAATAGGCTGTGAGGAAATCAGCTGCATTGCAAAGGAACAAAACATGCAAAAAATAGGCTCACAGATGTTGCAAAAGCAGGGGAAAAAGTCAAGGAGGAAGACACAACTTAGGGGGCAAGATATGAGGGACATGGCATGGACACTTCACAAAACAACGAAAAAAAAAAATTTTTCCAAAGTCAAAGCCATCAAAATGCAGGCAGGCCATACACCAGCAAGTCCAGGCACATGCAGCAAAGCTTGCCAAAATTCATCCCCACTGAAGGCCCAAACAGAAAAGAAGGACCTACAAACACACTGGAAGGGAGACTCCATTAAAGGAATTGAAATTGGAGGAGAAAAAAAGGAAATTTGTGAAATCTAGTTACTCTAAGAACATGGCCCGGGATTATATGAGGTGCAGTGCGAAGGACCAAAAGATGCAAAAATTAAGCTAAGAGATGTTGCAAAATCAGGGGAAATAGTCAAGGAGGAAGACACAACTTACGGGGCAAGATATGAGGGACATGGCATGAACAGTTAAACAAAAAAAAAAAAAACAATAAAAAATTTTTCCCCAAGTCAAAGCCATCAAAATGCAGGCAGCCATATGCCAGCAAGTGCAGACACATGCAGCAAAGCTTGCCAAAATTGATCCCCACTGAAGGCCAAAACCGAAAAGAAGGACCTACAAACACGGGGCTCCATGTGTGAGGGGCATGGCTTCAGGCAGTGAGGGGCGGTGCTCTATGTGTGACGGAAGCGGCTCCATGTGTGTGGGGCAGGGCTCCAGCCAGTGATGGGCGGGGCTCCATGTGGGATGGGCAGGGCTCCATGAGTGAGGGAAGGGGTTCCATGCGTGAGGGGCGGGGTTCCGGGCTGTGAGGTGTGGGGATCCAGCCAGTGAGGGGTGGGGCTCTAGGCAGTGATTGCCGAGGCTCCATGTGTTAGGGTTAGGGCTGCAGCCAGAGAGGGGCAGGGCTCCATGTGTGAGGGAAAAGGCTCCATGTGTGTGGGGCGGGGCTCCAGCCAGTGATGGGCGGGGCTCCATGTGGGATGGGCAGGGCTCCATGCAGTGAGGGATAGGGCTCCATATTTGAGGGGCGGGGCTTCAACTATGAAGGGCAAGGCCCCATGAGTGAAGGCCGGGGTTCCAGGCTTTCAGGGGTGGGGATCCAGTCAGTGAGGGGCGGGGCTCAGGGCAGTGATGGCCGGGGCTCTTTGTGTTAGTGGCAGGGCTCCAGCCAGAGAGGGGCAAGGCTCCATGTGTGAGGGAAAGGGCTCCATGTTTGTGGGGCAGGGCTCCAGCCAGTGATGGGCGGGGATCCATGAGGGATGGGCAGGGCTCCATGCAGTCAGGGGCAAGGCTCCATATTTGAGGCGCGGGGCTCCAATTATGAGGGGCAAGGCCCCATGAGTGAGGCGCGGGGTGCCAGGCTTTCAGGGGTGGGGATCCAGTCAGTGCGGGGCGGGGCACTAGGCAGTCATGGCTGGGGCTCCCTGTGTGAGGGGCAGGTCTTCAGGCAGTGAGGGGCGGTGGATGGAGACAGCATCGGAAATATTGCATTAGGAAAAGTAAAAATGTAAATTTGGTAATTTTAGTGACTGTAAGAAAATGGCCCGGGATTATGTCAGGTGCAGTGCGAAGGACCAAAACATGCAAAAACTAAGCTCACAGATGTTGCAAAAGCAGGGGAAAAAGTCAAGGAGGAAGACACAACTTAGGTGGCAAGATATAAGGACATGGCATGGACACTTCAGAAATCAACCAAAAAATGAAAAAAATCTTTCCCCAAGTCAAAGCCACGAAAAGGCATGGCATGCCATCAAGGGCAGGGAAATGCACCAATGATTCTTCGATTCGTCCCCATTGAAATCACAAGATTCCTTTTCCCTTCCCGAAAGGAAATGAAATTTCCTTTCGGGAAGGGAAAAGGAATCTTGTGAATCCCAAAAGAAAGGCTTGCAAACACTCTGGAAAGGAGATAAGTTCAAATGAAATGCAATTGAAAAAAGCAGAAAATCAGTAATTTTAATGTCTTCAAAAAATAGGCTGTGAGGAAATCAGCTGTATTGCAAAGGACCAAAACATGCAAAAAATAGGCTCACAGATGTTGCAAAAGCAGGGGAAAAAGTCAAGGAGGAAGACACAACTTAGGGGGCAAGATATGAGGGTCATGGCATGGACAATTCACAAAACAATGAAAAAAAAAAATTTTTCCAAAGTCAAAGCCATCAAAATGCAGGCAGGCCATACACCAGCAAGTCCAGGCACATGCAGCAAAGCTTGCCAAAATTGATCCCCACTGAAGGCCCAAACAGAAAAGAAGGACCTACAAACACACTGGAACGGAGACTCCATGAAAGGAATTGCAATTGGAGGAGAAAAAAAGGAAATTTGGGAAATCTAGTTACTCTAAGAAAATGGCCCGGGATTATATAAAGTGCAGTGCGAAGGACCAAAAGATGCAAAAATTAAGCTAAGAGATGTTGCAAAATCAGGGGAAATAGTCAAGGAGGAAGACACAACTTACGGGGCAAGATATGAGGGACATGGCATGAACAGTTAAACAAAAAAAAAAAACCAAGAAAAAATCTTTCCCAAAGTCAAAGCCATCAAAATGCAGGCAGGCCATACGCCAGCAAGTGCAGACACATGCAGCAAAGCTTGCCAAAACTGATCCCCACTGAAGGCCAAAACCGAAAAGAAGGACCTACAAACGCGGGGCTCCATGTGTGTGGGGCAGGGCTCTAGCCAGTGATGGGTGGGGCTCCATGTGGGATGAGCAGGGCTCCATGAGTGAGGGAAGGGGTTCCATGCGTGAGGGGCGGGGTTCCGGGCTGTGAGGGGTGGGGATCCAGTCAGTGAGGGGTGGGGCTCTAGGCAGTGATTGCCGAGGCTCCATGTGTTAGGGTTAGGGCTGCAGCCAGAGAGGGGCAGGGCTCCATGTGTGAGGGAAAAGGCTCCATGTGTGTGGGGCAGGGCTCCAGCCAGTGATGGGCGGGGCTCCATGTGGGATGGGCAGGGCTCCATGCAGTGAGGGATAGGGCTCCATATTTGAGGGGCGGGGCTTCAAATATGAAGGGCAAGGCCCCATGAGTGAAGGCCGGGGTTCCAGGCTTTCAGGGGTGGGGATCCAGTCAGTGAGGGGCGGGGCTCAGGGCAGTGATGGCCGGGGCTCTTTGTGTTAGTGGCAGGGCTCCAGCCAGAGAGGGGCAAGGCTCCATGTGTGAGGGAAAGGGCTCCATGTTTGTGGGGCAGGGCTCCAGCCAGTGATGGGCGGGGATCCATGAGGGATGGGCAGGGCTCCATGCAGTCAGGGGCAAGGCTCCATATTTGAGGGGCGGGGCTCCAATGATGAAGGGCAAGGCCCCATGAGTGAGGCGCGGGGTTCCAGGCTTTCAGGGGTGGGGATCCAGTCAGTGCGGGGCGGGGCACTAGGCAGTCATGGCTGGGGCTCCCTGTGTGAGGGGCAGGGCTTCAGGCAGTGAGGGGCGGTGGATGGAGACAGCATCGGAAATATTGCATTAGGAAAAGTAAAAATGTAAATTTGGTAAATTTAGTGACTGTAAGAAAATGGCCTGGGATTATGTCAGGTGCAGTGCGAAGGACTAAATGATGCCAAAACAAAGCTCACAGGTATTTCAAAAGCAGCGGAAAAAGTCAAGGAGGAAAACACAACTTAGGGGGCAAGATATGAGGGACATGGCATGAATATTTAAAACAAGAAAAAAGAAAAACAAGAAAAAATCGTTCCCAAAGTCAAAGCCTTCAAAATGCAGGCAGGCCATACGCCAGCAAGTCCAGGCACATGCAGCAAAGCTTGCCAAATCTGATCCCCACTGAAGGCCAAAACAGAAAATAAGGGCCTAAAAACAGGCTGGAGCGGAGACACCATCAAAGGAATTGTAATTGGAGGAGAAAAAAAGACAATTTGGGAAATTTAGTGACTGTAAGGAAATGGCCCAGGATAATATCAGGTGCAGTGCGAAGGACCAAAAGGTGCAAAAACTAAGCTCACAGATGTTGCAAAAGCAGGGGGAAAAGTCAAGGAGGAAGACACAACTTAGGTGGCAAGATATGAGGACATGGCATGGACACTTCAGAAAACAACCAAAAAATGAAAAAAATCTTTCCCCAAGTCAAAGCCACCAAAAGGCATGGCATGCCATCAAGGGCAGGGAAATGCACCAATGATTCTTCGATTCGTCCCCATTGAAATCACAAGATTTCTTTTCCCTTCCCGAAAGGAAATGAAATTTCCTTTCGGGAAGGGAAAAGGAATCTTGTGAATCCCAAAAGAAAGGCTTGCAAACACTCTGGAAAGGAGATAAGTTCAAATGAAATGCAATTGAAAAAAGCAGAAAATCAGTAATTTTAATGTCTTCAAAAAATAGGCTGTGAGGAAATCAGCTGCATTGCAAAGGACCAAAACATGCAAAAAATAGGCTCACAGATGTTGCAAAAGCAGGGGAAAAAGTCAAGGAGGAATCCACAACTTAGGGGGCAAGATATGAGGGACATGGCATGGACACCTCACAAAACAACGAAAAAACGAAAATTTTTCCAAAGTCAAAGCCATCAAAATGCAGCCAGGCCATACACCAGCAAGTGTAGACACATGCAGCAAAGCTTGCCAAAATTGATCCCCACTGAAGGCCAAAACCGAAAAGAAGGACCTACAAACGCGGGGCTCCATGTGTGAGGGGCAGGGCTTCAGGCAGTGAGGGGCGGTGCTCTATGTGTGACGGAAGCGGCTCCATGTGTGTGGGGCAGGGCTCCAGGCAGTGATGGGTGGGGCTCCATGTGGGATGGGCAGGGCTCCATGAGTGAGGGAAGGGGTTCCATGCGTGAGGGGCGGGGTTCCGGGCTGTGAGGGGTGGGGATCCAGTCAGTGAGGGGTGGGGCTCTAGGCAGTGATTGCCGAGGCTCCATGTGTTAGGGTTAGGGCTCAGCCAGAGAGGGGCAGGGCTCCATGTGTGAGGGAAAAGGCTCCATGTGTGTGGGGCGGGGCTCCAGCCAGTGATGGGCGGGGCTCCATGTGGGATGGGCAGGGCTCCATTCAGTGAGGGATAGGGCTCCATATTTGAGGGGCGGGGCTTCAAATATGAAGGGCAAGGCCCCATGAGTGAAGGCCGGGGTTCCAGGCATTCAGGGGTGGGGATCCAGTCAGTGAGGGGCGGGGCTCAGGGCAGTGATGGCCGGGGCTCTTTGTGTTAGTGGCAGGGCTCCAGCCAGAGAGGGGCAAGGCTCCATGTGTGAGGGAAAGGGCTCCATGTTTGTGGGGCAGGGCTCCAGCCAGTGATGGGCGGGGATCCGTGAGGGATGGGCAGGGCTCCATGCAGTCAGGGGCAAGGCTCCATATTTGAGGGGCGGGGCTTCAATTATGAAGGGCAAGGCCCCATGAGTGAGGCGCGGGGTTCCAGGCTTTCAGGGGTGGGGATCCAGTCAGTGCGGGGCGGGGCACTAGGCAGTCATGGCTGGGGCTCCCTGTGTGAGGGGCAGGGCTTCAGGCAGTGAGGGGCGGTGGATGGAGACAGCATCGGAAATATTGCATTAGGAAAAGTAAAAATGTAAATTTGGTAAATTTAGTGACTGTAAGAAAATGGCCCGGGATTATGTCAGGTGCAGTGCGAAGGACTAAATGATGCCAAAACTAAGCTCACAGATGTTGCAAAAGCAGGGGAAAAACTCAAGGAGGAAGACACAACTTAGGTGGCAAGATATGAGGACATGGCATGGACACTTCAGAAATCAACCAAAAAATGAAAAAAATCTTTCCCCAAGTCAAAGCCACCAAAAGGCATGGCATGCCATCAAGGGCAGAGAAATGCACCAATGATTCTTCGATTCGTCCCCATTGAAATCACAAGATTCCTTTTCCCTTCCCGAAAGGAAATGAAATTTCCTTTCGGGAAGGGAAAAGGAATCTTGTGAATCCCAAAAGAAAGGCTTGCAAACACTCTGGAAAGGAGATAAGTTCAAATGAAATGCAATTGAAAAAAGCAGAAAATCAGTAATTTTAATGTCTTCAAAAAATAGGCTGTGAGGAAATCAGCTGTATTGCAAAGGACCAAAACATGCAAAAAATAGGCTCACAGATGTTGCAAAAGCAGGGGAAAAAGTCAAGGAGGAAGACACAACTTAGGGGGCAAGATATGAGGGTCATGGCATGGACAATTCACAAAACAATGAAAAAAAAAAATTTTTCCAAAGTCAAAGCCATCAAAATGCAGGCAGGCCATACACCAGCAAGTCCAGGCACATGCAGCAAAGCTTGCCAAAATTGATCCCCACTGAAGGCCCAAACAGAAAAGAAGGACCTACAAACACACTGGAACGGAGACTCCATGAAAGGAATTGCAATTGGAGGAGAAAAAAAGGAAATTTGGGAAATCTAGTTACTCTAAGAAAATGGCCCGGGATTATATAAAGTGCAGTGCGAAGGACCAAAAGATGCAAAAATTAAGCTAAGAGATGTTGCAAAATCAGGGGAAATAGTCAAGGAGGAAGACACAACTTACGGGGCAAGATATGAGGGACATGGCATGAACAGTTAAACAAAAAAAAAAAACCAAGAAAAAATCTTTCCCAAAGTCAAAGCCATCAAAATGCAGGCAGGCCATACGCCAGCAAGTGCAGACACATGCAGCAAAGCTTGCCAAAACTGATCCCCACTGAAGGCCAAAACCGAAAAGAAGGACCTACAAACGCGGGGCTCCATGTGTGTGGGGCAGGGCTCTAGCCAGTGATGGGTGGGGCTCCATGTGGGATGAGCAGGGCTCCATGAGTGAGGGAAGGGGTTCCATGCGTGAGGGGCGGGGTTCCGGGCTGTGAGGGGTGGGGATCCAGTCAGTGAGGGGTGGGGCTCTAGGCAGTGATTGCCGAGGCTCCATGTGTTAGGGTTAGGGCTGCAGCCAGAGAGGGGCAGGGCTCCATGTGTGAGGGAAAAGGCTCCATGTGTGTGGGGCAGGGCTCCAGCCAGTGATGGGCGGGGCTCCATGTGGGATGGGCAGGGCTCCATGCAGTGAGGGATAGGGCTCCATATTTGAGGGGCGGGGCTTCAAATATGAAGGGCAAGGCCCCATGAGTGAAGGCCGGGGTTCCAGGCTTTCAGGGGTGGGGATCCAGTCAGTGAGGGGCGGGGCTCAGGGCAGTGATGGCCGGGGCTCTTTGTGTTAGTGGCAGGGCTCCAGCCAGAGAGGGGCAAGGCTCCATGTGTGAGGGAAAGGGCTCCATGTTTGTGGGGCAGGGCTCCAGCCAGTGATGGGCGGGGATCCATGAGGGATGGGCAGGGCTCCATGCAGTCAGGGGCAAGGCTCCATATTTGAGGGGCGGGGCTCCAATGATGAAGGGCAAGGCCCCATGAGTGAGGCGCGGGGTTCCAGGCTTTCAGGGGTGGGGATCCAGTCAGTGCGGGGCGGGGCACTAGGCAGTCATGGCTGGGGCTCCCTGTGTGAGGGGCAGGGCTTCAGGCAGTGAGGGGCGGTGGATGGAGACAGCATCGGAAATATTGCATTAGGAAAAGTAAAAATGTAAATTTGGTAAATTTAGTGACTGTAAGAAAATGGCCTGGGATTATGTCAGGTGCAGTGCGAAGGACTAAATGATGCCAAAACAAAGCTCACAGGTATTTCAAAAGCAGCGGAAAAAGTCAAGGAGGAAAACACAACTTAGGGGGCAAGATATGAGGGACATGGCATGAATATTTAAAACAAGAAAAAAGAAAAACAAGAAAAAATCGTTCCCAAAGTCAAAGCCTTCAAAATGCAGGCAGGCCATACGCCAGCAAGTGCAGGCACATGCAGCAAAGCTTGCCAAATCTGATCCCCACTGAAGGCCAAAACAGAAAATAAGGGCCTAAAAACAGGCTGGAGCGGAGACACCATCAAAGGAATTGTAATTGGAGGAGAAAAAAAGACAATTTGGGAAATTTAGTGACTGTAAGGAAATGGCCCAGGATAATATCAGGTGCAGTGCGAAGGACCAAAAGGTGCAAAAACTAAGCTCACAGATGTTGCAAAAGCAGGGGGAAAAGTCAAGGAGGAAGACACAACTTAGGTGGCAAGATATGAGGACATGGCATGGACACTTCAGAAAACAACCAAAAAATGAAAAAAATCTTTCCCCAAGTCAAAGCCACCAAAAGGCATGGCATGCCATCAAGGGCAGGGAAATGCACCAATGATTCTTCGATTCGTCCCCATTGAAATCACAAGATTTCTTTTCCCTTCCCGAAAGGAAATGAAATTTCCTTTCGGGAAGGGAAAAGGAATCTTGTGAATCCCAAAAGAAAGGCTTGCAAACACTCTGGAAAGGAGATAAGTTCAAATGAAATGCAATTGAAAAAAGCAGAAAATCAGTAATTTTAATGTCTTCAAAAAATAGGCTGTGAGGAAATCAGCTGCATTGCAAAGGACCAAAACATGCAAAAAATAGGCTCACAGATGTTGCAAAAGCAGGGGAAAAAGTCAAGGAGGAATCCACAACTTAGGGGGCAAGATATGAGGGACATGGCATGGACACCTCACAAAACAACGAAAAAACGAAAATTTTTCCAAAGTCAAAGCCATCAAAATGCAGCCAGGCCATACACCAGCAAGTGTAGACACATGCAGCAAAGCTTGCCAAAATTGATCCCCACTGAAGGCCAAAACCGAAAAGAAGGACCTACAAACGCGGGGCTCCATGTGTGAGGGGCAGGGCTTCAGGCAGTGAGGGGCGGTGCTCTATGTGTGACGGAAGCGGCTCCATGTGTGTGGGGCAGGGCTCCAGGCAGTGATGGGTGGGGCTCCATGTGGGATGGGCAGGGCTCCATGAGTGAGGGAAGGGGTTCCATGCGTGAGGGGCGGGGTTCCGGGCTGTGAGGGGTGGGGATCCAGTCAGTGAGGGGTGGGGCTCTAGGCAGTGATTGCCGAGGCTCCATGTGTTAGGGTTAGGGCTCAGCCAGAGAGGGGCAGGGCTCCATGTGTGAGGGAAAAGGCTCCATGTGTGTGGGGCGGGGCTCCAGCCAGTGATGGGCGGGGCTCCATGTGGGATGGGCAGGGCTCCATTCAGTGAGGGATAGGGCTCCATATTTGAGGGGCGGGGCTTCAAATATGAAGGGCAAGGCCCCATGAGTGAAGGCCGGGGTTCCAGGCATTCAGGGGTGGGGATCCAGTCAGTGAGGGGCGGGGCTCAGGGCAGTGATGGCCGGGGCTCTTTGTGTTAGTGGCAGGGCTCCAGCCAGAGAGGGGCAAGGCTCCATGTGTGAGGGAAAGGGCTCCATGTTTGTGGGGCAGGGCTCCAGCCAGTGATGGGCGGGGATCCGTGAGGGATGGGCAGGGCTCCATGCAGTCAGGGGCAAGGCTCCATATTTGAGGGGCGGGGCTCCAATTATGAAGGGCAAGGCCCCATGAGTGAGGCGCGGGGTTCCAGGCTTTCAGGGGTGGGGATCCAGTCAGTGCGGGGCGGGGCACTAGGCAGTCATGGCTGGGGCTCCCTGTGTGAGGGGCAGGGCTTCAGGCAGTGAGGGGCGGTGGATGGAGACAGCATCGGAAATATTGCATTAGGAAAAGTAAAAATGTAAATTTGGTAAATTTAGTGACTGTAAGAAAATGGCCCGGGATTATGTCAGGTGCAGTGCGAAGGACTAAATGATGCCAAAACAAAGCTCACAGATATTTCAAAAGCAGGGGAAAAAGTCAAGGAGGAAAACACAACTTAGGGGGCAAGATATGAGGGACATGGCATGAATATTTAAAACAAGAAAAAAGAAAAACAAGAAAAAATCGTTCCCAAAGTCAAAGCCTTCAAAATGCAGGCAGGCCATACGCCAGCAAGTGCAGGCACATGCAGCAAAGCTTGCCAAATCTGATCCCCACTGAAGGCCAAAACAGAAAAGAAGGGCCTACAAACAGGCTGGAGCAGAGACACCATCAAAGGAATTGTAATTGGAGGAGAAAAAAAGAAAATTTGGGAAATTTAGTGACTGTTAGAAAATGGCCCGGGATAATATCAGGTGCAGTGCGAAGGACCAAAAGATGCAAAAACTAAGCTCACAGATGTTGCAAAAGCAGGGGAAAAAGTCAAGGAGGAAGACACAACTTAGGGGGCAAGATATGAGGACATGGCATGGACACTTCAGAAATCAACCAAAAAATGAAAAAAATCTTTCCCCAAGTCAAAGCCACCAAAAGGCATGGCATGCCATCAAGGGCAGGGAAATGCACCAATGATTCTTCGATTCCGCCCCATTGAAATCACAAGATTTCTTTTCCCTTCCCGAAAGGAAATGAAATTTCCTTTCGGGAAGGGAAAAGGAATCTTGTGAATCCCAAAAGAAAGGCTTGCAAACACTCTGGAAAGGAGATAAGTTCAAATGAAATGCAATTGAAAAAAGCAGAAAATCAGTAATTTTAATGTCTTCAAAAAATAGGCTGTGAGGAAATCAGCTGCATTGCAAAGGACCAAAACATGCAAAAAATAGGCTCACAGATGTTGCAAAAGCAGGGGAAAAAGTCAAGGAGGAAGACACAACTTAGGGGGCAAGATATGAGGGACATGGCATGGACACTTCACAAATCAACGAAAAAAAAAAAAATTTTCCAAAGTCAAAGCCATCAAAATGCAGGCAGGCCATACACCAGCAAGTCCAGGCACATGCAGCAAAGCTTGCCAAAATTGATCCCCACTGAAGGCCCAAACAGAAAAGAAGGACCTACAAACACACTGGAACGGAGACTCCATCAAAGGAATTGCAATTGGAGGAGAACAAAAGGAAATTTGGGAAATCTAGTGACTCTAAGAAAATGGCCCGGGATTATATGAGGTGCAGTGCGAAGGACCAAAAGATGCAAAAATTAAGCTAAGAGATGTTGCAAAATCAGGGGAAATAGTCAAGGAGGAAGACACAACTTACGGGGCAAGATATGAGGGACATGGCATGAACAGTTAAACAAAAAAAAAAAAAAACAAGAAAAAACCTTTCCCCAAGTCAAAGCCATCAAAATGCAGGCAGCCATACGCCAGCAAGTGCAGACACATGCAGCAAAGCTTGCCAAAATTGATCCCCACTGAAGGCCAAAACCGAAAAGAAGGACCTACAAACGCGGGGCTCCATGTGTGAGGGGCAGGGCTTCAGGCAGTGAGGGGCGGTGCTCTATGTGTGACGGAAGCGGCTCCATGTGTGTGGGGCAGGGCTCCAGGCAGTGATGGGCGGGGCTCCATGTGGGATGGGCAGGGCTCCATGAGTGAGGGAAGGGGTTCCATGCGTGAGGGGCGGGGTTCCGGGCTGTGAGGGGTGGGGATCCAGTCAGTGAGGGGTGGGGCTCTAGGCAGTGATTGCCGAGGCTCCATGTGTTAGGGTTAGGGCTGCAGCCAGAGAGGGGCAGGGCTCCATGTGTGAGGGAAAAGGCTCCATGTGTGTGGGGCAGGGCTCCAGCCAGTGATGGGCGGGGCTCCATGTGGGATGGGCAGGGCTCCATGCAGTGAGGGATAGGGCTCCATATTTGAGGGGCGGGGCTTCAAATATGAAGGGCAAGGCCCCATGAGTGAAGGCCGGGGTTCCAGGCTTTCAGGGGTGGGGATCCAGTCAGTGAGGGGCGGGGCTCAGGGCAGTGATGGCCGGGGCTCTTTGTGTTAGTGGCAGGGCTCCAGCCAGAGAGGGGCAAGGCTCCATGTGTGAGGGAAAGGACTCCATGTTTGTGGGGCAGGGCTCCAGCCAGTGATGGGCGGGGATCCATGAGGGATGGGCAGGGCTCCATGCAGTCAGGGGCAAGGCTCCATCTTTGAGGGGCGGGGCTCCAATTATGAAGGGCAAGGCCCCATGAGTGAGGCGCGGGGTTCCAGGCTTTCAGGGGTGGGGATCCAGTCAGTGCGGGGCGGGGCACTAGGCAGTCATGGCTGGGGCTCCCTGTGTGAGGGGCAGGGCTTCAGGCAGTGAGGGGCGGTGGATGGAGACAGCATCGGAAATATTGCATTAGGAAAAGTAAAAATGTAAATTTGGTAAATTTAGTGACTGTAAGAAAATGGCCCGGGATTATGTCAGGTGCAGTGCGAAGGACTAAATGATGCCAAAACACAGCTCACAGATATTTCAAAAGCAGCGGAAAAAGTCAAGGAGGAAAACACAACTTAGGGGGCAAGATATGAGGGACATGGCATGAATATTTAAAACAAGAAAAAAGAAAAACAAGAAAAAATCGTTCCCAAAGTCAAAGCCTTCAAAATGCAGGCAGGCCATACGCCAGCAAGTGCAGGCACATGCAGCAAAGCTAGCCAAATCTGATCCCCACTGAAGGCCAAAACAGAAAAGAAGGGCCTACAAACAGGCTGGAGCGGAGACACCATCAAAGGAATTGTAATTGGAGGAAAAAAAAAGACAATTTGGGAAATTTAGTGACTGTAAGAAAATGGCCCGGGATAATATCAGGTGCAGTGCGAAAGACCAAAAGGTGCAAAAACTAAGCTCACAGATGTTGCAAAAGCAGGGGAAAAAGTCAAGGAGGAAGACACAACTTAGGTGGCAAGATATGAGGACATGGCATGGACACTTCAGAAATCAACCAAAAAATGAATAAAATCTTTCCCCAAGTCAAAGCCACCAAAAGGCATGGCATGCCATCAAGGGCAGGGAAATGCACCAATGATTCTTCGATTCGTCCCCATTGAAATCACAAGATTTCATTTCCCTTCCCGAAAGGAAATGAAAATTCAATTCGGGAAGGGAAAAGGAATCTTGTGAATCCCAAAAGAAAGGCTTGCAAACACTCTGGAAAGGAGATAAGTTCAAATGAAATGCAATTGAAAAAAGCAGAAAATCAGTAATTTTAATGTCTTCAAAAAATAGGCTGTGAGGAAATCAGCTGCATTGCAAAGGACCAAAACATGCAAAAAATAGGCTCACAGATGTTGCAAAAGCAGGGGAAAAAGTGAAGGAGGAATCCACAACTTAGGGGGCAAGATATGAGGGACATGGCATGGAAACCTCACAAAACAATGAAAAAAAGAAAATCTTTCCAAAGTCAAAGCCATCAAAATGCAGCCAGGCCATACACCAGCAAGTGCAGACACATGCAGCAAAGCTTGCCAAAATTGATCCCCACTGAAGGCCAAAACCGAAAAGAAGGACCTACAAACGCGGGGCTCCATGTGTGAGGGGCAGGGCTTCAGGCAGTGAGGGGCGGTGCTCTATGTGTGACGGAAGCGGCTCCATGTGTGTGGGGCAGGGCCCCAGCCAGTGATGGGTGGGGCTCCATTTGGGATGGGCAGGGCTCCATGAGTGAGGGAAGGGGTTCCATGCGTGAGGGGCGGGGTTCCGGGCTGTGAGGGGTGGGGATCCAGTCAGTGAGGGGTGGGGCTCTAGGCAGTGATTGCCGAGGCTCCATGTGTTAGGGTTAGGGCTCAGCCAGAGAGGGGCAGGGCTCCATGTGTGAGGGAAAAGGCTCCATGTGTGTGGGGCGGGGCTCCAGCCAGTGATGGGCGGGGCTCCATGTGGGATGGGCAGGGCTCCATTCAGTGAGGGATAGGGCTCCATATTTGAGGGGCGGGGCTTCAAATATGAAGGGCAAGGCCCCATGAGTGAAGGCCGGGGTTCCAGGCATTCAGGGGTGGGGATCCAGTCAGTGAGGGGCGGGGCTCAGGGCAGTGATGGCCGGGGCTCTTTGTGTTAGTGGCAGGGCTCCAGCCAGAGAGGGGCAAGGCTCCATGTGTGAGGGAAAGGGCTCCATGTTTGTGGGGCAGGGCTCCAGCCAGTGATGGGCGGGGATCCATGAGGGATGGGCAGGGCTCCATGCAGTCAGAGGCAAGGCTCCATCTTTGAGGGGCGGGGCTCCAATTATGAAGGGCAAGGCCCCATGAGTGAGGCGCGGGGTTCCAGGCTTTCAGGGGTGGGGATCCAGTCAGTGCGGGGCGGGGCACTAGGCAGTCATGGCTGGGGCTCCCTGTGTGAGGGGCAGGGCTTCAGGCAGTGAGGGGCGGTGGATGGAGACAGCATCGGAAATATTGCATTAGGAAAAGTAAAAATATAAATTTGGTAAATTTAGTGACTGTAAGAAAATGGCCTGGGATTATGTCAGGTGCAGTGCGAAGGACTAAATGATGCCAAAACAAAGCTCACAGATATTTCAAAAGCAGCGGAAAAAGTCAAGGAGGAAAACACAACTTAGGGGGCAAGATATGAGAGACATGGCATGAATATTTAAAACAAGAAAAAAGAAAAACAAGAAAAAATCGTTCCCAAAGTCAAAGCCTTCAAAATGCAGGCAGGCCATACGCCAGCAAGTGCAGGCACATGCAGCAAAGCTTGCCAAATCTGATCCCCACTGAAGGCCAAAACAGAAAATAAGGGCCTACAAACAGGCTGGAGCGGAGACACCATCAAAGGAATTGTAATTGGAGGAGAAAAAAAGAAAATTTGGGAAATTTAGTGACTGCAAGAAAATGGCCCGGGATAATATCAGGTGCAGTGCGAAGGACCAAAAGATGCAAAAACTAAGCTCACAGATGTTGCAAAAGCAGGGGAAAAAGTCAAGGAGGAAGACACAACTTAGGTGGCAAGATATGAGGACATGGCATGGACACTTCAGAAATCAACCAAAAAATGAAAAAAATCTTTCCCCAAGTCAAAGCCACCAAAAGGCATGGCATGCCATCAAGGGCAGGGAAATGCACCAATGATTCTTCGATTCGTCCCCATTGAAATCACAAGATTTCTTTTCCCTTCCCGAAAGGAAATGAAATTTCCTTTCGGGAAGGGAAAAGGGATCTTGTGAATCCGAAAAGAAAGGCTTGCAAACCCTCTGGAAAGGAGATAAGTTCAAATGAAATGCAATTGAAAAAAGCAGAAAATCAGTAATTTTAATGTCTTCAAAAAATAGGCTGTGAGGAAATCAGCTGCATTGCAAAGGACCAAAACATGCAAAAAATAGGCTCACAGATGTTGCAAAAGCAGGGGAAAAAGTCAAGGAGGAAGACACAACTTAGGGGGCAAGATATGAGGGACATGGCATGGACACTTCACAAAACAACGAAAAAAAAAAAATTTTTCCAAAGTCAAAGCCATCAAAATGCAGGCAGGCCATACACCAGCAAGTCCAGGCACATGCAGCAAAGCTTGCCAAAATTGATCCCCACTGAAGGCCCAAACAGAAAAGAAGGACCTACAAACACACTGGAACGGAGACTCCATCAAAGGAATTGCAATTGGAGGAGAAAAAAAGGAAATTTGGGAAATCTAGTGACTCTAAGAAAATGGCCCGGGATTATATGAGGTGCAGTGCGAAGGACCAAAAGATGCAAAAATTAATCTAAGAGATGTTGCAAAATCAGGGGAAATAGTCAAGGAGGAAGACACAACTTACGGGGCAAGATATGAGGGACATGGCATCAACAGTTAAACAAAAAAAAAAAAACAAGAAAAAATCTTTCCCAAAGTCAAAGCCATCAAAATGCAGGCAGGCCATACACCAGCAAGTGCAGACACATGCAGCAAAGCTTGCCAAAATTGATCCCCACTGAAGGCCAAAACCGAAAATAAGGACCTACAAACGCGGGGCTCCATGTGTGAGGGGCAGGGCTTCAGGCAGTGAGGGGCGGTGCTCTATGTGTGACGGAAGCGGCTCCATGTGTGTGGGGCAGGGCTCCAGCCAGTGATGGGCGGGGCTCCATGTGGGATGGGCAGGGCTCCATGAGTGAGGGAAGGGGTTCCATGCGTGAGGGGCGGGGTTCCGGGCTGTGAGGGGTGGGGATCCAGTCAGTGAGGGGTGGGGCTCTAGGCAGTGATTGCCGAGGCTCCATGTGTTAGGGTTAGGGCTGCAGCCAGAGAGGGGCAGGGCTCCATGTGTGAGGGAAAAGGCTCCATGTGTGTGGGGCGGGGCTCCAGCCAGTGATGGGCGGGGCTCCATGTGGGATGGGCAGGGCTCCATGCAGTGAGGGATAGGGCTCCATATTTGAGGGGCGGTGCTTCAAATATGAAGGGCAAGGCCCCATGAGTGAAGGCCGGGGTTCCAGGCTTTCAGGGGTGGAGATCCAGTCAGTGAGGGGCGGGGCTCAGGGCAGTGATGGCCGGGGCTCTTTGTGTTAGTGGCAGGGCTCCAGCCAGAGAGGGGCAAGGCTCCATGTGTGAGGGAAAGGACTCCATGTTTGTGGGGCAGGGCTCCAGCCAGTGATGGGCGGGGATCCATGAGGGATGGGCAGGGCTCCATGCAGTCAGGGGCAAGGCTCCATCTTTGAGGGGCGGGGCTCCAATTATGAAGGGCAAGGCCCCATGAGTGAGGCGCGGGGTTCCAGGCTTTCAGGGGTGGGGATCCAGTCAGTGCGGGGGCGGGGCACTAGGCAGTCATGGCTGGGGCTCCCTGTGTGAGGGGCAGGGCTTCAGGCAGTGAGGGGCGGTGGATGGAGACAGCATCGGAAATATTGCATTAGGAAAAGTAAAAATGTAAATTTGGTAAATTTAGTGACTGTAAGAAAATGGCCCTGGATTATGTCAGGTGCAGTGCGAAGGACTAAATGATGCCAAAACAAAGCTCACAGATATTTCAAAAGCAGCAGAAAAAGTCAAGGAGGAAAACACAACTTAGGGGGCAAGATATGAGGGACATGGCATGAATATTTAAAACAAGAAAAAAGAAAAACAAGAAAAAACCGTTCCCAAAGTCAAAGCCTTCAAAATGCAGGCAGGCCATACGCCAGCAAGTGCAGGCACATGCAGCAAAGCTTGCCAAATCTGATCCCCACTGAAGGCCAAAACAGAAAAGAAGGGCCTACAAACAGGCTGGAGCGGAGACACCATCAAAGGAATTGTAATTGGAGGAGAAAAAAAGAAAATTTGGGAAATTTAGTGACTGCAAGAAATGGCCCGGGATAATATCAGGTGCAGTGCGAAGGACCAAAAGATGCAAAAACTAAGCTCACAGATGTTGCAAAAGCAGGGGAAAAAGTCAAGGAGGAAGACACAACTTAGGTGGCAAGATATGAGGACATGGCATGGACACTTCAGAAATCAACCAAAAAATGAAAAAAATCTTTCCCCAAGTCAAAGCCACCAAAAGGCATGGCATGCCATCAAGGGAAGGGAAATGCACCAATGATTCTTCGATTCGTCCCCATTGAAATCACAAGATTTCTTTTCCCTTCCCGAAAGGAAATGAAATTTCCTTTCGGGAAGGGAAAAGGAATCTTGTGAATCCGAAAAGAAAGGCTTGCAAACCCTCTGGAAAGGAGATAAGTTCAAATGAAATGCAATTGAAAAAAGCAGAAAATCAGTAATTTTAATGTCTTCAAAAAATAGGCTGTGAGGAAATCAGCTGAATTGCAAAGGACCAAAACATGCAAAAAATAGGCTCACAGATGTTGCAAAAGCAGGGGAAAAAGTCAAGGAGGAAGACACAACTTAGGGGGCAAGATATGAGGGACATGGCATGGACACTTCACAAAACAACGAAAAAAAAAAAATTTTTCCAAAGTCAAAGCCATCAAAATGCAGGCAGGCCATACACCAGCAAGTCCAGGCACATGCAGCAAAGCTTGCCAAAATTCATCCCCACTGAAGGCCCAAACAGAAAAGAAGGACCTACAAACACACTGGAACGGAGACTCCATCAAAGGAATTGCAATTGGAGGAGAAAAAAAGGAAATTTGGGAAATCTAGTGACTCTAAGAAAATGGCCCGGGATTATATGAGGTGCAGTGCGAAGGACCAAAAGATGCAAAAATTAAGCTAAGAGATGTTGCAAAATCAGGGGAAATAGTCAAGGAGGAAGACACAACTTACGGGGCAAGATATGAGGGACATGGCATCAACAGTTAAACAAAAAAAAAAAAACAAGAAAAAATATTTCCCCAAAGTCAAAGCCATCAAAATGCAGGCAGGCCATACGCCAGCAAGTGCAGACACATGCAGCAAAGCTTGCCAAAATTGATCCCCACTGAAGGCCAAAACCGAAAATAAGGACCTACAAACGCGGGGCTCCATGTGTGAGGGGCAGGGCTTCAGGCAGTGAGGGGCGGTGCTCTATGTGTGACGGAAGCGGCTCCATGTGTGTGGGGCAGGGCTCCAGCCAGTGATGGGCGGGGCTCCATGTGGGATGGGCAGGGCTCCATGAGTGAGGGAAGGGGTTCCATGTGTGAGGGGCGGGGTTCCGGGCTGTGAGGGGTGGGGATCCAGTCAGTGAGGGGTGGGGCTCTAGGCAGTGATTTCCGAGGCTCCATGTGTTAGGGTTAGGGCTGCAGCCAGAGAGGGGCAGGGCTCCATGTGTGAGGGAAAAGGCTCCATGTGTGTGGGGCGGGGCTCCAGCCAGTGATGGGCGGGGCTCCATGTGGGATGGGCAGGGCTCCATGCAGTGAGGGATAGGGCTCCATATTTGAGGGGCGGGGCTTCAAATATGAAGGGCAAGGCCCCATGAGTGAAGGCCGGGGTTCCAGGCTTTCAGGGGTGGGGATCCAGTCAGTGAGGGGCGGGGCTCAGGGCAGTGATGGCCGGGGCTCTTTGTGTTAGTGGCAGGGCTCCAGCCAGAGAGGGGCAAGGCTCCATGTGTGAGGGAAAGGACTCCATGTTTGTGGGGCAGGGCTCCAGCCAGTGATGGGCGGGGATCCATGAGGGATGGGCAGGGCTCCATGCAGTCAGGGGCAAGGCTCCATCTTTGAGGGGCGGGGCTCCAATTATGAAGGGCAAGGCCCCATGAGTGAGGCGCGGGGTTCCAGGCTTTCAGGGGTGGGGATCCAGTCAGTGCGGGGCGGGGCACTAGGCAGTCATGGCTGGGGCTCCCTGTGTGAGGGGCAGGGCTTCAGGCAGTGAGGGGCGGTGGATGGAGACAGCATCGGAAATATTGCATTAGGAAAAGTAAAAATGTAAATTTGGTAAATTTAGTGACTGTAAGAAAATGGCCCGGGATTATGTCAGGTGCAGTGCGAAGGACTAAATGATGCCAAAACAAAGCTCACAGATATTTCAAAAGCAGCAGAAAAAGTCAAGGAGGAAAACACAACTTAGGGGGCAAGATATGAGGGACATGGCATGAATATTTAAAACAAGAAAAAAGAAAAACAAGAAAAAATCGTTCCCAAAGTCAAAGCCTTCAAAATGCAGGCAGGCCATACGCCAGCAAGTGCAGGCACATGCAGCAAAGCTTGCCAAATCTGATCCCCACTGAAGGCCAAAACAGAAAAGAAGGGCCTACAAACAGGCTGGAGCGGAGACACCATCAAAGGAATTGTAATTGGAGGAGAAAAAAAGAAAATTTGGGAAATTTAGTGACTGCAAGAAAATGGCCCGGGATAATATCAGGTGCAGTGCGAAGGACCAAAAGATGCAAAAACTAAGCTCACAGATGTTGCAAAAGCAGGGGAAAAAGTCAAGGAGGAAGACACAACTTAGGTGGCAAGATATGAGGACACGGCATGGACACTTCAGAAATCAACCAAAAAATGAAAAAAATCTTTCCCCAAGTCAAAGCCACCAAAAGGCATGGCATGCCATCAAGGGCAGGGAAATGCACCAATGATTCTTCGATTCGTCCCCATTGAAATCACAAGATTTCTTTTCCCTTCCCGAAAGGAAATGAAATTTCCTTTCGGGAAGGGAAAAGGAATCTTGTGAATCCGAAAAGAAAGGCTTGCAAACACTCTGGAAAGGAGATAAGTTCAAATGAAATGCAATTGAAAAAAGCAGAAAATCAGTAATTTTAATGTCTTCAAAAAATAGGCTGTGAGGAAATCAGCTGAATTGCAAAGGACCAAAACATGCAAAAAATAGGCTCACAGATGTTGCAAAAGCAGGGGAAAAAGTCAAGGAGGAAGACACAACTTAGGGGGCAAGATATGAGGGACATGGCATGGACACTTCACAAAACAACGAAAAAAAAAAATTTTTTCCAAAGTCAAAGCCATCAAAATGCAGGCAGGCCATACACCAGCAAGTCCAGGCACATGCAGCAAAGCTTGCCAAAATTCATCCCCACTGAAGGCCCAAACAGAAAAGAAGGACCTACAAACACACTGGAACGGAGACTCCATCAAAGGAATTGCAATTGGAGGAGAAAAAAAGGAAATTTGGGAAATCTAGTGACTCTAAGAAAATGGCCCGGGATTATATGAGGTGCAGTGCGAAGGACCAAAAGATGCAAAAATTAAGCTAAGAGATGTTGCAAAATCAGGGGAAATAGTCAAGGAGGAAGACACAACTTACGGGGCAAGATATGAGGGACATGGCATCAACAGTTAAACAAAAAAAAAAAAAACAAGAAAAAATATTTCCCAAAGTCAAAGCCATCAAAATGCAGGCAGGCCATACACCAGCAAGTGCAGACACATGCAGCAAAGCTTGCCAAAATTTATCCCCACTGAAGGCCAAAACCGAAAATAAGGACCTACAAACGCGGGGCTCCATGTGTGAGGGGCAGGGCTTCAGGCAGTGAGGGGCGGTGCTCTATGTGTGACGGAAGCGGCTCCATGTGTGTGGGGCAGGGCTCCAGCCAGTGATGGGCGGGGCTCCATGTGGGATGGGCAGGGCTCCATGAGTGAGGGAAGGGGTTCCATGCGTGAGGGGCGGGGTTCCGGGCTGTGAGGGGTGGGGATCCAGTCAGTGAGGGGTGGGGCTCTAGGCAGTGATTGCCGAGGCTCCATGTGTTAGGGTTAGGGCTGCAGCCAGAGAGGGGCAGGGCTCCATGTGTGAGGGAAAAGGCTCCATGTGTGTGGGGCGGGGCTCCAGCCAGTGATGGGCGGGGCTCCATGTGGGATGGGCAGGGCTCCATGCAGTGAGGGATAGGGCTCCATATTTGAGGGGCGGGGCTTCAAATATGAAGGGCAAGGCCCCATGAGTGAAGGCCGGGGTTCCAGGCTTTCAGGGGTGGGGATCCAGTCAGTGAGGGGCGGGGCTCAGGGCAGTGATGGCCGGGGCTCTTTGTGTTAGTGGCAGGGCTCCAGCCAGAGAGGGGCAAGGCTCCATGTGTGAGGGAAAGGGCTCCATGTTTGTGGGGCAGGGCTCCAGCCAGTGATGGGCGGGGATCCATGAGGGATGGGCAGGGCTCCATGCAGTCAGGGGCAAGGCTCCATCTTTGAGGGGCGGGGCTCCAATTATGAAGGGCAAGGCCCCATGAGTGAGGCGCGGGGTTCCAGGCTTTCAGGGGTGGGGATCCAGTCAGTGCGGGGCGGGGCACTAGGCAGTCATGGCTGGGGCTCCCTGTGTGAGGGGCAGGGCTTCAGGCAGTGAGGGGCGGTGGATGGAGACAGCATCGGAAATATTGCATTAGGAAAAGTAAAAATGTAAATTTGGTAAATTTAGTGACTGTAAGAAAATGGCCCTGGATTATGTCAGGTGCAGTGCGAAGGACTAAATGATGCCAAAACAAAGCTCACAGATATTTCAAAAGCAGCAGAAAAAGTCAAGGAGGAAAACACAACTTAGGGGGCAAGATATGAGGGACATGGCATGAATATTTAAAACAAGAAAAAAGAAAAACAAGAAAAAATCGTTCCCAAAGTCAAAGCCTTCAAAATGCAGGCAGGCCATACGCCAGCAAGTGCAGGCACATGCAGCAAAGCTTGCCAAATCTGATCCCCACTGAAGGCCAAAACAGAAAAGAAGGGCCTACAAACAGGCTGGAGCGGAGACACCATCAAAGGAATTGTAATTGGAGGAGAAAAAAAGAAAATTTGGGAAATTTAGTGACTGCAAGAAAATGGCCCGGGATAATATCAGGTGCAGTTCGAAGGACCAAAAGATGCAAAAACTAAGCTCACAGATGTTGCAAAAGCAGGGGAAAAAGTCAAGGAGGAAGACACAACTTAGGTGGCAAGATATGAGGACATGGCATGGACACTTCAGAAATCAACCAAAAAATGAAAAAAATCTTTCCCCAAGTCAAAGCCACCAAAAGGCATGGCATGCCATCAAGGGCAGGGAAATGCACCAATGATTCTTCGATTCGTCCCCATTGAAATCACAAGATTTCTTTTCCCTTCCCGAAAGGAAATGAAATTTCCTTTCGGAAGGGAAAAGGAATCTTGTGAATCCGAAAAGAAAGGCTTGCAAACACTCTGGAAAGGAGATAAGTTCAAATGAAATGCAATTGAAAAAAGCAGAAAATCAGTAATTTTAATGTCTTCAAAAAATAGGCTGTGAGGAAATCAGCTGAATTGCAAAGGACCAAAACATGCAAAAAATAGGCTCACAGATGTTGCAAAAGCAGGGGAAAAAGTCAAGGAGGAAGACACAACTTAGGGGGCAAGATATGAGGGACATGGCATGGACACTTCACAAAACAACGAAAAAAAAAAAATTTTTCCAAAGTCAAAGCCATCAAAATGCAGGCAGGCCATACACCAGCAAGTCCAGGCACATGCAGCAAAGCTTGCCAAAATTCATCCCCACTGAAGGCCCAAACAGAAAAGAAGGACCTACAAACACACTGGAACGGAGACTCCATCAAAGGAATTGCAATTGGAGGAGAAAAAAAGGAAATTTGGGAAATCTAGTGACTCTAAGAAAATGGCCCGGGATTATATGAGGTGCAGTGCGAAGGACCAAAAGATGCAAAAATTAAGATAAGAGATGTTGCAAAATCAGGGGAAATAGTCAAGGAGGAAGACACAACTTACGGGGCAAGATATGAGGGACATGGCATGAACAGTTAAACAAAAAAAAAAAAAAACAAGAAAAAACCTTTCCCCAAGTCAAAGCCATCAAAATGCAGGCAGCCATACGCCAGCAAGTGCAGACACATGCAGCAAAGCTTGCCAAAATTGATCCCCACTGAAGGCCAAAACCGAAAAGAAGGACCTACAAACGCGGGGCTCCATGTGTGAGGGGCAGGGCTTCAGGCAGTGAGGGGCGGTGCTCTATGTGTGACGGAAGCGGCTCCATGTGTGTGGGGCAGGGCTCCAGGCAGTGATGGGCGGGGCTCCATGTGGGATGGGCAGGGCTCCATGAGTGAGGGAAGGGGTTCCATGCGTGAGGGGCGGGGTTCCGGGCTGTGAGGGGTGGGGATCCAGTCAGTGAGGGGTGGGGCTCTAGGCAGTGATTGCCGAGGCTCCATGTGTTAGGGTTAGGGCTGCAGCCAGAGAGGGGCAGGGCTCCATGTGTGAGGGAAAAGGCTCCGTGTGTGTGGGGCAGGGCTCCAGCCAGTGATGGGCGGGGCTCCATGTGGGATGGGCAGGGCTCCATGCAGTGAGGGATAGGGCTCCATATTTGAGGGGCGGGGCTTCAAATATGAAGGGCAAGGCCCCATGAGTGAAGGCCGGGGTTCCAGGCTTTCAGGGGTGGGGATCCAGTCAGTGAGGGGCGGGGCTCAGGGCAGTGATGGCCGGGGCTCTTTGTGTTAGTGGCAGGGCTCCAGCCAGAGAGGGGCAAGGCTCCATGTGTGAGGGAAAGGGCTCCATGTTTGTGGGGCAGGGCTCCAGCCAGTGATGGGCGGGGCTCCATGAGGGATGGGCAGGGCTCCATGCAGTCAGGGGCAAGGCTCCATCTTTGAGGGGCGGGGCTCCAATTATGAAGGGCAAGGCCCCATGAGTGAGGCGCGGGGTTCCAGGCTTTCAGGGGTGGGGATCCAGTCAGTGCGGGGCGGGGCACTAGGCAGTCATGGCTGGGGCTCCCTGTGTGAGGGGCAGGGCTTCAGGCAGTGAGGGGCGGTGGATGGAGACAGCATCGGAAATATTGCATTAGGAAAAGTAAAAATGTAAATTTGGTAAATTTAGTGACTGTAAGAAAATGGCCCGGGATTATGTCAGGTGCAGTGCGAAGGACTAAATGATGCCAAAACAAAGCTCACAGATATTTCAAAAGCAGCGGAAAAAGTCAAGGAGGAAAACACAACTTAGGGGGCAAGATATGAGGGACATGGCATGAATATTTAAAACAAGAAAAAAGAAAAACAAGAAAAAATCGTTCCCAAAGTCAAAGCCTTCAAAATGCAGGCAGGCCATACGCCAGCAAGTGCAGGCACATGCAGCAAAGCTTGCCAAATCTGATCCCCACTGAAGGCCAAAACAGAAAATAAGGGCCTACAAACAGGCTGGAGCGGAGACACCATCAAAGGAATTGTAATTGGAGGAGAAAAAAAGACAATTTGGGAAATTTAGTGACTGTAAGGAAATGGCCCGGGATAATATCAGGTGCAGTGCGAAGGACCAAAAGATGCAAAAACTAAGCTCACAGATGTTGCAAAAGCAGGGGAAAAAGTCAAGGAGAAAGACACAACTTAGGTGGCAAGATATGAGGACATGGCATGGACACTTCAGAAATCAACCAAAAAATGAAAAAAATCTTTCCCCAAGTCAAAGCCACCAAAAGGCATGGCATGCCATCAAGGGCAGGGAAATGCACCAATGATTCTTCGATTCGTCCCCATTGAAATCACAAGATTTCTTTTCCCTTCCCGAAAGGAAATGAAATTTCCTTTCGGGAAGGGAAAAGGAATCTTGTGAATCCCAAAAGAAAGGCTTGCAAACACTCTGGAAAGGAGATAAGTTCAAATGAAATGCAATTGAAAAAAGCAGAAAATCAGTAATTTTAATGTCTTCAAAAAATAGGCTGTGAGGAAATCAGCTGCATTGCAAAGGACCAAAACATGCAAAAAATAGGCTCACAGATGTTGCAAAAGCAGGGGAAAAAGTCAAGGAGGAAGACACAACTTAGGGGGCAAGATATGAGGGACATGGCATGGACACTTCACAAAACAACGAAAAAAAAAATTTTTCCAAAGTCAAAGCCATCAAAATGCAGGCAGGCCATACACCAGCAAGTCCAGGCACATGCAGCAAAGCTTGCCAAAATTGATCCCCACTGAAGGCCCAAACAGAAAAGAAGGACCTACAAACACACTGGAACGGAGACTCCATCAAAGGAATTGCAATTGGAGGAGAAAAAAAGGAAATTTGGGAAATCTAGTTACTCTAAGAAAATGGCCCGGGATTATATGAGGTGCAGTGCGAAGGATCAAAAGATGCAAAAATTAAGCTAAGAGATGTTGCAAAATCAGGGGAAATAGTCAAGGAGGAAGACACAACTTACGGGGCAAGATATGAGGGACATGGCATCAACAGTTAAACAAAAAAAAAAAAACAAGAAAAAATCTTTCCCAAAGTCAAAGCCATCAAAATGCAGGCAGGCCATACGCCAGCAAGTGCAGACAGATGCAGCAAAGCTTGCCAAAATTGATCCCCACTGAAGGCCAAAACCGAAAAGAAGGACCTACAAAGGCGGGGCTCCATGTGTGAGGGGCAGGGCTTCAGGCAGTGAGGGGCGGTGCTCTATGTGTGACGGAAGCGGCTCCATGTGTGTGGGGCAGGGCTCCAGGCAGTGATGGGCGGGGCTCCATGTGGGATGGGCAGGGCTCCATGAGTGAGGGAAGGGGTTCCATGCGTGAGGGGCGGGGTTCCGGGCTGTGAGGGGTGGGGATCCAGTCAGTGAGGGGTGGGGCTCTAGGCAGTGATTGCCGAGGCTCCATGTGTTAGGGTTAGGGCTGCAGCCAGAGAGGGGCAGGGCTCCATGTGTGAGGGAAAAGGCTCCGTGTGTGTGGGGCAGGGCTCCAGCCAGTGATGGGCGGGGCTCCATGTGGGATGGGCAGGGCTCCATGCAGTGAGGGATAGGGCTCCATATTTGAGGGGCGGGGCTTCAAATATGAAGGGCAAGGCCCCATGAGTGAAGGCCGGGGTTCCAGGCTTTCAGGGGTGGGGATCCAGTCAGTGAGGGGCGGGGCTCAGGGCAGTGATGGCCGGGGCTCTTTGTGTTAGTGGCAGGGCTCCAGCCAGAGAGGGGCAAGGCTCCATGTGTGAGGGAAAGGGCTCCATGTTTGTGGGGCAGAGCTCCAGCCAGTGATGGGCGGGGCTCCATGAGGGATGGGCAGGGCTCCATGCAGTCAGGGGCAAGGCTCCATCTTTGAGGGGCGGGGCTCCAATTATGAAGGGCAAGGCCCCATGAGTGAGGCGCGGGGTTCCAGGCTTTCAGGGGTGGGGATCCAGTCAGTGCGGGGCGGGGCACTAGGCAGTCATGGCTGGGGCTCCCTGTGTGAGGGGCAGGGCTTCAGGCAGTGAGGGGCGGTGGATGGAGACAGCATCGGAAATATTGCATTAGGAAAAGTAAAAATGTAAATTTGGTAAATTTAGTGACTGTAAGAAAATGGCCCGGGATTATGTCAGGTGCAGTGCGAAGGACTAAATGATGCCAAAACAAAGCTCACAGATATTTCAAAAGCAGCGGAAAAAGTCAAGGAGGAAAACACAACTTAGGGGGCAAGATATGAGGGACATGGCATGAATATTTAAAACAAGAAAAAAGAAAAACAAGAAAAAATCGTTCCCAAAGTCAAAGCCTTCAAAATGCAGGCAGGCCATATGCCAGCAAGTGCAGGCACATGCAGCAAAGCTTGCCAAATCTGATCCCCACTGAAGGCCAAAACAGAAAATAAGGGCCTACAAACAGGCTGGAGCGGAGACACCATCAAAGGAATTGTAATTGGAGGAGAAAAAAAGACAATTTGGGAAATTTAGTGATTGTAAGGAAATGGCCCGGGATAATATCAGGTGCAGTGCGAAGGACCAAAAGATGCAAAAACTAAGCTCACAGATGTTGCAAAAGCAGGGGAAAAAGTCAAGGAGAAAGACACAACTTAGGTGGCAAGATATGAGGACATGGCATGGACACTTCAGAAATCAACCAAAAAATGAAAAAAATCTTTCCCCAAGTCAAAGCCACCAAAAGGCATGGCATGCCATCAAGGGCAGGGAAATGCACCAATGATTCTTCAATTCGTCCCCATTGAAATCACAAGATTCCTTTTCCCTTCCCGAAAGGAAATGAAATTTCCTTTCGGGAAGGGAAAAGGAATCTTGTGAATCCCAAAAGAAAGGCTTGCAAACACTCTGGAAAGGAGATAAGTTCAAATGAAATGCAATTGAAAAAAGCAGAAAATCAGTAATTTTAATGTCTTCAAAAAATAGGCTGTGAGGAAATCAGCTGCATTGCAAAGGACCAAAACATGCAAAAAATAGGCTCACAGATGTTGCAAAAGCAGGGGAAAAAGTCAAGGAGGAAGACACAACTTATGGGGCAAGATATGAGGGACATGGCATGGACACTTCACAAAACAACGAAAAAAAAAATTTTTCCGAAGTCAAAGCCATCAAAATGCAGGCAGGCCATACACCAGCAAGTCCAGGCACATGCAGCAAAGCTTGCCAAAATTGATCCCCACTGAAGGCCCAAACAGAAAAGAAGGACCTACAAACACACTGGAACGGAGACTCCATCAAAGGAATTGCAATTGGAGGAGAAAAAAAGGAAATTTGGGAAATCTAGTTACTCTAAGAAAATGGCCCGGGATTATATGAGGTGCAGTGCGAAGGATCAAAAGATGCAAAAATTAAGCTAAGAGATGTTGCAAAATCAGGGGAAATAGTCAAGGAGGAAGACACAACTTACGGGGCAAGATATGAGGGACATGGCATCAACAGTTAAACAAAAAAAAAAAAAACAAGAAAAAATATTTCCCAAAGTCAAAGCCATCAAAATGCAGGCAGGCCATACGCCAGCAAGTGCAGACAGATGCAGCAAAGCTTGCCAAAATTGATCCCCACTGAAGGCCAAAACCGAAAAGAAGGACCTACAAAGGCGGGGCTCCATGTGTGAGGGGCAGGGCTTCAGGCAGTGAGGGGCGGTGCTCTATGTGTGACGGAAGCGGCTCCATGTGTGTGGGGCAGGGCTCCAGGCAGTGATGGGCGGGGCTCCATGTGGGATGGGCAGGGCTCCATGAGTGAGGGAAGGGGTTCCATGCGTGAGGGGCGGGGTTCCGGGCTGTGAGGGGTGGGGATCCAGTCAGTGAGGGGTGGGGCTCTAGGCAGTGATTGCCGAGGCTCCATGTGTTAGGGTTAGGGCTGCAGCCAGAGAGGGGCAGGGCTCCATGTGTGAGGGAAAAGGCTCCGTGTGTGTGGGGCAGGGCTCCAGCCAGTGATGGGCGGGGCTCCATGTGGGATGGGCAGGGCTCCATGCAGTGAGGGATAGGGCTCCATATTTGAGGGGCGGGGCTTCAAATATGAAGGGCAAGGCCCCATGAGTGAAGGCCGGGGTTCCAGGCTTTCAGGGGTGGGGATCCAGTCAGTGAGGGGCGGGGCTCAGGGCAGTGATGGCCGGGGCTCTTTGTGTTAGTGGCAGGGCTCCAGCCAGAGAGGGGCAAGGCTCCATGTGTGAGGGAAAGGGCTCCATGTTTGTGGGGCAGGGCTCCAGCCAGTGATGGGCGGGGATCCATGAGGGATGGGCAGGGCTCCATGCAGTCAGGGGCAAGGCTCCATCTTTGAGGGGCGGGGGCTCCAATTATGAAGGGCAAAGCCCCATGAGTGAGGTGCGGGGTTCCAGGCTTTCAGGGGTGGGGATCCAGTCAGTGCGGGGCGGGGCACTAGGCAGTCATGACTGGGGCTCCCTGTGTGAGGGGCAGGGCTTCAGGCAGTGAGGGACGGTGGATGGAGACAGCATCGGAAATATTGCATTAGGAAAAGTAAAAATGTAAATTTGGTAAATTTAGTGACTGTAAGAAAATGGCCCCGGATTATGTCAGGTGCAGTGCGAAGGACTAAATGATGCCAAAACAAAGCTCACAGATATTTCAAAAGCAGCGGAAAAGGTCAAGGAGGAAGACACAACTTAGGGGGCAAGATATGAGGGACATGGCATGAATATTTAAAACAAGGAAAAAGAAAAACAAGAAAAAATCGTTCCCAAAGTCAAAGCCTTCAAAATGCAGGCAGGCCATATGCCAGCAAGTGCAGGCACATGCAGCAAAGCTTGCCAAATCTGATCCCCACTGAAGGCCAAAACAAAAAATAAGGGCCTACAAACAGGCTGGAGCGGAGACAACATCAAAGGAATTGTAATTGGAGGAGAAAAAAAGAAAATTTGGGAAATTTAGTGGCTGTAAGGAAATGGCCCGGGATAGTATCAGGTGCAGTGCGAAGGACCAAAAGATGCAAAAACTAAGCTCACAGATGTTGCAAAAGCAGGGGAAAAAGTCAAGGAGGAAGACACAACTTAGGTGGCAAGATATGAGGACATGGCATGGACACTTCAGAAATCAACCAAAAAATGAAAAAAATCTTTCCCCAAGTCAAAGCCACCAAAAGGCATGGCATGCCATCAAGGGCAGGGAAATGCACCAATGATTCTTTGATTCGTCCCCATTGAAATCACAAGATTCCTTTTCCCTTCCCGAAAGGAAATGAAATTTCCTTTCGGGAAGGGAAAAGGAATCTTGTGAATCCCAAAAGAAAGGCTTGCAAACACTCTGGAAAGGAGATAAGTTCAAATGAAATGCAATTGAAAAAAGCAGAAAATCAGTAATTTTAATGTCTTCAAAAAATAGGCTGTGAGGAAATCAGCTGCATTGCAAAGGACCAAAACATGCAAAAAATAGGCTCACAGATGTTGCAAAAGCAGGGGAAAAAGTCAAGGAGGAAGACACAACTTAGGGGGCAAGATATGAGGGACATGGCATGGACACTTCACAAAACAACGAAAAAAAGAAAATTTTTCCAAAGGCAAAGCCATCAAAATGCAGGCAGGCAATACACCAGCAAGTCCAGGCACATGCAGCAAAGCTTGCCAAAATTGATCCCCACTGAAGGCCCAAACAGAAAAGAAGGACCTACAAACACACTGGAACGGAGACTCCATCAAAGGAATTGCAATTGGAGGAGAAAAAAAGGAAATTTCGGAAATCTAGTTACTGTAAGAAAATGGCCCGGGATTATATGAGGTGCAGTGCGAAGGACCAAAAGATGCAAAAATTAAACTAAGAGATGTTGCAAAATCAGGGGAAATAGTCAAGGAGGAAGACACAACTTACGGGGCAAGATATGAGGGACATGGCATGAACAGTTAAACAAAAAAAAAAAAACAAGAAAAAATCTTTCCCAAAGTCAAAGCCATCGAAATGCAGGCAGGCCATACGCCAGCAGGTGCAGACACATGCAGCAAAGCTTGCCAAAATTGATCCCCACTGAAGGCCAAAACCGAAAAGAAGGACCTACAAACGCGGGGCTCCATGTGTGAGGGGCAGGGCTTCAGGCAGTGAGGGGCGGTGCTCTATGTGTGACGGAAGCGTCTCCATGTGTGTGGGGCAGGGCTCCAGGCAGTGATGGGCGGGGCTCCATGTGGGATGGGCAGGGCTCCATGAGTGAAGGAAGGGGTTCCATGCGTGAGGGGCGGGGTTCCGGGCTGTGAGGGGTGGGGATCCAGTCAGTGAGGGGTGGGGCTCTAGGCAGTGATTGCCGAGGCTCCATGTGTTAGGGTTAGGGCTGCAGCCAGAGAGTGGCAGGGCTCCATGTGTGAGGGAAAAGGCTCCGTGTGTGTGGGGCAGGGCTCCAGCCAGTGATGGGCGGGGCTCCATGTGGGATGGGCAGGGCTCCATGCAGTGAGGGATAGGGCTCCATATTTGAGGGGCGGGGCTTCAAATATGAAGGGCAAGGCCCCATGAGTGAAGGCCGGGGTTCCAGGCTTTCAGGGGTGGGGATCCAGTCAGTGAGGGGCGGGGCTCAGGGCAGTGATGGCCGGGGCTCTTTGTGTTAGTGGCAGGGCTCCAGCCAGAGAGGGGCAAGGCTCCATGTGTGAGGGAAAGGGCTCCATGTTTGTGGGGCAGGGCTCCAGCCAGTGATGGGCGGGGATCCATGAGGGATGGGCAGGGCTCCATGCAGTCAGGGGCAAGGCTCCATATTTGAGGGGCGGGGCTCCAATTATGAAGGGCAAGGCCCCATGAGTGAGGCGCGGGGTTCCAGGCTTTCAGGGGTGGGGATCCAGTCAGTGCGGGGCGGGGCACTAGGCAGTCATGGCTGGGGCTCCCTGTGTGAGGGGCAGGGCTTCAGGCAGTGAGGGGCGGTGGATGGAGACAGCATCGGAAATATTGCATTAGGAAAAGTAAAAATGTAAATTTGGTAAATCTAGTGACTGTAAGAAAATGGCCCGGGATTATGTCCGGTGCAGTGCGAAGGACTAAATGATGCCAAAACAAAGCTCACAGATATTTCAAAAGCAGCAGAAAAAGTCAAGGAGGAAAACACAACTTAGGGGGCAAGATATGAGGGACATGGCATGAATATTTAAAACAAGGAAAAAGAAAAACAAAAAAAAATCGTTCCCAAAGTCAAAGCCTTCAAAACGCAGGCAGGCCATATGCCAGCAAGTGCAGGCACATGCAGCAAAGCTTGCCAAATCTGATCCCCACTGAAGGCCAAAACAGAAAATAAGGGCCTACAAACAGGCTGGAGCGGAGACACCATCAAAGGAATTGTAATTGGAGGAGAAAAAAAGACAATTTGGGAAATTTAGTGACTGTAAGGAAATGGCCCGGGATAATATCAGGTGCAGTGCGAAGGACCAAAAGATGCAAAAACTAAGCTCACAGATGTTGCAAAAGCAGGGGAAAAAGTCAAGGAGGAAGACACAACTTAGGTGGCAAGATATGAGGACATGGCATGGACACTTCAGAAATCAACCAAAAAATGAAAAAAATCTTTCCCCAAGTCAAAGCCACCAAAAGGCATGGCATGCCATCAAGGGCAGGGAAATGCACCAATGATTCTTCGATTCATCCCCATTGAAATCACAAGATTTCTTTTCCCTTCCCGAAAGGAAATGAAATTTCCTTTCGGGAAGGGAAAAGGAATCTTGTGAATCCCAAAAGAAAGGCTTGCAAACACTCTGGAAAGGAGATAAGTTCAAATGAAATGCAATTGAAAAAAGCAGAAAATCAGTAATTTTAATGTCTTCAAAAAATAGGCTGTGAGGAAATCAGCTGCATTGCAAAGGACCAAAACATGCAAAAAATAGGCTCACAGATGTTGCAAAAGCAGGGGAAAAAGTCAAGGAGGAAGACACAACTTAGGGGGCAAGATATGAGGGACATGGCATGGACACTTCAGAAAACAACGAAAAAAAAAAATTTTTCCAAAGTCAAAGCCATCAAAATGCAGGCAGGCAATACACCAGCAAGTCCAGGCACATGCAGCAAAGCTTGCCAAAATTCATCCCCACTGAAGGCCCAAACAGAAAAGAAGGACCTACAAACACACTGGAACGGAGACTCCATCAAAGGAATTGCAATTGGAGGAGAAAAAAAGGAAATTTGGGAAATCTAGTGACTCTAAGAAAATGGCCCGGGATTATATGAGGTGCAGTGCGAAGGACCAAAAGATGCAAAAATTAAGCTAAGAGATGTTGCAAAATCAGGGGAAATAGTCAAGGAGGAAGACACAACTTACGGGGCAAGATATGAGGGACATGGCATGAAGAGTTAAACAAAAAATAAAAACAAGAAAAAATCTTTCCCAAAGTCAAAGCCATCGAAATGCAGGCAGGCCATACGCCAGCAGGTGCAGACACATGCAGCAAAGCTTGCCAAAATTGATCCCCACTGAAGGCCAAAACCGAAAAGAAGGACCTACAAAGGCGGGGCTCCATGTGTGAGGGGCAGGGCTTCAGGCAGTGAGGGGCGGTGCTCTATGTGTGACGGAAGCGGCTCCATGTGTGTGGGGCAGGGCTCCAGGCAGTGATGGGCGGGGCTCCATGTGGGATGGGCAGGGCTCCATGAGTGAGGGAAGGGGTTCCATGCGTGAGGGGTGGGGATCCAGTCAGTGAGGGGTGGGGCTCTAGGCAGTGATTGCCGAGGCTCCATGTGTTAGGGTTAGGGCTGCAGCCAGAGAGGGGCAGGGCTCCATGTGTGAGGGAAAAGGCTCCGTGTGTGTGGGGCAGGGCTCCAGCCAGTGATGGGCGGGGCTCCATGTGGGATGGGCAGGGCTCCATGCAGTGAGGGATAGGGCTCCATATTTG
Organism: Artemisiospiza belli; assembly: GCA_021963965.1. Taxonomy (NCBI): domain Eukaryota; kingdom Metazoa; phylum Chordata; class Aves; order Passeriformes; family Passerellidae; genus Artemisiospiza; species Artemisiospiza belli. The sequence continues at coordinate 236,494 of JAKDEW010000441.1, forward strand.
AGGGGCGGGGCTTCAAATATGAAGGGCAAGGCCCCATGAGTGAAGGCCGGGGTTCCAGGCTTTCAGGGGTGGGGATCCAGTCAGTGAGGGGCGGGGCTCAGGGCAGTGATGGCCGGGGCTCTTTGTGTTAGTGGCAGGGCTCCAGCCAGAGAGGGGCAAGGCTCCATGTGTGAGGGAAAGGGCTCCATGTTTGTGGGGCAGGGCTCCAGCCAGTGATGGGCGGGGATCCATGAGGGATGGGCAGGGCTCCATGCAGTCAGGGGCAAGGCTCCATCTTTGAGGGGCGGGGCTCCAATTATGAAGGGCAAAGCCCCATGAGTGAGGTGCGGGGTTCCAGGCTTTCAGGGGTGGGGATCCAGTCAGTGCGGGGCGGGGCACTAGGCAGTCATGGCTGGGGCTCCCTGTGTGAGGGGCAGGGCTTCAGGCAGTGAGGGACGGTGGATGGAGACAGCATCGGAAATATTGCATTAGGAAAAGTAAAAATGTAAATTTGGTAAATTTAGTGACTGTAAGAAAATGGCCCCGGATTATGTCAGGTGCAGTGCGAAGGACTAAATGATGCCAAAACAAAGCTCACAGATATTTCAAAAGCAGCGGAAAAAGTCAAGGAGGAAGACACAACTTAGGGGGCAAGATATGAGGGACATGGCATGAATATTTAAAACAAGGAAAAAGAAAAACAAGAAAAAATCGTTCCCAAAGTCAAAGCCTTCAAAATGCAGGCAGGCCATATGCCAGCAAGTGCAGGCACATGCAGCAAAGCTTGCCAAATCTGATCCCCACTGAAGGCCAAAACAAAAAATAAGGGCCTACAAACAGGCTGGAGCGGAGACAACATCAAAGGAATTGTAATTGGAGGAGAAAAAAAGAAAATTTGGGAAATTTAGTGGCTGTAAGGAAATGGCCCGGGATAGTATCAGGTGCAGTGCGAAGGACCAAAAGATGCAAAAACTAAGCTCACAGATGTTGCAAAAGCAGGGGAAAAAGTCAAGGAGGAAGACACAACTTAGGTGGCAAGATATGAGGACATGGCATGGACACTTCAGAAATCAACCAAAAAATGAAAAAAATCTTTCCCCAAGTCAAAGCCACCAAAAGGCATGGCATGCCATCAAGGGCAGGGAAATGCACCAATGATTCTTTGATTCGTCCCCATTGAAATCACAAGATTCCTTTTCCCTTCCCGAAAGGAAATGAAATTTCCTTTCGGGAAGGGAAAAGGAATCTTGTGAATCCCAAAAGAAAGGCTTGCAAACACTCTGGAAAGGAGATAAGTTCAAATGAAATGCAATTGAAAAAAGCAGAAAATCAGTAATTTTAATGTCTTCAAAAAATAGGCTGTGAGGAAATCAGCTGCATTGCAAAGGACCAAAACATGCAAAAAATAGGCTCACAGATGTTGCAAAAGCAGGGGAAAAAGTCAAGGAGGAAGACACAACTTATGGGGCAAGATATGAGGGACATGGCATGGACACTTCACAAAACAACGAGAAAAAGAAAATTTTTCCAAAGGCAAAGCCATCAAAATGCAGGCAGGCAATACACCAGCAAGTCCAGGCACATGCAGCAAAGCTTGCCAAAATTGATCCCCACTGAAGGCCCAAACAGAAAAGAAGGACCTACAAACACACTGGAACGGAGACTCCATCAAAGGAATTGCAATTGGAGGAGAAAAAAAGGAAATTTCGGAAATCTAGTTACTGTAAGAAAATGGCCCGGGATTATATGAGGTGCAGTGCGAAGGACCAAAAGATGCAAAAATTAAACTAAGAGATGTTGCAAAATCAGGGGAAATAGTCAAGGAGGAAGACACAACTTACGGGGCAAGATATGAGGGACATGGCATGAACAGTTAAACAAAAAAAAAAAAACAAGAAAAAATCTTTCCCAAAGTCAAAGCCATCGAAATGCAGGCAGGCCATACGCCAGCAGGTGCAGACACATGCAGCAAAGCTTGCCAAAATTGATCCCCACTGAAGGCCAAAACAGAAAAGAAGGACCTACAAACGCGGGGCTCCATGTGTGAGGGGCAGGGCTTCAGGCAGTGAGGGGCGGTGCTCTATGTGTGACGGAAGCGGCTCCATGTGTGTGGGGCAGGGCTCCAGGCAGTGATGGGCGGGGCTCCATGTGGGATAGGCAGGGCTCCATGAGTGAAGGAAGGGGTTCCATGCGTGAGGGGCGGGGTTCCGGGCTGTGAGGGGTGGGGATCCAGTCAGTGAGGGGTGGGGCTCTAGGCAGTGATTGCCGAGGCTCCATGTGTTAGGGTTAGGGCTGCAGCCAGAGAGTGGCAGGGCTCCATGTGTGAGGGAAAAGGCTCCGTGTGTGTGGGGCAGGGCTCCAGCCAGTGATGGGCGGGGCTCCATGTGGGATGGGCAGGGCTCCATGCAGTGAGGGATAGGGCTCCATATTTGAGGGGCGGGGCTTCAAATATGAAGGGCAAGGCCCCATGAGTGAAGGCCGGGGTTCCAGGCTTTCCGGGGTGGGGATCCAGTCAGTGAGGGGCGGGGCTCAGGGCAGTGATGGCCGGGGCTCTTTGTGTTAGTGGCAGGGCTCCAGCCAGAGAGGGGCAAGGCTCCATGTGTGAGGGAAAGGGCTCCATGTTTGTGGGGCAGGGCTCCAGCCAGTGATGGGCGGGGCTCCATGTGGGATGGGCAGGGCTCCATGCAGTCAGGGGCAAGGCTCCATATTTGAGGGGCGGGGCTCCAATTATGAAGGGCAAGGCCCCATGAGTGAGGCGCGGGGTTCCAGGCTTTCAGGGGTGGGGATCCAGTCAGTGCGGGGCGGGGCACTAGGCAGTCATGGCTGGGGCTCCCTGTGTGAGGGGCAGGGCTTCAGGCAGTGAGGGGCGGTGGATGGAGACAGCATCGGAAATATTGCATTAGGAAAAGTAAAAATGTAAATTTGGTAAATTTAGTGACTGTAAGAAAATGGCCCCGGATTATGTCAGGTGCAGTGCGAAGGACTAAATGATGCCAAAACAAAGCTCACAGATATTTCAAAAGCAGCGGAAAAAGTCAAGGAGGAAAACACAACTTAGGGGGCAAGATATGAGGGACATGGCATGAATATTTAAAACAAGGAAAAAGAAAAACAAAAAAAAATCGTTCCCAAAGTCAAAGCCTTCAAAACGCAGGCAGGCCATATGCCAGCAAGTGCAGGCACATGCAGCAAAGCTTGCCAAATCTGATCCCCACTGAAGGCCAAAACAGAAAATAAGGGCCTACAAACAGGCTGGAGCGGAGACACCATCAAAGGAATTGTAATTGGAGGAGAAAAAAAGACAATTTGGGAAATTTAGTGACTGTAAGGAAATGGCCCGGGATAATATCAGGTGCAGTGCGAAGGACCAAAAGATGCAAAAACTAAGCTCACAGATGTTGCAAAAGCAGGGGAAAAAGTCAAGGAGGAAGACACAACTTAGGTGGCAAGATATGAGGACATGGCATGGACACTTCAGAAATCAACCAAAAAATGAAAAAAATCTTTCCCCAAGTCAAAGCCACCAAAAGGCATGGCATGCCATCAAGGGCAGGGAAATGCACCAATGATTCTTCGATTCATCCCCATTGAAATCACAAGATTTCTTTTCCCTTCCCGAAAGGAAATGAAATTTCCTTTCGGGAAGGGAAAAGGAATCTTGTGAATCCCAAAAGAAAGGCTTGCAAACACTCTGGAAAGGAGATAAGTTCAAATGAAATGCAATTGAAAAAATCAGAAAATCAGTAATTTTAATGTCTTCAAAAAATAGGCTGTGAGGAAATCAGCTGCATTGCAAAGGACCAAAACATGCAAAAAATAGGCTCACAGATGTTGCAAAAGCAGGGGAAAAAGTCAAGGAGGAAGACACAACTTAGGGGGCAAGATATGAGGGACATGGCATGGACACTTCAGAAAACAACGAAAAAAAAAAATTTTTCCAAAGTCAAAGCCATCAAAATGCAGGCAGGCAATACACCAGCAAGTCCAGGCACATGCAGCAAAGCTTGCCAAAATTCATCCCCACTGAAGGCCCAAACAGAAAAGAAGGACCTACAAACACACTGGAACGGAGACTCCATCAAAGGAATTGCAATTGGAGGAGAAAAAAAGGAAATTTGGGAAATCTAGTGACTCTAAGAAAATGGCCCGGGATTATATGAGGTGCAGTGCGAAGGACCAAAAGATGCAAAAATTAAGCTAAGAGATGTTGCAAAATCAGGGGAAATAGTCAAGGAGGAAGACACAACTTACGGGGCAAGATATGAGGGACATGGCATGAACAGTTAAACAAAAAAAAAAAAAACAAGAAAAAATCTTTCGCAAAGTCAAAGCCATCAAAATGCATGCAGGCAATACACCAGCAAGTCCAGGCACATGCAGCAAAGCTTGCCAAAATTGATCCCCACTGAAGGCCAAAACCGAAAAGTAGGACCTACAAACGCGGGGCTCCATGTGTGAGGGGCAGGGCTTCAGGCAGTGAGGGGCGGTGCTCTATGTGTGACGGAAGCGGCTCCATGTGTGTGGGGCAGGGCTCCAGCCAGTGATGGGCGGGGCTCCATGTGGGATGGGCAGGGCTCCATGAGTGAGGGAAGGGGTTCCATGCGTGAGGGGCGGGGGTTCCGGGCTGTGAGGGGTGGGGATCCAGTCAGTGAGGGGTGGGGCTCTAGGCAGTGATTGCCGAGGCTCCATGTGTTAGGGTTAGGGCTGCAGCCAGAGAGGGGCAGGGCTCCATGTGTGAGGGAAAAGGCTCCATGTGTGTGGGGCAGGGCTCCAGCCAGTGATGGGCGGGGCTCCATGTGGGATGGGCAGGGCTCCATGCAATGAGGGATAGGGCTCCATATTTGAGGGGCGGGGCTTCAAATATGAAGGGCAAGGCCCCATGAGTGAAGGCCGGGGTTCCAGGCTTTCAGGGGTGGGGATCCAGTCAGTGAGGGGCGGGGCTCAGGGCAGTGATGGCCGGGGCTCTTTGTGTTAGTGGCAGGGCTCCAGCCAGAGAGGGGCAAGGCTCCATGTGTGAGGGAAAGGGCTCCATGTTTGTGGGGCAGGGCTCCAGCCAGTGATGGGCGGGGATCCATGAGGGATGGGCAGGGCTCCATGCAGTCAGGGGCAAGGCTCCATATTTGAGGGGCGGGGCTCCAATTATGAAGGGCAAGGCCCCATGAGTGAGGCGCGGGGTTCCAGGCTTTCAGGGGTGGGGATCCAGTCAGTGCGGGGCGGGGCACTAGGCAGTCATGGCTGGGGCTCCCTGTGTGAGGGGCAGGGCTTCAGGCAGTGAGGGACGGTGGATGGAGACAGCATCGGAAATATTGCATTAGGAAAAGTAAAAATGTAAATTTGGTAAATCTAGTGACTGTAAGAAAATGGCCCGGGATTATGTCCGGTGCAGTGCGAAGGACTAAATGATGCCAAAACAAAGCTCACAGATATTTCAAAAGCAGCGGAAAAAGTCAAGGAGGAAAACACAACTTAGGGGGCAAGATATGAGGGACATGGCATGAATATTTTAAACAAGGAAAAAGAAAAACAAGAAAAAATCGTTCCCAAAGTCAAAGCCTTCAAAATGCAGGCAGGCCATACGCCAGCAAGTGCAGGCACATGCAGCAAAGCTTGCCAAATCTGATCCCCACTGAAGGCCAAAACAGAAAAGAAGGGCCTACAAACAGGCTGGAGCGGAGACACCATCAAAGGAATTGTAATTGGAGGAGAAAAAAAGAAAATTTGGGAAATTTAGTGACTGTAAGGAAATGGCCCGGGATAATATCAGGTGCAGTGCGAAGGACCAAAAGATGCAAAAACTAAGCTCACAGATGTTGCAAAAGCAGGGGAAAAACTCAAGGAGGAAGACACAACTTATGTGGCAAGATATGAGGACATGGCATGGACACTTCAGAAATCAACCAAAAAATGAAAAAAATCTTTCCCCAAGTCAAAGCCACCAAAAGGCATGGCATGCCATCAAGGGCAGGGAAATGCACCAATGATTCTTTGATTCGTCCCCATTGAAATCACAAGATTCCTTTTCCCTTCCCGAAAGGAAATGAAATTTCCTTTCGGGAAGGGAAAAGGAATCTTGTGAATCCCAAAAGAAAGGCTTGCAAACACTCTGGAAAGGAGATAAGTTCAAATGAAATGCAATTGAAAAAAGCAGAAAATCAGTAATTTTAATGTCTTCAAAAAATAGGCTGTGAGGAAATCAGCTGCATTGCAAAGGACCAAAACATGCAAAAAATAGGCTCACAGATGTTGCAAAAGCAGGGGAAAAAGTCAAGGAGGAAGACACAACTTAGGGGGCAAGATATGAGGGACATGGCATGGACACTTCAGAAAACAACGAAAAAAAAAAATTTTTCCAAAGTCAAAGCCATCAAAATGCAGGCAGGCCATACACCAGCAAGTCCAGGCACATGCAGCAAAGCTTGCCAAAATTCATCCCCACTGAAGGCCCAAACAGAAAAGAAGGACCTACAAACACACTGGAACGGAGACTCCATCAAAGGAATTGCAATTGGAGGAGAAAAAAAGGAAATTTGGGAAATCTAGTGACTCTAAGAAAATGGCCCGGGATTATATGAGGTGCAGTGCGAAGGACCAAAAGATGCAAAAATTAAGCTAAGAGATGTTGCAAAATCAGGGGAAATAGTCAAGGAGGAAGACACAACTTACGGGGCAAGGTATGAGGGACATGGCATCAACAGTTAAACAAAAAAATAAACAAGAAAAAATCTTTCCCAAAGTCAAAGCCATCAAAATGCAGGCAGGCCATACACCAGCAGGTGCAGACACATGCAGCAAAGCTTGCCAAAATTGATCCCCACTGAAGGCCAAAACCGAAAAGAAGGACCTACAAACGCGGGGCTCCATGTGTGAGGGGCAGGGCTTCAGGCAGTGAGGGGCGGTGCTCTATGTGTGACGGAAGCGGCTCCATGTGTGTGGGGCAGGGCTCCAGGCAGTGATGGGCGGGGCTCCATGTGGGATGGGCAGGGCTCCATGAGTGAGGGAAGGGGTTCCATGCGTGAGGGGCGGGGTTCCGGGCTGTGAGGGGTGGGGATCCAGTCAGTGAGGGGTGGGGCTCTAGGCAGTGATTGCCGAGGCTCCATGTGTTAGGGTTAGGGCTGCAGCCAGAGAGGGGCAGGGCTCCATGTGTGAGGGAAAAGGCTCCGTGTGTGTGGGGCAGGGCTCCAGCCAGTGATGGGCGGGGCTCCATGTGGGATGGGCAGGGCTCCATGCAGTGAGGGATAGGGCTCCATATTTGAGGGGCGGGGCTTCAAATATGAAGGGCAAGGCGCCATGAGTGAAGGCCGGGGTTCCAGGCTTTCAGGGGTGGGGATCCAGTCAGTGAGGGGCGGGGCTCAGGGCAGTGATGGCCGGGGCTCTTTGTGTTAGTGGCAGGGCTCCAGCCAGAGAGGGGCAAGGCTCCATGTGTGAGGGAAAGGGCTCCATGTTTGTGGGGCAGGGCTCCAGCCAGTGATGGGCGGGGATCCATGAGGGATGGGCAGGGCTCCATGCAGTCAGGGGCAAGGCTCCATATTTGAGGGGCGGGGCTCCAATTATGAAGGGCAAGGCCCCATGAGTGAGGCGCGGGGTTCCAGGCTTTCAGGGGTGGGGATCCAGTCAGTGCGGGGCGGGGCACTAGGCAGTCATGGCTGGGGCTCCCTGTGTGAGGGGCAGGGCTTCAGGCAGTGAGGGGCGGTGGATGGAGACAGCATCGGAAATATTGCATTAGGAAAAGTAAAAATGTAAATTTGGTAAATTTAGTGACTGTAAGAAAATGGCCCGGGATTATGTCCGGTGCAGTGCGAAGGACTAAATGATGCCAAAACAAAGCTCACAGATATTTCAAAAGCAGCGGAAAAAGTCAAGGAGGAAAACACAACTTAGGGGGCAAGATATGAGGGACATGGCATGAATATTTAAAACAAGAAAAAAGAAAAACAAGAAAAAATCGTTCCCAAAGTCAAAGCCTTCAAAATGCAGGCAGGCCATACGCCAGCAAGTGCAGGCACATGCAGCAAAGCTTGCCAAATCTGATCCCCACTGAAGGCCAAAACAGAAAATAAGGGCCTACAAACAGGCTGGAGCGGAGACACCATCAAAGGAATTGTAATTGGAGGAGAAAAAAAGAAAATTTGGGAAATTTAGTGACTGTAAGGAAATGGCCCGGGATAATATCAGGTGCAGTGCGAAGGACCAAAAGATGCAAAAACTAAGCTCACAGATGTTGCAAAAGCAGGGGAAAAAGTCAAGGAGGAAGACACAACTTAAGTGGCAAGATATGAGGACATGGCATGGACACTTCAGAAATCAACCAAAAAATGAAAAAAATCTTTCCCCAAGTCAAAGCCACCAAAAGGCATGGCATGCCATCAAGGGCAGGGAAATGCACCAATGATTCTTTGATTCGTCCCCATTGAAATCACAAGATTTCTTTTCCATTCCTGAAAGGAAATGAAATTTCCTTTCGGGAAGGGAAAAGGAATCTTGTGAATCCCAAAAGAAAGGCTTGCAAACACTCTGGAAAGGAGATAAGTTCAAATGAAATGCAATTGAAAAAAGCAGAAAATCAGTAATTCTAATGCCTTCAAAAAATAGGCTGTGAGGAAATCAGCTGCATTGCAAAGGACCAAAACATGCAAAAAATAGGCTCACAGATGTTGCAAAAGCAGGGGAAAAAGTCAAGGAGGAAGACACAACTTAGGGGGCAAGATATGAGGGACATGGCATGGACACTTCACAAAACAACAAAAAAAAAAAATTTTCCAAAGTCAAAGCCATCAAAATGCAGGCAGGCCATACACCAGCAAGTCCAGGCACATGCAGCAAAGCTTGCTAAAATTCATCCCCACTGAAGGCCCCAACAGAAAAGAAGGACCTACAAACACACTGGAATGGAGACTCCATCAAAGGAATTGCAATTGGAGGAGAAATAAAGGAAATTTGGGAAATCTAGTTACTCTAAGAAAATGGCCTGGGATTATATGAGGTGCAGTGCGAAGGACCAAAAGATGCAAAAATTAAGCTAAGAGATGTTGCAAAATCAGGGGAAATAGTCAAGGAGGAAGACACAACTTACGGGGCAAGATATGAGGGACATGGCATGAACAGTTAAACAAAAAAAAAAAAACAAGAAAAAATCTTTCCCAAAGTCAAAGCCATCAAAATGCAGGCAGGCCATACACCAGCAGGTGCAGACACATGCAGCAAAGCTTGCCAAAATTGATCCCCACTGAAGGCCAAAACCGAAAAGAAGGACCTACAAACGCGGGGCTCCATGTGTGAGGGGCAGGGCTTCAGGCAGTGAGGGGCGGTGCTCTGTGTGTGACGGAAGCGGCTCCATGTGTGTGGGGCAGGGCTCCAGCCAGTGATGGGCGGGGCTCCATGAGTGAGGGAAGGGGTTCCATGCGTGAGGGGCGGGGTTGCGGGCTGTGAGGGGTGGGGATCCAGTCAGTGAGGGGTGGGGCTCTAGGCAGTGATTGCCGAGGCTCCATGTGTTAGGGTTAGGGCTGCAGCCAGAGAGGGGCAGGGCTCCATGTGTGAGGGAAAAGGCTCCATGTGTGTGGGGCAGGGCTCCAGCTAGTGATGGGCGGGGCTCCATGTGGGATGGGCAGGGCTCCATGCAGTGAGGGATAGGGCTCCATATTTGAGGGGCGGGGCTTCAAATATGAAGGGCAAGGCCCCATGAGTGAAGGCCGGGGTTCCAGGCTTTCCGGGGTGGGGATCCAGTCAGTGAGGGGCGGGGCTCAGGGCAGTGATGGCCGGGGCTCTTTGTGTTAGTGGCAGGGCTCCAGCCAGAGAGGGGCAAGGCTCCATGTGTGAGGGAAAGGGCTCCATGTTTGTGGGGCAGGGCTCCAGCCAGTGATGGGCGGGGATCCATGAGGGATGGGCAGGGCTCCATGCAGTCAGGGGCAAGGCTCCATCTTTGAGGGGCGGGGCTCCAATTATGAAGGGCAAGGCCCCATGAGTGAGGCGCGGGGTTCCAGGCTTTCAGGGGTGGGGATCCAGTCAGTGCGGGGCGGGGCACTAGGCAGTCATGGCTGGGGCTCCCTGTGTGAGGGGCAGGGCTTCAGGCAGTGAGGGGCGGTGGATGGAGACAGCATCGGAAATATTGCATTAGGAAAAGTAAAAATGTAAATTTGGTAAATTTAGTGACTGTAAGAAAATGGCCCGGGATTATGTCAGGTGCAGTGCGAAGGACTAAATGATGCCAAAACAAAGCTCACAGATATTTCAAAAGCAGCGGAAAAAGTCAAGGAGGAAAACACAACTTAGGGGGCAAGATATGAGGGACATGGCATGAATATTTAAAACAAGAAAAAAGAAAAACAAGAAAAAATCGTTCCCAAAGTCAAAGCCTTCAAAATGCAGGCAGGCCATACGCCAGCAAGATCAGGCACATGCAGCAAAGCTTGCCAAATCTGATCCCCACTGAAGGCCAAAACAGAAAAGAAGGGCCTACAAACAGGCTGGAGCGGAGACACCATCAAAGGAATTGTAATTGGAGGAGAAAAAAGAAAATTTGGGAAATTAAGTGACTGTAAGGAAATGGCCCGGGATAATATCAGGTGCAGTGCGAAGGACCAAAAGATGCAAAAACTAAGCTCACAGATGTTGCAAAAGCAGGGGAAAAACTCAAGGAGGAAGACACAACTAAGGGGGCAAGATATGAGGACATGGCATGGACACTTCAGAAATCAACCAAAAAATGAAAAAAATCTTTCCCCAAGTCAAAGCCACCAAAAGGCATGGCATGCCATCAAGGGCAGGGAAATGCACCAATGATTCTTTGATTCGTCCCCATTGAAATCACAAGATTTCTTTTCCATTCCCGAAAGGAAATGAAATTTCCTTTCGGGAAGGGAAAAGGAATCTTGTGAATCCCAAAAGAAAGGCTTGCAAACACTCTGGAAAGGAGATCAGTTCAAATGAAATGCAATTGAAAAAAGCAGAAAATCAGTAATTTTAATGTCTTCAAAAAATAGGCTGTGAGGAAATCAGCTGCATTGCAAAGGACCAAAACATGCAAAAAATAGGCTCGAAGATGTTGTAAAAGCCGGGGAAAAAGTCAAGGAGGAAGACACAACTTAGGGGGCAAGATATGAGGGACATGGCATGGACACTTCAGAAAACAACGAAAAAAAAAAATTTTTCCAAAGTCAAAGCCATCAAATTGCAGGCAGGCCATACACCAGCAAGTCCAGGCACATGCAGCAAAGCTTGCCAAAATTCATCCCCACTGAAGGCCCAAACAGAAAAGAAGGACCTACAAACACACTGGAACGGAGACTCCATCAAAGGAATTGCAATTGGAGGAGAAAAAAGGAAATTTGGGAAATCTAGTGACTCTAAGAAAATGGCCCGGGATTATATGAGGTGGGGACCAAAAGAATGCAAAATTAAGCTAAGTGATGTTGCAAAATCAGGGGAAATAGTCAAGGAGGAAGACACAACTTACGGGGCAAGATATGTGGGACATGGCATAAACATTAAAACAAAAAAAAAAACCAAGAAAAAATCTTTCCCAAAGTCAAAGCCATCAAAATGCAGGCAGGCCATACGCCAGCAAGTGCAGACACATGCAGCAAAGCTTGCCAAAATTGATCCCCACTGAAGGCCAAAACCGAGAAGAAGGACCTAAAAACGCGGGACTCCATGTGTGAGGGGCAGGGCTTCAGGCAGTGAGGGGCGGTGCTCTATGTGTGACGGAAGCGGCTCCATGTGTGTGGGGCAGGGCTCCAGCCAGTGATGGGCGGGGCTCCATGTGGGATGGGCAGGGCTCCATGAGTGAGGGAAGGGGTTCCATGCGTGAGGGGCGGGGTTCCGGGCTGTGAGGGGTGGGGATCCAGTCAGTGAGGGGTGGGGCTCTAGGCAGTGATTGCCGAGGCTCCATGTGTTAGGGGCAGGGCTCCAGCCAGAGAGGGGCAAGGCTCCATGTGTGAGGGAAAGGGCTCCATGTTTGTGGGGCAGGGCTCCAGCCAGTGATGGGCGGGGATCCATGAGGGATGGGCAGGGCTCCATGCAGTCAGGGGCAAGGCTCCATATTTGAGGGGCGAGGCTCCAATTATGAAGGGCAAGGCCCCATGAGTGAGGCGCGGGGTTCCAGGCTTTCAGGGGTGGGGATCCAGTCAGTGCGGGGCGGGACACTAGGCAGTCATGGCTGGGGCTCCCTGTGTGAGGGGCAGGGCTTCAGGCAGTGAGGGGCGGTGGATGGAGACAGCATCGGAAATATTGCATTAGGAAAAGTAAAAATGTAAATTTGGTAAATTTAGTGACTGTAAGAAAATGGCCCGGGATTATGTCAGGTGCAGTGCGAAGGACTAAATGATGCCAAAACAAAGCTCACAGATATTTCAAAAGCAGCGGAAAAAGTCAAGGAGGAAAACACAACTTAGGGGGCAAGATATGAGGGACATGGCATGAATATTTAAAACAAGAAAAAAGAAAAACAAGAAAAAATCGTTCCCAAAGTCAAAGCCTTCAAAATGCAGGCAGGCCATACGCCAGCAAGTGCAGGCACATGCAGCAAAGCTTGCCAAATCTGATCCCCACTGAAGGCCAAAACAGAAAAGAAGGGCCTACAAACAGGCTGGAGCGGAGACACCATCAAAGGAATTGTAATTGGAGGAGAAAAAAAGACAATTTGGGAAATTTAGTGACTGTAAGGAAATGGCCCGGGATAATATCAGGTGCAGTGCGAAGGACCAAAAAATGCAAAAACTAAGCTCACAGATGTTGCAAAAGCAGGGGAAAAAGTCAAGGAGGAAGACACAACTTAGGTGGCAAGATATGAGGACATGGCATGGACACTTCAGAAATCAACCAAAAAATGAAAAAAATCTTTCCCCAAGTCAAAGCCACCAAAAGGCATGGCATGCCATCAAGGGCAGGAAATGCACCAATGATTCTTCGATTCCGCCCCATTGAAATCACAAGATTTCTTTTCCCTTCCCGAAAGGAAATGAAATTTCCTTTCGGGAAGGGAAAAGGAATCTTGTGAATCCCAAAAGAAAGGCTTGCAAACACTCTGGAAAGGAGATCAGTTCAAATGAAATGCAATTGAAAAAAGCAGAAAATCAGTAATTTTAATGTCTTCAAAAAATAGGCTGTGAGGAAATCAGCTGCATTGCAAAGGACCAAAACATGCAAAAAATAGGCTCACAGATGTTGCAAAAGCAGGGGAAAAAGTCAAGGAGGAAGACACAACTTAGGGGGCAAGATATGAGGGACATGGCATGGACACTTCACAAAACAACGAAAAAAAAAAAATTTTTCCAAAGTCAAAGCCATCAAAATGCAGGCAGGCCATACACCAGCAAGTCCAGGCACATGCAGCAAAGCTTGCCAAATCTGATCCCCACTGAAGGCCAACACAGAAAAGAAGGACCTACAAACACACTGGAACGGAGACTCCATCAATGGAATTGCAATTGGAGGAGAAAAAAGAAAATTTGGGAAATCTAGTTACTCTAAGAAAATGGCCCGGGATTATATGAGGTGCAGTGCGAAGGACCAAAAGATGCAAAAATTAAGCTAAGAGATGTTGCAAAATCAGGGGAAATAGTCAAGGAGGAAGACACAACTTACGGGGCAAGATATGAGGGACATGGCATGAACAGTTAAACAAAAAAAAAAAAAACAAGAAAAAATCTTTCCCAAAGTCAAAGCCATCAAAATGCAGGCAGGCCACACGCCAGCAAGTGCAGACACATGCAGCAAAGCTTGCCAAAATTGATCCCCACTGAAGGCCAAAACCGAAAAGAAGGACCTACAAAGGCGGGGCTCCATGTGTGAGGGGCAGGGCTTCAGGCAGTGAGGGGCGGTGCTCTATGTGTGACGGAAGCGGCTCCATGTGTGTGGGGCAGGGCTCCAGCCAGTGATGGGCGGGGCTCCATGTGGGATGGGCAGGGCTCCATGAGTGAGGGAAGGGGTTCCATGCGTGAGGGGCGGGGTTCCGGGCTGTGAGGGGTGGGGATCCAGTCAGTGAGGGGTGGGGCTCTAGGCAGTGATTGCCGAGGCTCCATGTGTTAGGGTTAGGGCTGCAGCCAGAGAGGGGCAGGGCTCCATGTGTGAGGGGAAAAGGCTCCGTGTGTGTGGGGCAGGGCTCCAGCCAGTGATGGGCGGGGCTCCATGTGGGATGGGCAGGGCTCTATGCAGTGAGGGATAGGGCTCCATATTTGAGGGGCGGGGCTTCAAATATGAAGGGCAAGGCCCCATGAGTGAAGGCCGGGGTTCCAGGCTTTCAGGGGTGGGGATCCAGTCAGTGAGGGGCGGGGCTCAGGGCAGTGATGGCCGGGGCTCTTTGTGTTAGTGGCAGGGCTCCAGCCAGAGAGGGGCAAGGCTCCATGTGTGAGGGAAAGGGCTCCATGTTTGTGGGGCAGGGCTCCAGCCAGTGATGGGCGGGGCTCCATGATGGATGGGCAGGGCTCCATGCAGTCAGGGGCAAGGCTCCATCTTTGAGGGGCGGGGCTCCAATTATGAAGGGCAAGGCCCCATGAGTGAGGCGCGGGGTTCCAGGCTTTCAGGGGTGGGGATCCAGTCAGTGCGGGGCGGGGCACTAGGCAGTCATGGCTGGGGCTCCCTGTGTGAGGGGCAGGGCTTCAGGCAGTGAGGGGCGGTGGATGGAGACAGCATCGGAAATATTGCATTAGGAAAAGTAAAAATGTAAATTTGGTAAATTTAGTGACTGTAAGAAAATGGCCCGGGATTATGTCAGGTGCAGTGCGAAGGACTAAATGATGCCAAAACAAAGCTCACAGATATTTCAAAAGCAGCGGAAAAAGTCAAGGAGGAAAACACAACTTAGGGGGCAAGATATGAGGGACATGGCATGAATATTTAAAACAAGAAAAAAGAAAAACAAGAAAAAATCGTTCCCAAAGTCAAAGCCTTCAAAATGCAGGCAGGCCATACGCCAGCAAGATCAGGCACATGCAGCAAAGCTTGCCAAATCTGATCCCCGCTGAAGGCCAAAACAGAAAATAAGGGCCTACAAACAGGCTGGAGCGGAGACACCATCAAAGGAATTGTAATTGGAGGAGAAAAAAAGAAAATTTGGGAAATTTAGTGACTGTAAGGAAATGGCCCGGGATAATATCAGGTGCAGTGCGAAGGACCAAAAGATGCAAAAACTAAGCTCACAGATGTTGCAAAAGCAGGGGAAAAAGTCAAGGAGGAAGACACAACTTAGGTGGCAAGATATGAGGACATGGCATGGACACTTCAGAAATCAACCAAAAAATGAAAAAAATCTTTCCCCAAGTCAAAGCCACCAAAAGGCATGGCATGCCATCAAGGGCAGGGAAATGCACCAATGATTCTTCGATTCGTCCCCATTGAAATCACAAGATTTCTTTTCCCTTCCCGAAAGGAAATGAAATTTCCTTTCGGGAAGGGAAAAGGAATCTTGTGAATCCCAAAAGAAAGGCTTGCAAACACTCTGGAAAGGAGATAAGTTCAAATGAAATGAAATTGAAAAAAGCAGAAAATCAGTAATTTTAATGTCTTCAAAAAATACGCTGTGAGGAAATCAGCTGCATTGCAAAGGACAAAAACATGCAAAAAATAGGCTCGAAGATGTTGTAAAAGCAGGGGAAAAAGTCAAGGAGGAAGACACAACTTAGGGGGCAAGATATGAGGGACATGGCATGGACACTTCAGAAAACTACCAAAAAAAGAAAAAAATTTTTCCAAAGTCAAAGCCATCAAATTGCAGGCAGGCCATACACCAGCAAGTCCAGGCACATGCAGCAAAGCTTGCCAAAATTCATCCCCACTGAAGGCCCAAACAGAAAAGAAGGACCTACAAACACACTGGAACGGAGACTCCATCAAAGGAATTGCAATTGGAGGAGAAAAAAAGGAAATTTGGGAAATCTAGTGACTCTAAGAAAATGGCCCGGGATTATATGAGGTGCAGTGCGAAGGACCAAAAGATGCAAAAATTAAGCTAAGAGATGTTGCAAAATCAGGGGAAATAGTCAGGGAGGAAGACACAACTTACGGGGCAAGGTATGAGGGACATGGCATCAACAGTTAAACAAAAAAATAAACAAGAAAAAATCTTTCCCAAAGTCAAAGCCATCAAAATGCAGGCAGGCCATACGCCAGCAGGTGCAGACACATGCAGCAAAGCTTGCCAAAATTGATCCCCACTGAAGGCCAAAACCGAAAAGAAGGACCTACAAACGCGGGGCTCCATGTGTGAGGGGCAGGGCTTCAGGCAGTGAGGGGCGGTGCTCTATGTGTGACGGAAGCGGCTCCATGTGTGTGGGGCAGGGCTCCAGGCAGTGATGGGCGGGGCTCCATGTGGGATGGGCAGGGCTCCATGAGTGAGGGAAGGGGTTCCATGCGTGAGGGGCGGGGTTCCGGGCTGTGAGGGGTGGGGATCCAGTCAGTGAGGGGTGGGGCTCTAGGCAGTGATTGCCGAGGCTCCATGTGTTAGGGTTAGGGCTGCAGCCAGAGAGGGGCAGGGCTCCATGTGTGAGGGAAAATGCTCCGTGTGTGTGGGGCTGGGCTCCAGCCAGTGATGGGCGGGGCTCCATGTGGGATGGGCAGGGCTCCATGCAGTGAGGGATAGGGCTCCATATTTGAGGGGCGGGGCTTCAAATATGAAGGGCAAGGCCCCATGAGTGAAGGCCGGGGTTCCAGGCTTTCCGGGGTGGGGATCCAGTCAGTGAGGGGCGGGGCTCAGGGCAGTGATGGCCGGGGCTCTTTGTGTTAGTGGCAGGGCTCCAGCCAGAGAGGGGCAAGGCTCCATGTGTGAGGGAAAGGGCTCCATGTTTGTGGGGCAGGGCTCCAGCCAGTGATGGGCGGGGATCCATGAGGGATGGGCAGGGCTCCATGCAGTCAGGGGCAAGGCTCCATCTTTGAGGGGCGGGGCTCCAATTATGAAGGGCAAGGCCCCATGAGTGAGGCGCGGGGTTCCAGGCTTTCAGGGGTGGGGATCCAGTCAGTGCGGGGCGGGACACTAGGCAGTCATGGCTGGGGCTCCCTGTGTGAGGGGCAGGGCTTCAGGCAGTGAGGGGCGGTGGATGGAGACAGCATCGGAAATATTGCATTAGGAAAAGTAAAAATGTAAATTTGGTAAATTTAGTGACTGTAAGAAAATGGCCCGGGATTATGTCAGGTGCAGTGCGAAGGACTAAATGATGCCAAAACAAAGCTCACAGATATTTCAAAAGTAGGGGAAATAGTCAAGGAGGAAAACACAACTTAGGGGGCAAGATATGAGGGACATGGCATGAATATTTAAAACAAGAAAAAAGAAAAACAAGAAAAAATCGTTCCCAAAGTCAAAGCCTTCAAAATGCAGGCAGGCCATACGCCAGCAAGTGCAGGCACATGCAGCAAAGCTTGCCAAATCTGATCCCCACTGAAGGCCAAAACAGAAAATAAGGGCCTACAAACAGGCTGGAGCGGAGACACCATCAAAGGAATTGTAATTGGAGGAGAAAAAAAGACAATTTGGGAAATTTAGTGACTGTAAGGAAATGGCCCGGGATAATATCAGGTGCAGTGCGAAGGACCAAAAAATGCAAAAACTAAACTCACAGATGTTGCAAAAGCAGGGGAAAAACTCAAGGAGGAAGACACAACTTAGGTGGCAAGATATGAGGACATGGCATGGACACTTCAGAAATCAACCAAAAAATGAAAAAAAATCTTTTCCCAAGTCAAAGCCACCAAAAGGCATGGCATGCCATCAAGGGCAGGGAAATGCACCAATGATTCTTTGATTCGTCCCCATTGAAATCACAAGATTCCTTTTCCCATCCCGAAAGGAAATGAAATTTCCTTTCGGGAAGGGAAAAGGAATCTTGTGAATCCCAAAAGAAAGGCTTGCAAACACTCTGGAAAGGAGATAAGTTCAAATGAAATGCAATTGAAAAAAGCAGAAAATCGGGAATTTTAATGTCTTCAAAAAATAGGCTGTGAGGAAATTAGCTGAATTGCAAAGGACCAAAACATGCAAAAAATAGGCTCACAGATGTTGCAAAAGCAGGGGAAAAAGTCAAGGAGGAAGACACAACTTAGGGGGCAAGATATGAGGGACATGGCATGGACACTTCACAAAACAACGAAAAAAAAAAAATTTTTCCAAAGTCAAAGCCATCAAAATGCAGGCAGGCCATACACCAGCAAGTCCAGGCGCATGCAGCAAAGCTTGCCAAAATTCATCCCCACTGAAGGCCCAAACAGAAAAGAAGGACCTACAAACACACTGGAACGGAGACTCCATCAAAGGAATTGCAATTGGAGGAGAAAAAAAGGAAATTTGGGAAATCTAGTTACTCTAAGAAAATGGCCCGGTATTATATGAGGTGCAGTGCGAAGGACCAAAAGATGCAAAAAATTAAGCTAAGAGATGTTGCAAAATCAGGGGAAATAGTCAAGGAGGAAGACACAACTTACGGGGCAAGATATGAGGGACATGGCATCAACAGTTAAACAAAAAAAAAAAAAAACAAGAAAAAATCTTTCCCAAAGTCAAAGCCATCAAAATGCAGGCAGGCCATACGCCAGCAAGTGCAGACACATGCAGCAAAGCTTGCCAAAATTGATCCCCACTGAAGGCCAAAACCGAAAAGAAGGACCTACAAAGGCGGGGCTCCATGTGTGAGGGGCAGGGCTTCAGGCAGTGAGGGGCGGTGCTCTATGTGTGACGGAAGCGGCTCCATGTGTGTGGGGCAGGGCTCCAGCCAGTGATGGGCGGGGCTCCATGTGGGATGGGCAGGGCTCCATGAGTGAGGGAAGGGGTTCCATGCGTGAGGGGCGGGGTTCCGGGCTGTGAGGGGTGGGGATCCAGTCAGTGAGGGGTGGGGCTCTAGGCAGTGATTGCCGAGGCTCCATGTGTTAGGGTTAGGGCTGCAGCCAGAGAGGGGCAGGGCTCCATGTGTGAGGGAAAAGGCTCCATGTGTGTGGGGCGGGGCTCCAGCCAGTGATGGGCGGGGCTCCATGTGGGATGGGCAGGGCTCCATGCAGTGAGGGATAGGGCTCCATATTTGAGGGGCGGGGCTTCAAATATGAAGGGCAAGGCCCCATGAGTGAAGGCCGGGGTTCCAGGCTTTCCGGGGTGGGGATCCAGTCAGTGAGGGGCGGGGCTCAGGGCAGTGATGGCCGGGGCTCTTTGTGTTAGTGGCAGGGCTCCAGCCAGAGAGGGGCAAGGCTCCATGTGTGAGGGAAAGGGCTCCATGTTTGTGGGGCAGGGCTCCAGCCAGTGATGGGCGGGGATCCATGAGGGATGGGCAGGGCTCCATGCAGTCAGGGGCAAGGCTCCATATTTGAGGGGCGGGGCTCCAATTATGAAGGGCAAGGCCCCATGAGTGAGGCGCGGGGTTCCAGGCTTTCAGGGGTGGGGATCCAGTCAGTGCGGGGCGGGGCACTAGGCAGTCATGGCTGGGGCTCCCTGTGTGAGGGGCAGGGCTTCAGGCAGTGAGGGGCAGTGGATGGAGACAGCATCGGAAATATTGCATTAGGAAAAGTAAAAATGTAAATTTGGTAAATTTAGTGACTGTAAGAAAATGGCCCCGGATTATGTCAGGTGCAGTGCGAAGGACTAAATGATGCCAAAACAAAGCTCACAGATATTTCAAAAGCAGCGGAAAAAGTCAAGGAGGAAAACACAACTTAGGGGGCAAGATATGAGGGACATGGCATGAATATTTAAAACAAGAAAAAAGAAAAACAAGAAAAAATCGTTCCCAAAGTCAAAGCCTTCAAAATGCAGGCAGGCCATACGCCAGCAAGTGCAGGCACATGCAGCAAAGCTTGCCAAATCTGATCCCCACTGAAGGCCAAAACAGAATATAAGGGCCTACAAACAGGCTGGAGCGGAGACACCATCAAAGGAATTGTAATTGGAGGAGAAAAAAAGAAAATTTGGGAAATTTAGTGACTGTAAGGAAATGGCCCGGGATAATATCAGGTGCAGTGCGAAGGACCAAAAAATGCAAAAACTAAGCTCACAGATGTTGCAAAAGCAGGGGAAAAAGTCAAGGAGGAAGACACAACTTAGGTGGCAAGATATGAGGACATGGCATGGACACTTCAGAAATCAACCAAAAAATGAAAAAAATCTTTCCCCAAGTCAAAGCCACCAAAAGGCATGGCATGCCATCAAGG
Organism: Artemisiospiza belli; assembly: GCA_021963965.1. Classification (NCBI taxonomy): domain Eukaryota; kingdom Metazoa; phylum Chordata; class Aves; order Passeriformes; family Passerellidae; genus Artemisiospiza; species Artemisiospiza belli. The sequence goes on from JAKDEW010000441.1 coordinate 256,588, forward strand.
GCAGGGAAATGCACCAATGATTCTTTGATTCGTCCCCATTGAAATCACAAGATTTCTTTTCCCTTCCCGAAAGGAAATGAAATTTCCTTTCGGGAAGGGAAAAGGAATCTTGTGAATCCCAAAAGAAAGGCTTGCAAACACTCTGGAAAGGAGATAAGTTCAAATGAAATGCAATTGAAAAAAGCAGAAAATCAGTAATTTTAATGTCTTCAAAAAATAGGCTGTGAGGAAATCAGCTGCATTGCAAAGGACCAAAACATGCAAAAAATAGGCTCAGAGATGTTGCAAAAGCAGGGGAAAAAGTCAAGGAGGAAGACACAACTTAGGGGTCAAGATATGAGGGACATGGCATGAACACTTCAGAAAACTACCAAAAAAAGAAAAAAATTTTTCCAAAGTCAAAGCCATCAAAATGCAGGCAGGCCATACACCAGCAAGTCCAGGCACATGCAGCAAAGCTTGCCAAAATTCATCCCCACTGAAGGCCCAAACAGAAAAGAAGGACCTACAAACACACTGGAACGGAGACTCCATCAAAGGAATTGCAATTGGAGGAGAAAAAAAAGGAAATTTGGGAAATCTTGTGACTCTAAGAAAATGGCCCAGGATTATATGAGGTGCAGTGCGAAGGACCAAAAGATGCAAAAATTAAGCTAAGAGATGTTGCAAAATCAGGGGAAATAGTCAAGGAGGAAGACACAACTTACGGGGCAAGATATGAGGGACATGGCATGAACAGTTAAACAAAAAAAAAAAAACAAGAAAAAATCTTTCCAAAGTCAAAGCCATCAAAATGCAGGCAGGCCATACGCCAGCAAGTGCAGACACATGCAGCAAAGCTTGCCAAAATTGATCCCCACTGAAGGCCAAAACCGAAAAGTAGGACCTACAAACGCGGGGCTCCATGTGTGAGGGGCAGGGCTTCAGGCAGTGAGGGGCGGTGCTCTATGTGTGACGGAAGCGGCTCCATGTGTGTGGGGCAGGGCTCCAGCCAGTGATGGGCGGGGCTCCATGTGGGATGGGCAGGGCTCCATGAGTGAGGGAAGGGGTTCCATGCGTGAGGGGCGGGGTTCCGGGCTGTGAGGGGTGGGGATCCAGTCAGTGAGGGGTGGGGGCTCTAGGCAGTGATTGCCGAGGCTCCATGTGTTAGGGTTAGGGCTGCAGCCAGAGAGGGGCAGGGCTCCATGTGAGAGGGAAAAGACTCCATGTGTGTGGGGCGGGGCTCCAGCCAGTGATGGGCGGGGCTCCATGTGGGATGGGCAGGGCTCCATGCAGTGAGGGATAGGGCTCCATATTTGAGGGGCGGGGCTTCAAATATGAAGGGCAAGGCCCCATGAGTGAAGGCCGGGGTTCCAGGCTTTCCGGGGTGGGGATCCAGTCAGTGAGGGGCGGGGCTCAGGGCAGTGATGGCCGGGGCTCTTTGTGTTAGTGGCAGGGCTCCAGCCAGAGAGGGGCAAGGCTCCATGTGTGAGGGAAAGGGCTCCATGTTTGTGGGGCAGGGCTCCAGCCAGTGATGGGCGGGGATCCATGAGGGATGGGCAGGGCTCCATGCAGTCAGGGGCAAGGCTCCATATTTGAGGGGCGGGGCTCCAATTATGAAGGGCAAGGCCCCATGAGTGAGGCGCGGGGTTCCAGGCTTTCAGGGGTGGGGATCCAGTCAGTGCGGGGCGGGGCACTAGGCAGTCATGGCTGGGGCTCCCTGTGTGAGGGGCAGGGCTTCAGGCAGTGAGGGGCGGTGGGATGGAGACAGCATCGGAAATATTGCATTAGGAAAAGTAAAAATGTAAATTTGGTAAATTTAGTGACTGTAAGAAAATGGCCCGGGATTATGTCAGGTGCAGTGCGAAGGACTAAATGATGCCAAAACAAAGCTCACCGATATTTCAAAAGTAGGGGAAATAGTCAAGGAGGAAAACACAACTTAGGGGGCAAGACATGAGAGACATGGCATGAATATTTAAAACAAGAAAAAAGAAAAACAAGAAAAAATCGTTCCCAAAGTCAAAGCCTTCAAAATGCAGGCAGGCCATACGCCAGCAAGTGCAGGCACATGCAGCAAAGCTTGCCAAATCTGATCCCCACTGAAGGCCAAAACAGAAAAGAAGGGCCTACAAACAGGCTGGAGCGGAGACACCATCAAAGGAATTGTAATTGGAGGAGAAAAAAAGAAAATTTGGGGAAATTTAGTGACTGTAAGGAAATGGCCCGGGATGATATATCAGGTGCAGTGCGAAGGACCAAAAAATGCAAAAACTAAGCTCACAGATGTTGCAAAAGCAGGGGAAAAAGTCAAGGAGGAAGACACAACTTAGGTGGCAAGATATGAGGACATGGCATGGACACTTCAGAAATCAACCAAAAAATGAAAAAAATCTTTCCCCAAGTCAAAGCCACCAAAAGGCATGGCATGCCATCAAGGGCAGGGAATGCACCAATGATTCTTCGATTCGTCCCCATTGAAATCACAAGATTTCTTTTCCCTTCCCGAAAGGAAATGAAATTTCCTTTCGGGAAGGGAAAAGGAATCTTGTGAATCCCAAAAGAAAGGCTTGCAAACACTCTGGAAAGGAGATAAGTTCAAATGAAATGCAATTGAAAAAAGGCAGAAAATCAGTAATTTTAATGTCTTCAAAAAATAGGCTGTGAGGAAATCAGCCTGCATTGCAAAGGACCAAAACATGCAAAAAATAGGCTCAGAGATGTTGCAAAAGCAGGGGAAAAAGTCAAGGAGGAAGACACAACTTAGGGGGCAAGATATGAGGGACATGGCATGAACACTTCAGAAAACTACCAAAAAAAGAAAAAAATTTTTCCAAAGTCAAAGCCATCAAAATGCAGGCAGGCCATACACCAGCAAGTCCAGGCACATGCAGCAAAGCTTGCCAAAATTCATCCCCACTGAAGGCCCAAACAGAAAAGAAGGACCTACAAACACACTGGAACGGAGACTCCATCAAAGGAATTGCAATTGGAGGAGAAAAAAGGAAATTTGGGAAATCTAGTGACTCTAAGAAAATGGCCCGGGATTATATGAGGTGCAGTGCGAAGGACCAAAAGATGCAAAAATTAAGCTAAGAGATGTTGCAAAATCAGGGGAAATAGTCAAGGAGGAAGACACAACTTACGGGGCAAGATATGAGGGACATGGCATGAACAGTTAAACAAAAAAAAAAAAACCAAGAAAAAATCTTTCCCAAAGTCAAAGCCATCAAAATGCAGGCAGGCCATACGCCAGCAAGTGCAGACACATGCAGCAAAGCTTGCCAAAATTGATCCCCACTGAAGGCCAAAACCGAAAAGTAGGACCTACAAACGCGGGGCTCCATGTGTGAGGGGCAGGGCTTCAGGCAGTGAGGGGCGGTGCTCTATGTGTGACGGAAGCGGCTCCATGTGTGTGGGGCAGGGCTCCAGCCAGTGATGGGCGGGGCTCCATGTGGGATGGGCAGGGCTCCATGAGTGAGGGAAGGGGTTCCATGCGTGAGGGGCGGGGTTCCGGGCTGTGAGGGGTGGGGATCCAGTCAGTGAGGGGTGGGGCTCTAGGCAGTGATTGCCGAGGCTCCATGTGTTAGGGTTAGGGCTGCAGCCAGAGAGGGGCAGGGCTCCATGTGAGAGGGAAAAGACTCCATGTGTGTGGGGCGGGGCTCCAGCCAGTGATGGGCGGGGCTCCATGTGGGATGGGCAGGGCTCCATGCAGTGAGGGATAGGGCTCCATATTTGAGGGGCGGGGCTTCAAATATGAAGGGCAAGGCCCCATGAGTGAAGGCCGGGGTTCCAGGCTTTCAGGGGTGGGGATCCAGTCAGTGAGGGGCGGGGCTCAGGGCAGTGATGGCCGGGGCTCTTTGTGTTAGTGGCAGGGCTCCAGCCAGAGAGGGGCAAGGCTCCATGTGTGAGGGAAAGGGCTCCATGTTTGTGGGGCAGGGCTCCAGCGCCAGTGATGGGCGGGGATCCATGAGGGATGGGCAGGGCTCCATGCAGTCAGGGGCAAGGCTCCATATTTGAGGGGCGGGGCTCCCAATTATGAAGGGCAAGGCCCCATGAGTGAGGCGCGGGGTTCCAGGCTTTCAGGGGTGGGGATCCAGTCAGTGCGGGGCGGGGCACTAGGCAGTCATGGCTGGGGCTCCCTGTGTGAGGGGCAGGGCTTCAGGCAGTGAGGGGCGGTGGATGGAGACAGCATCGGAAATATTGCATTAGGAAAAGTAAAAATGTAAATTTGGTAAATTTAGTGACTGTAAGAAAATGGCCCGGGATTATGTCAGGTGCAGTGCGAAGGACTAAATGATGCCAAAAACAAAGCTCACCGATATTTCAAAATTAGGGGAAATAGTCAAGGAGGAAAACACAACTTAGGGGGCAAGATATGAGAGACATGGCATGAATATTTAAAACAAGAAAAAAGAAAAACAAGAAAAAATCGTTCCCAAAGTCAAAGCCTTCAAAATGCAGGCAGGCCATACGCCAGCAAGTGCAGGCACATGCAGCAAAGCTTGCCAAATCTGATCCCCACTGAAGGCCAAAACAGAAAAGAAGGGCCTACAAACAGGCTGGAGCGGAGACACCATCAAAGGAATTGTAATTGGAGGAGAAAAAAAGAAAATTTGGGAAATTTAGTGACTGTAAGGAAATGGCCCGGGATATATCAGGTGCAGTGCGAAGGACCAAAAAATGCAAAAACTAAGCTCACAGATGTTGCAAAAGCAGGGGAAAAAGTCAAGGAGGAAGACACAACTTAGGTGGCAAGATATGAGGACATGGCATGGACACTTCAGAAATCAACCAAAAAATGAAAAAAATCTTTCCCCAAGTCAAAGCCACCAAAAAGCATGGCATGCCATCAAGGGCAGGGAAATGCACCAATGATTCTTCGATTCGTCCCCATTGAAATCACAAGATTTCTTTTCCCTTCCCGAAAGGAAATGAAATTTCCTTTCGGGAAGGGAAAAGGAATCTTGTGAATCCCAAAAGAAAGGCTTGCAAACACTCTGGAAAGGAGATAAGTTCAAATGAAATGCAATTGAAAAAAGCAGAAAATCGGGAATTTTAATGTCTTCAAAAAATAGGCTGTGAGGAAATCAGCTGAATTGCAAAGGACCAAAACATGCAAAAAATAGGCTCACAGATGTTGCAAAAGCAGGGGAAAAAGTCAAGGAGGAAGACACAACTTAGGGGGCAAGATATGAGGGACATGGCATGGACACTTCACAAAACAACGAAAAAAAAAAAATTTTTCCAAAGTCAAAGCCATCAAAATGCAGGCAGGCCATACACCAGCAAGTCCAGGCGCATGCAGCAAAGCTTGCCAAAATTCATCCCCACTGAAGGCCCAAATAGAAAAGAAGGACCTACAAACACACTGGAACGGAGACTCCATCAAAGGAATTGCAATTGGAGGAGAAAAAAAGGAAATTTGGGAAATCTAGTTACTCTAAGAAAATGGCCCGGTATTATATGAGGTGCAGTGCGAAGGACCAAAAGATGCAAAAATTAAGCTAAGAGATGTTGCAAAATCAGGGGAAATAGTCAAGGAGGAAGACACAACTTACGGGGCAAGATATGAGGGACATGGCATCAACAGTTAAACAAAAAAAAAAAAAACAAGAAAAATCTTTCCCAAAGTCAAAGCCATCAAAATGCAGGCAGGCCATACGCCAGCAAGTGCAGACACATGCAGCAAAGCTTGCCAAAATTGATCCCCACTGAAGGCCAAAACCGAAAAGAAGGACCTAGAAAGGCGGGGCTCCATGTGTGAGGGGCAGGGCTTCAGGCAGTGAGGGGCGGTGCTCTATGTGTGACGGAAGCGGCTCCATGTGTGTGGGGCAGGGCTCCAGCCAGTGATGGGCGGGGCTCCATGTGGGATGGGCAGGGCTCCATGAGTGAGGGAAGGGGTTCCATGCGTGAGGGGCGGGGTTCCGGGCTGTGAGGGGTGGGGATCCAGTCAGTGAGGGGTGGGGCTCTAGGCAGTGATTGCCGAGGCTCCATGTGTTAGGGTTAGGGCTGCAGCCAGAGAGGGGCAGGGCTCCATGTGTGACGGGAAAAGGCTCCATGTGTGTGGGGCGGGGGCTCCAGCCAGTGATGGCGGGGGCTCCATGTGGGATGGGCAGGGCTCCATGCAGTGAGGGATAGGGCTCCATATTTGAGGGGCGGGGCTTCAAATATGAAGGGCAAGGCCCCATGAGTGAAGGCCGGGGTTCCAGGCTTTCCGGGGTGGGGATCCAGTCAGTGAGGGGCGGGGCTCAGGGCAGTGATGGCCGGGGCTCTTTGTGTTAGTGGCAGGGCTCCAGCCAGAGAGGGGCAAGGCTCCATGTGTGAGGGAAAGGGCTCCATGTTTGTGGGGCAGGGCTCCAGCCAGTGATGGGCGGGGATCCATGAGGGATGGGCAGGGCTCCATGCAGTCAGGGGCAAGGCTCCATATTTGAGGGGCGGGGCTCCAATTATGAAGGGCAAGGCCCCATGAGTGAGGCGCGGGGTTCCAGGCTTTCAGGGGTGGGGATCCAGTCAGTGCGGGGCGGGGCACTAGGCAGTCCATGGCTGGGGCTCCCTGTGTGAGGGGCAGGGCTTCAGGCAGTGAGGGGCAGTGGATGGAGACAGCATCGGAAATATTGCATTAGGAAAAGTAAAAATGTAAATTTGGTAAATTTAGTGACTGTAAGAAAATGGCCCCGGATTATGTCAGGTGCAGTGCGAAGGACTAAATGATGCCAAAACAAAGCTCACAGATATTTCAAAAGCAGCGGAAAAAGTCAAGGAGGAAAACACAACTTAGGGGGCAAGATATGAGGGACATGGCATGAATATTTAAAACAAGAAAAAAGAAAAAACAAGAAAAAATCGTTCCCAAAGTCAAAGCCTTCAAAATGCAGGCAGGCCATACGCCAGCAAGTGCAGGCACATGCAGCAAAGCTTGCCAAATCTGATCCCCACTGAAGGCCAAAACAGAATATAAGGGCCTACAAACAGGCTGGAGCGGAGACACCATCAAAGGAATTGTAATTGGAGGAGAAAAAAAGAAAATTTGGGAAATTTAGTGACTGTAAGGAAATGGCCCGGGATAATATCAGGTGCAGTGCGAAGGACCAAAAAATGCAAAAACTAAGCTCACAGATGTTGCAAAAGCAGGGGAAAAAGTCAAGGAGGAAGACACAACTTAGGTGGCAAGATATGAGGACATGGCATGGACACTTCAGAAATCAACCAAAAAATGAAAAAAATCTTTCCCCAAGTCAAAGCCACCAAAAGGCATGGCATGCCATCAAGGGCAGGGAAATGCACCAATGATTCTTTGATTCGTCCCCATTGAAATCACAAGATTTCTTATCGCTTCCCGAAAGGAAATGAAATTTCCTTTCGGGAAGGGAAAAGGAATCTTGTGAATCCCAAAAGAAAGGCTTGCAAACACTCTGGAAAGGAGATAAGTTACAAATGAAATGCAATTGAAAAAAGCAGAAAATCAGTAATTTTAATGTCTTCAAAAAATAGGCTGTGAGGAAATCAGCTGCATTGCAAAGGACCAAAACATGCAAAAAATAGGCTCAGAGATGTTGCAAAAGCAGGGGAAAAAGTCAAGGAGGAAGACACAACTTAGGGGTCAAGATATGAGGGACATGGCATGAACACTTCAGAAAACTACCAAAAAAAGAAAAAAATTTTTCCAAAGTCAAAGCCATCAAAATGCAGGCAGGCCATACACCAGCAAGTCCAGGCACATGCAGCAAAGCTTGCCAAAATTCATCCCCACTGAAGGCCCAAACAGAAAAGAAGGACCTACAAACACACTGGAACGGAGACTCCATCAAAGGAATTGCAATTGGAGGAGAAAAAAAGGAAATTTGGGAAATCTTGTGACTCTAAGAAAATGGCCCGGGATTATATGAGGTGCAGTGCGAAGGACCAAAAGATGCAAAAATTAAGCTAAGAGATGTTGCAAAATCAGGGGAAATAGTCAAGGAGGAAGACACAACTTACGGGGCAAGATATGAGGGACATGGCATGAACAGTTAAACAAAAAAAAAAAAAACAAGAAAAAATCTTTCCCAAAGTCAAAGCCATCAAAATGCAGGCAGGCCATACGCCAGCAAGTGCAGACACATGCAGCAAAGCTTGCCAAAATTGATCCCCACTGAAGGCCAAAACCGAAAAGTAGGACCTACAAACGCGGGGCTCCATGTGTGAGGGGCAGGGCTTCAGGCAGTGAGGGGCGGTGCTCTATGTGTGACGGAAGCGGCTCCATGTGTGTGGGGCAGGGCTCCAGCCAGTGATGGGCGGGGCTCCATGTGGGATGGGCAGGGCTCCATGAGTGAGGGAAGGGGTTGCATGCGTGAGGGGCGGGGGTTCCGGGCTGTGAGGGGTGGGGATCCAGTCAGTGAGGGGTGGGGCTCTAGGCAGTGATTGCCGAGGCTCCATGTGTTAGGGTTAGGGCTGCAGCCAGAGAGGGGCAGGGCTCCATGTGAGAGGGAAAAGACTCCATGTGTGTGGGGCGGGGCTCCAGCCAGTGATGGGCGGGGCTCCATGTGGGATGGGCAGGGCTCCATGCAGTGAGGGATAGGGCTCCATATTTGAGGGGCGGGGCTTCAAATATGAAGGGCAAGGCCCCATGAGTGAAGGCCGGGGTTCCAGGCTTTCCGGGGTGGGGATCCAGTCAGTGAGGGGCGGGGCTCAGGGCAGTGATGGCCGGGGCTCTTTGTGTTAGTGGCAGGGCTCCAGCCAGAGAGGGGCAAGGCTCCATGTGTGAGGGAAAGGGCTGCATGTTTGTGGGGCAGGGCTCCAGCCAGTGATGGGCGGGGATCCATGAGGGATGGGCAGGGCTCCATGCAGTCAGGGGCAAGGCTCCATCTTTGAGGGGCGGGGCTCCAATTATGAAGGGCAAGGTCCCATGAGTGAGGCGCGGGGTTCCAGGCTTTCAGGGGTGGGGATCCAGTCAGTGCGGGGCGGGGCACTAGGCAGTCATGGCTGGGGCTCCCTGTGTGAGGGGCAGGGCTTCAGGCAGTGAGGGGCGGTGGATGGAGACAGCATCGGAAATATTGCATTAGGAAAAGTAAAAATGTAAATTTGGTAAATTTAGTGACTGTAAGAAAATGGCCCGGGATTATGTCAGGTGCAGTGCGAAGGACTAAATGATGCCAAAACAAAGCTCACAGATATTTCAAAAGCAGCGGAAAAAGTCAAGGAGGAAAACACAACTTAGGGGGCAAGATATGAGGGACATGGCATGAATATTTAAAACAAGAATAAAGAAAAACAAGAAAAAATCGTTCCCAAAGTCAAAGCCTTCAAAAGCAGGCAGGCCATACGCCAGCAAGTGCAGGCACATGCAGCAAAGCTTGCCATATCTGATCCCCACTGAAGGCCAAAACAGAAAAGAAGGGCCTACAAACAGGCTGGAGCGGAGACACCATCAAAGGAATTGTAATTGGAGGAGAAAAAAAGAAAATTTGGGAAATTTAGTGACTGTAAGGAAATGGCCCGGGATAATATCAGGTGCAGTGCGAAGGACCAAAAAATGCAAAAACTAAGCTCACAGATGTTGCAAAAGCAGGGGAAAAAGTCAAGGAGGAAGACACAACTTAGGTGGCAAGATATGAGGACATGGCATGGACACTTCAGAAATCAACCAAAAAATGAAAAAAATCTTTCCCAAGTCAAAGCCACCAAAAGGCATGGCATGCCATCAAGGGCAGGGAAATGCACCAATGATTCTTCGATTCGTCCCCATTGAAATCACAAGATTTCTTTTCCCTTCCCGAAAGGAAATGAAATTTCCTTTCGGGAAGGGAAAAGGAATCTTGTGAATCCCAAAAGAAAGGCTTGCAAACACTCTGGAAAGGAGATAAGTTCAAATGAAATGCAATTGAAAAAAGCAGAAAATCCAGTAATTTTAATGTCTTCAAAAAATAGGCTGTGAGGAAATCAGCTGCATTGCAAAGGACCAAAACATGCAAAAAATAGGCTCAGAGATGTTGCAAAAGCAGGGGAAAAAGTCAAGGAGGAAGACACAACTTAGGGGGCAAGATATGAGGGACATGGCATGAACACTTCAGAAAACTACCAAAAAAAGAAAAAAATTTTTCCAAAGTCAAAGCCATCAAAATGCAGGCAGGCCATACACCAGCAAGTCCAGGCACATGCAGCAAAGCTTGCCAAAATTCATCCCCACTGAAGGCCCAAACAGAAAAGAAGGACCTACAAACACACTGGAACGGAGACTCCATCAAAGGAATTGCAATTGGAGGAGAAAAAAAGGAAATTTGGGAAATCTAGTGACTCTAAGAAAATGGCCCGGGATTATATGAGGTGCAGTGCGAAG